>CABFVZ010000077.1:29290-74303 GCA_902151445.1 Timema monikensis | reverse complement strand
AATCTTTTAAATGGGCGTTGTTTCCAACTATCTCATTGGTTGGCATGATCACGTAATTATGGATATTGATAAGAGTACGGACTGTGTAGATGTGATTTCCATTTCTAAGTAAAGGACTATAAGGATGCGGAACTTACCGACTTAGTAGATGGGGCTTAACCCGAACGGGTAGAAAGAGATTTAAGTTTTTTCTGAATCGTTAGACTTATGGCACCTATAAGGAAAAAAAATTGTGTTTGTTTTTTAAGTAAGCATAAAATACAGATCACATCTATATGTTCCAGAAAATATACGTGTAAAAAATGGACCCATTTAATTAGTTATTTTAATTTTAGAGATTGTGTTTTGTGTAAACCAATCTAGTATTTAATAATTAAAAATAATTTAAATATTTCAACTGTCCAAAACTATGCAAAAATAAAACATTTTTCAAACCTAAAAAATTCTTACCCTCTAATTAAATTATACAGGTGTTTGTTGAAAACATATAAAATAAAATGTTCAAATATTCTTATCACTAGCAACAATTTATGTGTTTTTTTTTAAATTCGAGAAATAATTTTTTTAAATAATTTTATTATTTTATGAAATTTTCACTCATATTTCGCAACTCAATAAATGCCTGAATGTGATGGAGATAGCGCATATACATATTAAATAGTGACAAGTGTAGGTTCTTGAAACATAAAAACGTTCAAATGTATTTTAATATAATTACCTATATTATGTTCAATTTTATAGCTCCGAACTTCAAGAGGTGTGCCAAGACGGACCCAAACTTTGACGAGTGCGTCAGGGATGCTGCAGAAGACGCGGTTCACCAGCTCAAAAATGGTAAGAGCCGCATGACCATCCTTACTGACGTAAAATGACTGCGTGGGTAGAAAGTGAGCTCTAAGAAACGCATGTCCAACCATACAGACGTCAAGTAACTTTAATGTGAGGGTAGAAACTCAACTCCAAGAAACTCATGTCCACCCATGTCCCTTACTGACGTCAAGTAACTTTAACGTGAGGGTAGAAACTCATGTCCACCCATGTCCCTTACTGACGTCAAGTAACTTCAACGTGAGGGTAGAAACTCAGCTCCAAGAAACTCATGTCCACCCATGTCCCTTACTGACGTCAAGTAACTTTAACGCGGGAGTAGAAACTCAGCTCCAAGAAACTCATGTCCACCCATGTCCCTTACTGACGTCAAGTAACTTTAACGTGAGGGTAGAAACTCATGTCCACCCATGTCCCTTACTGACGTCAAGTAACTTTAACGCGGGAGTAGAAAACGAGTTCCAGGCTATGATAAAATAATAAATTATTCAAGAGTACACTTGCAGGGAGAGTATTATAGTAGAATACATAAATAATCACAAGGAATTATCTAAGTCACTACAGACTAACCCATAAATATGCAAAAATCAATGTTATTAAACCATAAACATAATAGCACCAACTGTCGATTTTTTACTCTTCCAACTATTTCATACACTATAAAAAACGAGGATAATAGAAACCACCAGAATCTATATTCGAATCTATAAGTGTAGCCCATCAAAATCTGTCAATCCTTTTTTCTTACATACATAATATTCGTTTAGTAACCTAAAAGCAAGATATTAGATTATTCAGTGGAAGGATTCTGTTTGTGGTGAAACACTAATTTATCAGAAAACTTTATCAAAATCCTTATTTTACATATTATTTGAAATGATTTTAAGTATGTTTGTAAAATTGGTTATTATGGTTTTAAATACTTTTTTTTAAATTGGCTCTGTTTTATTATTACCATCTTAAAATAATTGTATATTGTTGTTTTAAAATTTGTTTTTAAATTTGGTAAGAGTTGATCCTTCTTACCTCTTTCTTAGGATTTGTTGTTTGGTTTTTAAATTTATTGTTGATTTTAAGTAATTTTTAAGATAACTGTTGCTATTTTTAAATATCGTATTAAAAAATAGATTATAGCTAGTTGGGATTTCTAGAAACTGTTTTTAAAATAGACTTTCATTGCATTGTCTATTACTATTGGGTGAGCAGCCTAGTCCAGTTTTAGAAGGGTTAATTTAGTAGTTTTACTGAGCAATACATAATATTCGTAACTATAGATGGACCCTCAAATCTTTAAGGATATCGAGATTCAAGGTTTCAAGAAAATTTCTGATTCAAGACTGAAATGCTTAAAAAATATGTATTTAAATTTTTCAAGTGAAATTTAATTTGCTTAGAGACCTAATGTTGGTTATTGGTGGTTCAGAACCTATTACAATCATAGGATGAACTTAACGACCAGGCCCCAGACCAGTAATTTAACACTTGACTGAATGTATTAATGTTATAACTAATGTACATAATGTTAATATTTTGTTACTATTTCTATTTTTATTATTCTATTATAATTATATTTATATTGCCTATTATGTTCATAATGTTTTCAAAGTTTCGGGTTCAAGATTTGGGATTCAAAGATAAATTTGAATACCCGGGTTCGTAATATAGTGGAGTTGACCCAACTCTACATGTAACTATAAAAATACTTATCAAACGCTTCCTTAAAGGTGGCTGACATTCAAAAATTAATTCCTGAAATTTAAATCTCAGGAAATGAATCACTACACAGAACTCTGAATAATGTTTCAAATGAATGTAGGATGAAAATACAAACTTAAATAATCTGTACTCTACTTCAAAATCATACATACTTTCATGCATATATCAACTACGTTTGGAACTCATGAGAATAGATTATAATATTAAATATTAAATATTTGGAATACAATAGTTAAATCCAAATTTTTAAAAACAGTCATTAGTAAATTATCCTTAAATCAATTTTCCTCCACTAAACAAATATAATATAATGATATTCATAATTTAAACGATCCCTAGCTATCCAATTTGATAATAATCACTAAAGCTATTCCTGAAAAATTTCTAATCAGTCTTTAGTAAACTACCCCTAAGCAAGTTTCCTCTTAAAACTATTATTATAGATTATTATTTTTCATGTCTAACACTCACCAGATATTTATTTTAAACAATATGGTTAGAGCCATTTTCTAAAAAATTGCTAAGAGGGTGGTTGTGCTTGACTCTGTTTTATGAGGAAAAGTTATGCTAAGGTTAATGTTATAAATGGTTTGTTTTTCCCACCAGATTTTTGGTCTAGTGCTGATTCATTACTTCACACTTTTGTACCAGTTTAATAATACTAAAAACCACAAAGGAGTTCCCAACATATTTTGGGTACACTTGAAGGTATTCCTTTCAGAAATATTTACAAAATTAAATTTCTTGGATATCTCTACTATCCCTAATCCCACTGAGTTTGGATTTTAATCCCTCCAATTTTTCTGGGCCATTTATCGCAATTGACTGTTGTATTTACAAATCTGCCAAAGAACAAGAGGGCAGTACAGAGTAGTGCTAGGCGTAACAAGGTGGGGGGAATGGGGTCAGATATTGCGTGACGTCACATTACTGTTAAAATTAAATGTATTGGGCAGCGTTTTGTTTTAGTAAACCCGACTGTGAGGAACGTACAAACAAACAACAATTGACTCATAGACTTTGATCGTCGAGTTTGGCGAACACGTAATAAGCTCTACAATTAAAAATACTATTTAAATAGTGGAGGGGTGCGTGAATTGTGACGTAATATTAGAAGATATTATAGAGATAATATTGTCCCAAAATTGTAACATTGTGTGTAAAGGCAAGGGGAGATAAATTATTTTAAGCATGAGGTAGCTTTTGGACAGCCCCATATCTGACAGAAAACTCTACCAGATATTATACTTTCACGCATTCATATTTCCAGTGATAGCTAAAATCATCATCCTCGGTGGTCTTAGGGTAAAGTTTTCACCTCAGGACTCGATGTTCATGGTTTCAAACTCAACCCGGGTTGAAGGATTTTTCTTGAGCGATAAAAATTCGTAGCACAGCTTCCTTCGGAGGGGAAGTAAAGCCGTTGGGGGTACCCGTCATTGGTTTAATGTCGATTGTGGCATGTGAAATAACCCTGGAATGTAATTATGTGAAAATACCTTTTCCGGCAAAATTGGTGGGCCCTTTCCCCTTGCTCATAGAAATGATCATTTGCTCATAAAACCAGTAAGTTCAGAAAGTGGACGTTAAATATCTCAAGTAAATGATTAAATTAGAGCTATCATCAATATCTAAAAACAACATTAATAATGGAGCAAATGTTATCAATAATTACCAGAAAAGATTATGTTGTAATTTTCTACAAGTTTCTCCAAATGTAGATTCGTAAGAAATCATGGGGTAATTTCGACGTTAATATGCTGTGATGTTGATTCATCTTAATCTTAGCACTAGAGTATTCATCTTAATCGCTAATGATCATTAAATGAATAATGTGTAGAGACTTAGTATATTCTTTTAAATTCAAACTACCTCTCTTTTGACTAGTTGTCCTCTTATAATCTATCGGAACAATGTTTACTTTTTAAATCTTGTGATGTCTGCAATAGTTTAAGAGAAACCTTTTTATTAGATCAAATCGAGTAAGGATTTCTGACAAAAGAAACTTTCATATTTCAAAAATAGCTTCAAATTTTAATGTATTACATGCAGAGTCTAGGAAACTCGACATTCCGTGTAACTCAACACTTAAACGTGCACGCAGTTGTTGGCACCAGTCATCACAATCATCTAAGGTTATTCAACTGTATAACTTCTTAGTTCGTTTATGTATCTCGGGTTGAACAGTCGTAATGTGGTGTTTTTACAAGTGCTGTGTTTGTTAGTTTTCCAATTCAATAATATGTTATTCGTATCAATACAATATTATATGTACAGTAATGTACTGCAATTCTGTATATTACACGTGTGTATATACACCATTATATTAACATATAATGTATTGTACTGTACGTAGGCCAATATTACTGTACCGTACAATACTACAGCACAACTATACCTATAATATAAGATACTGTACCGTGATTCATCCTTGTTTAGTAAACATGACATAGTAAACATGCATCGTATGCATGTTCATTCGTAAAACTCGACATTTCAATAACTCGACACCACCTAAGTCCATAATAGCTCGAGTTTCCGAGACAATACTATAATATAATCTTTTTTATAGCGTTTTTTTTTATATTTTCGAAATGTTCTACTTAGGGGAGCCAAACTTGGGCGTGTTCCCTCTTGACCCACTGGAGATCACATCTCTCGGCATCTCCCAAGGTCAAGGTCCAGTAAGCATTAGCCTGAGGTTCGACAACGTCAAGCTTCATGGCATCTCGGAGGTCAAGGTCACAAGTCACAAGTAGGTCCAATACATATTATTATTATTATTCAGCGGCCAGTGTGTTGTTTGCAATGCTCAAGGCCGTAGCCAGGGAAGGTTTTGGGGGTCCAAACATCCCCCACCCCCGAAACTTTATGAACAAAATATATATGGCTTTATTTATGATTCAAACAATATAAAAATTAAGATACAAGTACAAATTAAGGGGCTATGTTGCCATAAAAAAAAACATTTCAGAGAGCTTCTAGAGGTGTTTAATATTTATAATTTTTCTTAGCCTTCTGCAGTTATGGTGTTATGTTGCCATTAAAAAACACTTCAGAAAGTTTCCAGAATAGTTTATAATTTATAATTATTTCTAGCCTCTGAAAATTGGGGGGTTGTGGCCACCAAACACCCCCTAAAATTATTGGCTGCCTACGGCCTTGGCAAGCCCGTAGCCAGCCAATGATTTTAGGGGGACTTTGATAGGCACATCCCCCAATTGCTGGAGGGTAGAAAATATTATAAATGATAAACAGTTCTAGAAGCTATCTAAAGTGTTTTTGTTATGGTAACATAACCACCTAACTGTAGTAGGCTAGGAAAGATCTATATATTTAAACAACTCTAGAAGCTCCCTAAGGTGTTTTTTTATGGTAACATAACCCCCTATATACTATTATTATTATTATTATTATTACTAGCACCGCGTCTTACTACCCATTCGGGTTATACGCACTTACGCTAATGTGTAATGGTAGGGTGATTGTGAGATGAAATGAAGGACCTACAGTTTAACGTGGAATCCGAACCACGATGGAGGCCTGGAATTCCCCACATTCACAAGATGTCTTGTCAGAGGTGAAGGAAGGGTTTGGTAATCAGATAAATCTGTGCCGGTACCGAGGATTGAACCCCGGCCGCCAGCATAGAAGTCTGACACCTTACCCCTAGACCACCAGGTCACCCCCTATATACTGAAGGCTAGGACAAATTCTAGATATTAGACAGGTCTAGAAGCTCCCTAAAGCCTAATTGCCGGAAGATAGGAAAAATCTCTATATTTAAACGCCTATAGAAGCTCTTTAAAGTGTTTTGTTTATAGTAACATAGCCCTCTAAATGCTAAAGGCAAGGGGAATCATTAATATTAAACACCTCTAAAATCGATCTGAATTTTTTTTATGGTAACCTAACCCCTTAAATGCTGGAGGCTAGGAAAAATTATAGATGTTAAACACCTCTAGAAGTTTTCTGAAGTGCTTTTTATGGGAACACAGCCCGCAGATTTGTACTTGTACCTTAATTCTAATGTTGTTTGAACCATAAAAAAGCCATATTTTGTTCATTCAATTTTAGGGGGAAGGGGAGAGGTTGAACCCCTCCAACCTCGCCTTGACTACGGCTCTGGTCGTTTGTATTGATTTTATTAAAACAATTTTCAATTTATGATTTAAGTAACTATTTCCTAAACGTCCATTCTTGTACGTAATGAATGTACACTGATTGTACTGATCATATTATAACCATATCAGGTAGTATTGAGATAATATATGTACATTTTGTTAACTTATCCGCAACCACAAATGTATATTTTTCCCATCAATTTGTTTTATGGTGTTCACCTACCTAATTAGATGCGTTGTATTTGGTAGTTTGGTTTTATATGTGTGAGTGGAGATATATTCGAGACCTTTATATATTTTCTGCGTACACTCTCTTACCAGGATATAAATCAAACGTTTAGAATTATATATGTCAGAGGCTGCCATGTTTTTAAAAATCCTAGATGGCCACTGGTTCGTGTACTGTGTAGTAAAAGGAATAGTTGCGTTTAGTCATACTGGTCTTTGTTCTCCCATAACAGGTATAATTTACCATTTCTTAAAGTGCCAGGGCTCGCTCGTACTTGTACTCGTTGTCTACAGGAGAGCTGGTGGTGGCTCCTGCGGACTGGTGGTACTCTCCCGTTGGACTGCTTCCGTTATAAGTAGTACACAGGGCTGGGCTGGTGCCCCCCGTAGTTCGCGGCGGCGGCCCAGTTAAATGGGTTGGACTCTGTGGGGTAGGAAGTTTAATCACCCGCGAGTGATGGCGTGGGCAGACCGGTGCGGTGCTACCCTGGTCAGCAGTACGTGTGCTAGCTAGATCATGGGCGCCTCCACTCAAGTGGGAGATTTACTTTCCCACAGGAAATGGGTGTAATCCCATACCCATACACACGGGAAAGAGTAGAGGAAGGGAAGTAGCTCTTATTACCACCCTGGATATTGTGGAAGACACGTGGTCCCCCTGTGTCGGTCCAATCAGTGAGAGACTGGAAGGGGAGGAGGAGTTAATTTTCACCTTCCTGGGTATCCGGCCTGATCATGATCATCCCACCCTTCTGGGTTGGGTGGTTGGAGCTTTTTAGGTACCGACCTAGAAACTTCCTTGGGCCTTGATGTCCAGGGGTGCTTAGCACTGACCGGTGTGGCATGTATCGCAGTACGGTATTCCTTAAAGTCAGATATTTCCATTGTTTCCATTAATTTACCATCGACATCTTGTGAATGTGTGGAATGCCAGGTCGCCACCGTGGTTCGGATTCCACGTTAAACTGTAGGTCCTTCATTTCATCTCACAATCACCCTACCATTACACATTAGCGTAAGTGCGTATAACCCGAACGGGTAGTAAGACGCGGTGCTAATAATAATAATAATAATAATAATTTACCATCAAATATCTATCTTCGATAATTGTATCCCTGAGTTGTTGTTCTCTATATTTACACCTTCGTGCTGCAAAGTGAAAAATCAGATCGTATTAATAATATTCCGCTGAGCTTCTGATAAGTAAAAGCTACCAATCGTTAATATCTAAAAATAGGTAATTGGTTAGCACACTACCTAATCATACCATACTTTCTGATATTAAATCTATTTTAATCTCACTCCCTTCTAAGGTGCATTCCTCGTTTTATTGGCATAGTCGTCGGGACAATACACCGTTGTTACCATTAGACGTTCTATTTCAGTGCTTCGCAACCTTTTATAACTGATGCTTTCCTTGGTATTTAATCAAATTTAGACGCCCCCCTCCATATTTTTTTTTGTAAATCTATCTAAAAAAAATTATTAACGCTCTTTAGTCAAATCTTTAATTCATACCAAAATCAATGTAACACTGGCAGGATAGTAGTAAAACAAAATTACCTAAGATTATCGTGTTGGTTGGCACTGTTTTGTTTTCATCAGTTCTTGAATATTGGGTTTGATGTTTGACAGAGCACACAACAAATCGTTATTCACTTAAAGTCGATAACGCTGTTTAGTTTTTATGAGTGTCAAAGCTGAAAATTCAGTGGTGTGGCTCGTGGCCGCGACGGTAGCTTAGGCAGGGGTGGAGATTTCCGATTTACCCAACTCCTGCACCTAAAATTGCGGGGTTTAGGGGTCATGCCCCAACCACCAGAAGCAAGAAAATGGTTGAATATATATATATATACACTTCTACAATATATTAAAAAAAATTAATACCTAGTAATTGTGGACTTGGGTTTAACTTTTTTTAAACTAGTCGCTAATATTAAAAACATAAAAAGACCTAGCTTTGGCGCAAAGAAATTCGTTTTAAACATCCTATTAAAAAACTAAGTTTAATATATTACCACTTTTAAAAAATCTTTTAACTAATTAGGTACTATTAACTTCATATGTTAACTTCATTCCAAACCACCCGATGGTTTTCATTAGCGTACTGTTCTGACAAAACACCTTTTAGTCAACCTATAGATTACTTCTGGTAAACAACTGAAGATAGTAAGGGCAAGGAAAATGATGACCGAAAACGCCAATATATAGGAATTGGATTAGGTGACCTGGCGGTCTAGGGGTAAGGTATCGGACTTCTGTGCTGGGGGGTCCGGGGTTCAATCCTCGGTCCCGGCACAGATTTATCTGCTTGCCACACCCTTCCTCCACCTCTGACAAGACGTGGATTAATCACAACTTGTGAATTTGTGGAATTCCAGGCCTCCACCGTGGTTTGGATTCCACGTTAAACTGTAGGTCCTCCATTTCATCTCACAATCACCCTACCATTACACACTGGCCTAAGTTTGTATAGCCTGAACGTGTAAGACGCGGTATTAATAATATTATTGGATTACGCTGTAGCTCGTGATAAGACTTGCCGTCAACGATTGTATGAATAAGGACATTTCAACCTACACATGCATTTTATCAAAGGAAACAATTTATACGCTGCCATTGATGTTACAAAATAGTTACTTTTAGATTTGGTATGTAATTCATTAGCAAAAAAACATAGCTGTTCAGCAATTCTATGTCCTCATTTAATCCAAAAGTAATTATGGATAAATTATATATTTACGATAACTTAAGCAATAATGTACAAGTAATGAAGATGTTCCTCAACACCTGCAATGCAGGGATGGGTACTTTTACGCTCGACTTCTACGCGAGCAGGCCTGCAGGGGTCTGTTCTCCGCCACTGAGCTTATGGCAGCGTTTTCCAAACTGGGCTCCACCATTTCTCTCAGGCTTTATTACGCCATTTTATTTATTTGTGTTTAGCACTATTAAGTAGCATCAGTAATTAGGATTGCCAATTTTTTCACTAGTCTACTTGATGTTATTGAATGTTCATAATATTAGTATAAGAAATGCTATGAATACTTTTGCATGTATTTTTCAGATGAAAGTACTTCTTTGGTCTAAAAAGTTTAGTAACCTTGGGCTTGGGGGAAGGTGGAGAGGAGATTAGGGGTAACAAATTAGAGGCTTGGGGGCTTGACAAGAAAAATGTAGGCCATGCAACCTTTTGGCTGGTATCGAGTTTAATACAACTGGTAGGCAATGTTGCTCGACCCGTGGGAAATAATTATCTGAATTATTTCTGAAAAGCGATTTTTTTTAAATATTAAATTTTATATGATTTTTAAAGTTATTTCTCAATTGTTCCAGGCCATCCCTCCCAGGTTGAGAACCACTGTTATTTTTTATTGTTAACCATATACAACTACCCCACAAGTTGTTCTAACATGTTTACAGCTTGCTTTTCTTGCACTCTAAGGGACTGCAATCAACACCATTAATTGTGCTCTGGATAGAAAATGAAAGCTTTACCATACAAGAAAGGTCATAAATGTAAATAAATCGTGGCATATCACCTGCTGTCAAGGAATATAAACCTTAGACTATATAAAACAATAATTTTACCGGTTGTTCTCTATGGTTGTTAAAAGTGGTCTCTAGCCTTACATCATTAATAAAAAAATAAAAAATAGGATGTCTGGTGCAATAAGGGATGAGGCTACTGGAGAGTGGAGGAGGTTACATAACCTGTACTCATCATAAGACATTGTAATGATAGTCAAGTCTTTTAGATTAATTTAGAGCCGTGTTAAGAGTATTGACTGGCAAACCCAATGGAAGAACCTAGACAGATAGGAGGATAGTATTAGAATGGACCTGAAAGAGATACTGGATAGAACTAGCTCAAGATAGGGATATGTGACATACTTTTGTAAGTGCAGAAATGACCTTTCAAGTTCCTTGTGCCAAAGACCTAGAGTAAGTAAGTAAGTGACTTGTGCTAATAACTACTTTTGTGTATCTAGTGCTTTTTACAGTTAAAAAAATTTATATATATACATATATTTATGTGTACTAATAATAGGGTAAAATAATATCAATATTTACCACAAAAAGTTTGATTGTATTTTCTTAAAGTGTCTTACTATGAGAACAATACTATATTATATCAATACCATGATTTTTGTTTATCAATGATATAACTATTATATATATTGTTCTGAGATCATTTGTATATTTTGAGTACACGTCAGTGATCTTTTAATTGGAATTTGGAAATTATCTTAAACACTGCAATCATTCAGTGTCGGTTCCCCAACACTTGCAACTTCAACTTTCTAAATAATTCAATACAAGTTCATAATATGTTTATGTCTGCTTGCAGTCTCATTATGAATATATTGTTAAACTGTAACAATAAAATTACAGGTCCGACCTAGATAACTATGTCATGAATTCGGATGTGCTAAATCCTAAACTGGAATTGCTGAGCGACTATGAAATCAGTGGTAGAATCCTGCTACTGCCAATTACTGGAAAAGGAAAATGTAACGTTACATTAAGTAAGTACCAGGAATATTATTAAATATCACCACCAGAACATAACTTTCTATTGTTCTTATGCTACTGGATGACTTACAATAATGTGCATAAAATAAAATAAAATAAGTATATTTCCTTAGAGATTATTATTTTTACTAATAGTAGATTAAATGGAGCTCAGTTAAAATACTGCATTTGTCTGTCCCAAGAAAATATGGATGCTGATGTTTGTAGATTGTAGAAAAATAAACTCTCTTAATCACTATAATTTAATTTATGTGGTAATTTAGTCAGTGTTTTAATAATTTAGAACATTAAATCTATATATAATTAACATTGTTGGTGCATTCTGGGTCTTAAATCATAATCCAACATTTTATTCTTTTGAGTTTAGATATAGTAATTGTCCTTAGGTATCTATGCTAATTTTAACAAAGCATTTTTTTAGTACATTATAATTTTTAATAAAACTTAAAAGGCACTCTTTAAAAACCGTATTATTGTTAAATTAAATGCATATAAGGTTCACATGTTGTTACTTTGAGGAACAATTGACATTATTATTTTTTACTTTGAACTCTATAGATACTGTGTTATTTATGAGAACGCACGAAGCACCCATGTGACTAAATTGTGAAGATTTGAAGTAAAATAGCTGATAGTAAACACACCTTAAGATGTCAAATATAGGGAGAACAATTATTTTTGATACAGTTTTAAAAAAGTAGTTCCCGATTATGATACTCATCAATTATTTAAGACAGTATTAGGTTTACTTAAAATGGGTCACATAACTAATTTGATCAAAATTGGGAAGGAAATTCAACTTGTATAAACTTTAAAGTTGTAAGACAGACTTGTGTAAGATGAACACCTTATATATGGACCATACAAGGCCATTATTCACAAATCAGCAATAACAAAACTAATCATAATGTGGTAAAAAATAGGTGGTATAACATTTAAATTTCTAACTGCCATGGTATTGGTATATGTACTGTAGGACCTACAAATGTTAATGTAAGCCTATACAAAGTTTTGTAATGATCTAAATAAAAACAACATTGAGATTAATTGGTTTCTCGAGATAGTTCTTAGCTTTACTAGTTAAGATTAATGAAAAATAAATAGTGAAGATTTAGTTCATTCTTTAAGAACATCCTTCAATACAACAACACATATTTCCTAGTCTGTCACTTTTTAATTGATTTATTTTATCAACATTAATATGATAAAACAAATGTTGTATACCAATAAACAACACTCAACTTTGTATTTCTGCAATGGCTTTCACTTTTATGTTTCACATTTCTACTGCTACCAGTGTAGTGTGTATCAACACGTGGTGACTAGTGATGAGTTGAATTTAAGTTTAGTCTTTAGAACAATTTTAAATAAAATCACCTTTTGGTATTTAAACTCTGAAGGAAAATAACTACAAATGGTAATTTTTGTGTATTTATATTCATAAGGCATTTGTTTAAAAGTTAAATTTTTAAAAACACTATCTAAATAAAAAAATTTAAGTAACATATTTTAGATGAGTGAGTTTTAGAATCATATCTTAACATAATTTTAGAGTTTTGTGTCATTTGGGTTTTTGTAGTACAGTAGACTCTCGGAAACTCGACATGACATTCCGTGTAACTTGACGCGTAAGTGCACACAGCTGTTGGCGCCAGTCATCGCAATCCAAGGTCATTCAATTGTATAACCTCTCAGCTTGTTTACGTAACTTGAGTAGAACAGTCATGCTGTGGTGTTTTTACAAGTGCTGTGTCTGCCAGTTTTACAATTCAGTAACGTGTTATTTGAATCAATACAATATTATATGTACAGTCCTGTACTACCTTTCTGTATATTACACGTATGTAAATACACCATTATATTAACACACAATATATTGTGCTGTACATATATTACTGTTACTGTACTGTACAATACTACATATATACTATACAATTTATATACTAATATTCAATACTGTACTGTGATTCATCCTTGTTTAGTAAACATGACATAGTAAACATGCATCTTATGCAAGATCATTCGTAAAACTCGAAATTTCAATAACTCAACACCATCTCAGTCTACATTAGGTCAAGTTTCCAAGACTCTACCATATCTCTTTTTGCCCTATATTTTGATAAAGATGAAAATCTACTTTTTTCTTTGTTGTCATAAGTGAAGTATCTTCAATGTGTATTCCATTCATAGAACATTTGTAGGCCTGATAAAATATTTGATCATCAAATTGTGTTGATTTTAAAAATTTCCTTTTTAGTATTAAATGGCCATCATAGAGAAACATAAGTAATGTAATTTCTTTTAATCTACAATGTTTAATTCCAAGCTTTAATATTGTTCACTAAAAGGATCACTTATTTAAATATGTTTACTGTTGACAATGTATGTACACTTTTAAAACTGAGATAATTTAATAAATTTTGAAATTTTAAGAAACCTATACAGAGTTTATACCTATTTTGGAAATGATGGGTTAGATTTGTTTGTTTTTATGATAAGAGTAGCTAGGTGTTTGTTGAGACAAAGTTTTATGTGCTTGTTTTCATCATCAAACTCATCATATTATCATTATAGTCATATTATTCACTTTCATTTCCTTGATAGGGCTTCTCAGAATATTGTATAAAGCATCCTTAACGGCGAGATGACACACACAGCAAATATTAGTTCTGATTTTATCTGCCAAATTTTTTCATTACACTTGCCCCAACTGTTGTTAAAGTTATGTGTTTATAAATCTAGTACAAAATTATTTTAACTTTGTTTCCACAATATTGAAAATTTCAGAAGAATCACATTTCATGCATATAAAGACTAAACCAAGATTAAAAATATGTCCAGATTTATGGTGGAATATGTTAAAAATGCATATATTTTTGATACTAGTCACTTTGTCAATCGTTAGAACTAAATTTGCAACCCAAATCTTTTAGTTTCTGAATTTTCCTTTTTCATTTAATTATTCAATAAATGGATTCATGACATCATTAGGATATTTGAGAAAAATATATCCTTTTTCTGGAAATGCTTATCAAATAAAATTTCTGTTAGTAATGGCATTAATAGTAAAATTATCTTTTGCTACAATTTCATATGTATATATATATATATATTTAACAAAAGCAAGAACGCTAGTTAGCTTGCTTTTAATTTTGAATTTTACAAATGTAGTAGATATTTTGCTGATCATTTCATTCTGATCATACCGAACAGCGGTGTCGATCTTTTAGTGTATTTTCAACATTACGATACAAATTATTTTTTAATAAAAACCTTATGTTTTCAAATATATTTATAAGGATTTTTAGTAAGAATAAAAATGGAAATGTGGTGGTATATATTTGAGACGTAGAATGGGGTTGTAAAGAAAATAATTGTTGTAAGCTCTTTCATAAAAATCAAAATGTTAAATGTGATGATAAATTAAAAATCTATAATAATAATAATAATAAAAAAGGGGAAAAGGTGCCAAACAGCTATATTTAATTAAACTTTGAAAGAAGGCCTATACACCAGAAAATTGAAGACCTTTTAAAGTTCACAACTAAAACACAACAAAAACACATAATTATAATTTTTGGAATACACCCGTCCCCTTATTCTAAGAGAGTAAAACACAGACTGTACTATGGAAGCATGGTTATAATACGTTGATCATGGTCACTTAGATTCTGTTGTTGCCTGTTTTTGATTCACAAAAATGGTTTAGGCTTGGATTCTGCAGTTGTCTGTTCAAACTTGTGTCTTTACTCTTGGTAGATTGATAGAATGTTGTATATATATATTTATTTATATAATCATTAAATTAAACTATTTGTCATTATTGTTTGTATAGAACAAGCCCTCCCCAAATAGATGCAATGCTTCACAGTTTCGTAGTGAGAACTTGCTCACCAATATATTACTAAATTCAGGCACCCCCCTGATCACAACCTTAGATAACATTCTCGTCCTTCCTCCCAATCAAGCCTACTCACACCAGACAGTAATTTCTATATAAACAATAGTCGTATTTCAGATGAATGTATTATTAATTTGCACATACTATAATTACTTGATAGAATTAAACACCATCTATCTTAATGATCATAACAGCCCCATTTTAGTAAAAGTCCTGATTGTATGGATACATAAGTAACTAAGAGAGGTGCATGTGATGTTTAGATATAGGTAAGAATTATAATTTAGGTATAGAGTAAATTCAACATCTAACAATTTAACAGTTTCTCTTTTACTTCCATGTTTAATGATCATTCTTGCAATGGAATTAAGGTTCACATACTTGCAACCAAGGATATACTGTTTTATAATGATGTTCTAATAAAGGTGTTGTTTTCATCAATGAGACTCTGTTTGGTATTTAATGATTGTTGCTATTTATAGGTGAACTCAAGTCACACATCTACCAAAAGGGTGAGCCAGTATTTAAGAATGGGAAAATGTATTTAAATGACAGTATTTTCGAATTCAAAATGCAAGAGCTAGGAAGAATGTACCTGGACTTAGAGAACTTATTCAACGGTGATAAAGCTCTTGGTAAGTGTCACCACTTATAGATAAATAAATATTATTTAAATTATAATTGATATTAAAAAGTCATGATACTGGAATTCCACATATCAGTAATTCATTATGCACAAATTTAAACTCTGTCTTTGAAATAAGCTTGATCAACGAGTTAACTGAAAAATAAAAGAGGTCAGAATCTGTTTGAATGAAATTCATACACTAGCAGAAATATTTGTTGACCATTGATGTTTTGCAGCATGATCTAGAAACAGCTGACTATAAACAAGTTTCGTTTTCAAGTGGATAAATATATATTTGAGATCATTATCTAAATGAATGTTTTCAAATTATAATGTATCGAGGTACAACCCAACAATTTACAAACTTTGAATTTAGTGACTAATTTAAAATCTTCTCAGCACCAATCAAGGCAAAAAGTCAACCTGTGTCTTGTTACAAAACAAGTTGATAGAGTCAAGTGGTTTTGAAACTTTATTGGGTCTACCAGGCAGATATTGTCAAGCAGGAGGGGGGGTAGAAACTTGAGATGAACAAATCACACTGAAATCTTTTAATGGGATCAGAGCTTATCATGTGGCCCTATTTCTGTTATTTTTGGTGAATGTGTAAATCCACAGTATGTTTTATGATTTAGAATGAGAGATATGGTGAATAAACGCTATTTTAATTGTTTTAGGGGACAACATGAATACATTCTTAAATGAGAACTGGTGGGAGCTGTTTAAGGAGTTGAGGCCTGCACTGGATGAAGCATTGTCACAGGTCTTCCATAACATTGCCAACAGGTTCTTCCTCAAGGTTCCTTATGACATCATATTTCCCAAAGAATTGTGACCGTCTACAAAACAATAAACATTCGCGGATTAAATCTAGTCTATATCCGTAAGGTCCCAAACATTTAAGTTTATACTATGTAGAGCCCCTAAGAAGTTGAATCAACATAAGATTTTCCTAGTACCACCAGTAGCTTGTTACTCTGTAATTTTCCAAATTTATTGTATTTTCACTATATTACCTTTAAAGTTAGTTCTTATAAATCTTTTTATATAGTTTAATGTTATTTTTATTTAAAGAAACTAACTGAAAGGGGTTTATATTGACAAGTTTAATTGAATGAAGTATTAAACTCTTTAATTTGTTAATATGATACCAAGTGATAAGAAATCTTGAATATATAATGAAAAGGGATCACTGGAGTATGTATTTCACAGGGGGTAAAAATAGTCATAAATTTGCATAACAAAGAGAGAACTGGGCAAAAATAATCACACTGATCTTCTATGGATTGAATATACCTAAAAAAGTATTATAAAGCAAATCTTCACATGTGGAGGGAATTGATATCAGCGTTAACGGCAAGAATATTATTTTCTGGCTGTGATTTATTTAGGTATTTATATTTAACAGAAACATCTAACTATAATAAGCCCACACACATTTGTCATTGGGTTAAAACACTAAGTGAGAAGATAGAGGCCTAGTTTAAGGAGTAGGTAAAAGAAAATAATGATTATACACTGTTGTTTACATACATTCCATTTTGAAAATAATGTAACGTATTATAGCGGTGATTTATTTATAATCTGTTGCTGCCAAGTTGTATGTATATGTACATGCAAAGTAAAATTAACAAAGGGATGTTCATATTTTTAAAACAATGTCTTCGAAAATAACCTTTTTTTCGCTACATAATTTGGTTTAAGATATACTATAAACTAATGAGAACTACGTTTTTTATTCTATGAAATACATACATGTGTCTTATAATATCACTTAACAAATTTCAAACATATAAGATAATTTATTGTTTAAAAATATGTTTATTCTTTCATAAAACAGTGTTCAGTGTGAATAAAATAGGTGTTTTAACAATACATAAGTGTGGCCCCTATTGTAAGATACATTCAAAAATCAGAAGTATCTATTAGGATCAAATTTTGAATAAAACGCAGATAATGCTAACTATAATAGTACATCAATAATAATTATGTATATTGTAAAATTAAGTGTGGTAATTAAGTTTCATGCTTAAAAAAGACCAAACCAGAAGTATTGTCAAGTAAGATAATGTAAGAAGTATAAATAAAGACTTAAATGTGATATGAATACTTTTATTTTAACCCAAAATACTATTAATAATGTAGGATAGGTCTAATAGCTCTGATAAAAATTAATCATTAGATAGTATATTGGCTTACCTCTAATAAATAAATTAGTGAATAAAATATTTGTAGTTATAAAATAAAAAATAAAACATTTTAACAATGGGATTTCCCTAAAATAGTTTGTAAGAATATATCTTGAAATATAATCATTATTATTAGCACCGTACCTTACTACCCATTTGGGATGTACGCAGTTAACCTAATGTGTAATGGTAGGCTGATTGTGAGATGATATGGAGGAACCACGGTGGAGGCCTGTCATTCCACACATTCACAAGTTGAAATTAATACAAGTCTTGTCAGAGGTGAAGGAAGGTTTTGAGAATCAGATAAGTCTGTGCCGGGACTAAGGATTGAACCCCGGAGCCCCAGAAAGTCTGACACCTTACCCCTAGACTGCCAGATTACCTTGAAATATATTCATTTTTAAACTTGTAGACAGATTATAAACCAAAAACTGACTAATAAATAATTTTGAGAAAGCAAAAACAAAATACATGTGACCTGTGCATTTGTGAGTGTGGTATCTTAAAGTAATAATATGAGAAACAAACAAAACTTTGCCATTTCACTAATTATTTCCCCTAAATACACAGGTAGACATCTCCATCAATTTACTTCCCACTCTTGTCTGCACAGAGGCCATATTACTTTCATAAGTCGTATCACACCCAAATTTATATTTATACTTTTTTAACTTAACAAACCAAGACAAAGTTTCTTAGCATGATATTTACTTTGTTTTTTTTAAAAAGCATTGCAATAGTACAGTTTTTATTTATAAAGTGCTTAAAAAAAGCTCGTGTTAAATACTTGCAATATAACTCAACTCACTATGATGTTTAGAAATGGATCGAATCCACTTTTTTTACGAACATGAATCTAATGACAAATTTTTAAGGATATGAGATTGACTCCATAAGATTTTTTTTCTCCTTTAATGAACTGAATTCGTTCACATTAATTGTTAAGTTTCTATAAAAATACAAAGTAAAATTAGATGGTAGCATTTATATATAAATTTCATTCCACATTCACTTAAGTGGTATATTAATAGTCTGGTGTTTTGTTGTTAGGTTCCCTTGCAACTATGTTAAAATAGTGATAAAAGAGCAGAAGTGTCTTATAAAAAAATATTAAGTGCAGAACTTTTACAATTTAACCCAATCCCCCCTCCTTAAAACACCAGGTTTTATCTAAAAGACCCATTTTAAAAACTCAATAAAATCCACACAAAAATTTATTTTAATAAACAGAGAAAGTAATTGCAAAGTAAATTACTTTGGAATATTGCATTCATAGCAGGTGTAAGAGCTCATAAACAAATGTAAAAACCAGAGAAGGATATATAATACATAAGAATCAATTCTGTTTGGAGTAAATTGATCAATTAGTTTTATTCCTTTCTTTTGTGCCACATCAGAACCCTTATATACATAATATTTTAATCTTAATTTACATTTTAATCACTAATCTTGTCATCTTATCAATGTTGTTATTAATTCCAAATGTTTTTCCTTGATTTATTTCTTAAACTCCTTGAATAAAATGCCCAAATAATATATTGTAGAAGATCTAATATACTTCAAATATAATTTGTTGTAAGCCTATACAAACCAAAGATATTCAATTCTAGATTCTTTGCTTACTAACTTGAATCAAATTCAATTCAAATATTTTAAAATAAACACTGTTCAAATTGATTATTTTATCAGTAAAATGTTTCAAATCAAATTTGAGTCAAATATTTTAAAGTGAAATGTTAGGAAATCCAAATTCAATACTAAGCTAAATTATATGTATTTTTTAAATAACCTATATAAATAAATAAAGTCAATACACCATGTCCAAATACTGTAATGAGTTGATTTTAAATGTTATGAGATTTGTAAGTTTCTATGTTCATGTCAACTTCTTTTAAATATTAAATAATTCAGACTTCAGTTATTAAGCAGTATATACTTATGGTTCCTGAGCTGGTTCCTTAAAAATAACTTAATTTCAGTTATTGGTTCTGATTTCGATTCAACTCGATGGTTAAACCACTAAATTGAGTAAAACTCTATATAGCTCACCAAGGTTCCAATTTTTGTTTTAAAGTTTGTTTTTCCAACCCTGCAACTAACTAACTTTAGACCATAATATCCGTACAATTATTAAAATTCCCCCAAAAAATTCAAATATGTATATTTTATTTTTTATCTCCTTCCAATAAGCTATTTATTTATTTTTAATTCAGGGTTTTAAAGGTGAATGCATACACAAGTGTTATTGAGGAACATTTAAATAAATTCCCCAAATTAAATTTATATAACAATTTTTTTTAATATCTACATTTTATTGTATCAAGTATTAAAGTTATTATTTTGTTTTGCATTCTAGAATATTCTTTTGAATGTTGTATGCTCTTTTTGAAATATCTTACTAAATTTGTACTTGGCAAAGACTGAAGAGCATGACACCTTATTTTATTTATTATATCCTTTTAATAAAAGGTCTTATGTAATAATACAATAGCTCTCCACAAATAATTTTGTCTGCTTCTAGTTCCCCATTTTTTTGTTCTTTCTATTACTTTTTATGATCATTTATTTTTCCTCCAAGGTTGTTGATAATTGTTATGTTCACCATGTACAAAACCTAATAAGTAATGGGCATTAACTCTGGTCTATCATTATGCAGTAATTTTAATAATTGTGGTGTGTATTAATTGGATCTTCAATGTATGTTATGACCTTTAGGCTCAAACTTCTATGAAAATTTACTTGTTGAGCAAAATTCATCTAAAGATTGGCATTTTCCGAGAAAGAGTGAGAAAGTTTTAACCATTTTATAAGGGAGTTGGATAATTAATGTTTTCAATTGAATAACTATATGTGTGAAATAAATGCCTCAATAGTCATCTAAAAGTGAGCAATTAATTCATTTTTCTGAATTAGGAATAGTGAATAGAAGGCAAACATTGTTTCACATGGCCGTTTTTTCAACATGGTTTAAGTTTGTGTGTTTAATCAACATATTTTGGCTCAAGGGGGTCTTTTCACACAATGGTCTTGATTCCAATGAACTTTGAAGTTTTCTAAGAAGATGGCGGTGGTAGAAACACTTAGCTTCAAACTAAGATAAGAAAAGTTTTCACACAAGTTGTTATATACCACGAGTTTATAGTAGTAGCTTTGTTATCTTAGTGTAAGGTCATCTACGATTTTTTATCCCCTAAGTCCTCACTCCTACTCACCCAGTTTTGCAGAACACAAGTTGTGAATAAGATAAATATAGGAATACTAGAATGTAGCTGGTTTGGCAATGTATAATCATTTGCAATTAATTGAATTAAAGGTTTATCAGGAAGATATGGAAAAAAAGATTACATTTTTACTAGACATATGAGGTATTCAGAAAATAAGTAGTGTTTTGCTATTAAAAAATAAAGACAATTTATTCTTAAACACTTTTATTTTTACAATAAAGGCTATAGCTTAAACTACATTTCCACCAATATTAAGACATTTGTTTTAGTGTAGCAGCAATTTTTGAATACCCTCTTCATAAAATGAAGCAGAGTGTGAAAACAGTCAATGTTGCACAGTTCTTTTGAAGTTGTCATCATCATCATCATCATCATTGCACTGACCGACAAGGAACCGCTTCGAATGCAGGAACAAGTAAAAACTACTTGGCAATAAGCTTGGGATGTGTGGGGCAGGAGGTGGGTGATTTATTTGTTCCCAATTAAATGATCTGATGAGCTCTTGGGTTTGACCAGCAGCATGTGGCCAAGCATTATTGTGAAGCAATAAAACAATGCAACTGAGAATGCTTTGCCTTTTGTTTTGGATTATGCAACACAATTTATTAAAGGTCTCACAATAGGATGCAGCATTTATTGTTGTGCCCCATGGCATAAAATCAAAACGAAAAAAGCCCTTTCCGTCCCCAAAATTGATGCACATTGAAACACTATTGATTTATTTTAGATATAATATTGCTGTGATAATATTTAGGTTGTCTATAGCTCCGTGGTCGAGCGCCTATCATCACTATACAGAATAGATACTGTTTAACTAGCTGTTAATTGCTCCGTGGTCGAGCACTCATTAAATCGGTGTATTTAATAAAATGAAAGAAAGAGAACTATTGATTGCTGTTGATTCACACGGTTCATTCAAATGACATCTGTTAATTACTTATACATACTCCAATTAAATGCATTATATCAATGCACACTTGTGATATTAACGTAAGTTATTGCATTCTGTGTTAGACTGTGATTGCGAGAGCCAGTGCTAGTGCCAGTGAGTCCCTGACTGCGTTGGTTGTTAGAGCGATTTGTGTGTGTGATTTGTGTGACGTTGCTTGTATTCGTTGCTTGTGCTTTAAACATACGCACAAGCTGCTTATATATGACATACCCCTTGCCTCTTGGTCCCTTCATCAACAATGTAAAAACTAACTAATAGAAAGAGTCCTGGCGACAGGTGTTGTGAAGGCTAGCTTCTTATTAGTATAGGGAATTGGCGTCCTTTGCCAAATACTGCAGAGTTGTTCCTTTAACAGGAAAAATTGTATAAAAATTATATTTTATTGGTGTAATCCTTTTCCCATTATTTCTGAAAAGCGCGTATTTCTTCATGGTTGAATCATAAAAGGATACTCTACATATGTAACTTTAAAGAAAAATTACCTTTATCCATGACTTTTTATATATTTTAGAGTGATCCAAACCAATATCATTACAACATAATCTTCCTGGTTGAAATTGTTTTCTTGAATTTTTGCTTTTTTTTAGATTTCTCAGCACCAGTGATGATGTGGCTTAGAAAATCATCACCTTCATCAATGTATTGCATGAGAAACGTCAAAGTTCTTCCAAATCACTTGTTTTCATGCACCTCAGAGCATTTTTTTTAGCAACCAGCTGTCACAATTTTATGCAGAACACTTTTTGAAATTCACCAGAAAGGAATGAAATCGTGAACTGTTTGTTCTCACAAGTATTGTTATTGATTTTCTGTACCAAATCATCATTAATGACAAATTGTCGACCATTCCATACCTAATCATGCATGCGTTCATGTCTTTCGTTAAAGTCTACAACCCATTTCTTCACCATTCCATCATTAATTGAATTTCATCAATCTGCAGATGAATTTCTGCTGGTTTCACATTTTTTGCATTAATAGGATAGTAGACCATATTTCACAGTAAGCGGGCCCTTTAATTGTCTTGTACACAAACAGTGCTTCTCCCGTAGTGGTATCTGGTGTAAGTTTATGTACAAGGCAGCTCAGTACGCATGCACACAATGATGACTGAAGCACTCTCACAAACATATTTGGAAATGGTAATTACTTTCCGAATATGCCTGGTATTAAACATTACAAATAGGTTTTATATAAAGAAAAGTTGATTTATTTTTGCAATGTGCTGCACTATATGTACAAGATCCTCAAATATTTACAAAAATGAGATAAAAGGCGGAATTTATAAAAAATGAGTTTGCATTTGTTTAGAGCCAGAGTGATAAATCATTTAAGAAAACAATCTCTCAGTACATCCAGCCAGTATTCAAGTCCCGTCATTTGAAATCCAGTTTTAAGTGGGTGAACCCAAAGTATTGGTTTCTATTTTTAGTGCTGTGTCCTTCAGTGTTAAATGTGCTGAAATCACTTATATCGTATTCGCCTCCATTGTGGCAAGAAAAATAGTTACCGACAGGTAACTTTTCTAAAAATGTATATATTTCCATCCAATCTGCCTCTTAAATGTATGTGTTCAACTGAGTTTTATACTTCAATAAATATATTTAAAGATTCTTTTTATGTGAATAAAAATGTTAAGAAGGGTATTCAACAATGTTTATTTTAGAACAAAAGTTTTATGTTTCCAGAGAGTACAAATGGTTTTCCATATAAAAAAACATTTAAACTAATTCAAAACGAACTCTAAAATGAATAGTCTTTACATCTTATGGGGGAAATCTTTTATAGTCCTTATATTAACTGAGGGGGTCAAGGCAAAAACATGATAAACTTAACTTTATGAAAAAATGTGTTAGAAGTGATTTCTGGTAGCTTATCCCTTGAACTGCAGATGATATTTTGAGGATAACTAATATCAATGAATATTTTATATAGCTAAATCAACAAATTTTATTGATGTTTAAATAGTGAAAATATCCCATCTAAATTCATGGGGGTTGTCATGTTTTCACTCTGGCCCCTCAATTATGATATAATTGTACTTATTTAAAACAAACATTAGAAGGCTGTTAATTACATAACATGGATCTTAAATATCAAATATATAGTGAACGCAGTGAATATTTTAATTTTTTTGCATGCAAAGTTTTATACTCTGTTATTCTCTTATATTTTGTAATCAATAAATAAATGTAAAATAACTTTAAATTTAAGTGGCCTTTTTAAAATAAATTTTACTTCTCGAATTATCCTTGTAATACAAAATTTCTTATTTGCCAATCAATCTCTCTTAGAAAATGCAAATAAATTGAGACTCTATGAAACACATGTTTGCAAGCCTCAATATTGTGACTCTTAGTTACCTTGACAGAAAACAAAAATGCATTTTTTTCATACCTACCTTATAATTCTCCTGCAATAACTGATAGCATACTTTACACACATAGCATTGAAGCTTAAGTTATGCTTATGTTAAATTATTCCAATTTAAAAAAATAAATATATCTTATCAGAAATATCTACAATGTTTAAATACATTTTATTTTTCGTGAAATAAAAGTAAATATGTTTATACAAAAATTGATCACACAGACGTTAAACATAAATGCATAAGGATGATTAAAAAAATACATCAAATATTTTGTGGGTTAAGTGAAAAATGGTCTGATTGACATTTCAGAATTCTCTACATATTATTTTACATTCAGCTAGGTTGTAAATGAAATTAGAACAAATATTAAGAGATTTGAGAGGACATAACTGAATCAATTCGGTAAGTCTTATAAACCAAGTTATGTTAATCATTTATACACTGCAACTAATGTGGCTTTTTAATGTTTTGAATAAAACAGTCCAACATTTATTTTATGGTAATGATAGTGTCTCATTTTCTCGGATTTTTTTTGGAGAGTGTGTGGGGGGTGGGGGGGGAGGTGTATCCCCTTTTATCAACACCAGTGGATGAAATGATGAGGTTGGTGCTTCATGGTTACTTAATACAAAGTGCTTGTAGTAGTTTGTATGCTACGAATAATAATAATAATTATTATTATTTGGCACCGCGTCTTACTACCCGTTCGGGTTATACGCTTTTAAGTACTAATTACACTAATGGATTAGGAATTGGGAAGGTCGAATTAGAGGAAGTGAACCCGCATTTGCGTGGAGGGAGAGTGGAAAACCATTTAGGGAAAACCACTCTCAGTTCACCCGACCGAGATTCGAACCTCGATCTCCCCATCCTCAGCAGTCGAGCTCAACACGACTAGCGCGTTAGCCAACTACGCCACCGAGGCAGGTTACGAATAATTATTTTTATAAGTGGTACTTATGCAAGTTCTTTTGGAAATGGTTACTGGTAAATATCTATAAATTATTAAAGTTCATTGCTTCCCCAAGGTAATATTTAAAACATTCAGTTGTGTAAACACTGGAAAAAAGGCTAGTGTACATATTTCCTTAGAGGTTTTAAAAAAAGTTTCATTCATGTAAGTTATTAATATAACTTTTCTAGTATGGTACCTATTAATGATAGTAAAAATATTAGTTCAAAACTTGTGACAAAGTAATTGACTATTAATTCTTGATAGCATTAAAAGTATGAATCAACATTAATTCTAGCAAAGTGGGGATCAAGAATAAAAACTCAACATTTTTAAGGCAAGTACTGATAACATGTTATTTTCAAAATGTAGCATCTACAAACCTGATTTTTTGTGAGAATCTGTGGGGCAAGCTATCATGCAACTATTGTTGATAAAGCTGAGAGGCAAGATAGCATGCCACTATTTAAGGTGGATATAGTGGAAAGACAAAGCAAGCACGCCACTATCTAAGGTGATACAGCGGAGAGTCAAGCAAGCATGCCACTATTGTTGATACAGCTGAGAGGCAAGATAGCATGCCATTATTTAAGGTGGATATAGTGGAAAGACAAAGCAAGCACGCCACTATCTAAGGTGATACAGCGGAGAGTCAAGCAAGCAAGCCACTATTGTTGATACAGCTGAGAGGCAAGATAGCATGCCATTATTTAAGGTGGATATAGTGGAAAGACAAAGCAAGCATGCCACTATCTAAGGTGATACAGTTGAGAGACAAACTACCATGGCACCATTCTACATGAGAAACATAGGTTGCCGATAGGCACACTATGACATGACAATGTCTGAATGTTTCACTTACACACTTCCTACTCAATTGTCCAATCTTACATAATGTTACAGTTTCTCATAATTTATCCATTCATAAAGTCTAACTGTTGGTAAATCTTGGCATTGTGTTTAATAATACTATTCAGTGGTGCTCGTTAAGTTAAAAGGTGCATTACAATAGTTCTTACTGTTAATCTTCTCGGAGGATTAGATTTGTTACAATTTTTTTGTTGGATTAATTTAAACATATATATTATATGCTTGCTTTTTAAATATCTATGGAGTGTCTATGAAAACAATTCAAGTAGAATGTATATTTCTATCAACCCAGGCTTAGTTTTGGTTATATATCTGATATTCTATTCAATGAATGTTTGTTTGAAATAGAATGTCAGAAATTTACTTTTTTACCAATATCTCTTCTGGTATTAAAATCTTTTGACTCTTCCAAAATTAAACACATCATTAAAATCTTCATTGTCATATTAATTACTATCCAGCAAGATAAAATGAAGCCGTTCATTAATAACAGCTTAACGCCTGGAAAAAAAGTATAATGAAATGTTTTAATGGTAATGGGTATGTTGAATTTTCTAGTTTAAAGGTAGACCTTGTGTTACCTTTATAAGTATTTTAACATAGATATTAGCTCTAATGACCAATGTAAAATCTAAAATAGTAATTGTTATCACATAGTCTTACATAAGTCCAAACAAAATCAACAGCTACACAATACACATTATAAAATTGGGCATAAAGGAAACTAGAACATTATGTGAATATTGAGAGGCCATATTATGTCGGCTGCTTGTCTGGCAAAACCTGTTTGGCCGAAACCCTCCCTCAGGCAGGCTGTTGCTGTTCGTTGGTCTTCTTCCATGAGTAATACATTTCCAGGGGCTTATTCACCTTCCAGAACTTGTCATTGACCTGCCGCAATGTCTGGTTGCCACTGAGTACCACCAGGTGGCCTGGGGTGGGTGCGATATAGATGCAGAACGTCACTTTGCGCAATGTGTCTGCTAGCTCAGAGTTCAGGTCAAGGGCCATTCGAGTAGCCAGGTATTTACTCAAGTGGTCCACTAGAAACAAAGTTACATATAGGCATTAATATTTCATGTGTAGATCTATTAGAGCAGAAAATGAGAGCCACTTCTCTCAAACATACAATGACACTTTTTAAAATAAGCTTTAAATGGATTTCAAATCAGCTTTGATTGGGGAAAAAATTATACATTTAAGTAAGTAGGTCTACTAACTTGTGTGTCTAAAAATTGGTTCAATAGTTTGCTTCTAAAAATCATTAATTTACTATTCCTACTTTATGAATTGGCCGAGTGTTAGTCATCAATCAGATTGGTTAATTTATGATCACCAGTGGTGACAGAAGGCTCAATTTTGGATCCCTTGATCAATGTTAAGCTTCACTTTCAATATTAAATATCACTCTAAGCCTAAACACAATTATTAATACAAAAGCCTATACCTTTCCTATAAAATGCATCAACTACTTATCCCAACCGTCATTATTAGGTCCCCCCACTGCACAGTGAAGAGGCCTATACCACCCTCTGAGACAAATTTATGTATTTAAATAGCGTGGGTCATCAAAAATCATTCACAAAATCCAACCAAAAACGTAACCAAATCAAAATAACAATGTTAAACAATAGCATTGGTCGTCAAAAATTGTTCACAAAAGCAAACCAAAATAGTAACCAAATCGAGAATCGAAATAACAATGGCAAAAGCAAGCCTGATGCGTATTGTAGCGGCAGTTGCGCGCGGATAAACATTGTCTTGCTTGTGGGAGGGGGTGGACAGTCAAGTTCTATTGGCTGGCATTGATGAGGTGGTGTCTATTTTTATACCTGACCCACCCCAGTTACTAGTAATACAGCACTCACAAAGATAATTGCAACGCAGCGACCTAAATAAATGCAACAAACACATTTTACAGCCGATTTCCTTAAACTTTTCAACCTTTTTTCCCACATTTTTCACGGTTCCCCAAAAAAGGGTCGTTACTTTGAGAGGGACGCTATTCCCGAGGTCGTAAAATCGAGAGTTGACTGTATGTGTTTGTAACATGTTACACAACTTTTAAATTTTGTGAATCGACAACTTTCTACTATCTCTTGGAATACATTTAAAAATTTAGAATGGATACAACCATTTTCTATAGAAAAATACTTGTTTGTGCGTGTTGGTGTTTCAATAAAAGTACATCAACTCTGAAGTCAACTCTTTTAACTAAAAACTCTGTGAAATTAGGGCACTAGTCTGATTTGCAAGTATATGGTTTTAAAGTATATACATTAATGAGTGTTTTAACTCAACATTGTTTACAAATATTTTAGAACTATTATTTAATATTTATAAAAAACTTTGTGATGGGTGTTACAAATCATTGTGATGGGTGTTACGAGTCTGAAATAAAATTACAGTTTTAGTATCTAAACAAGAATTTTCTTATTTATACATGACCAATTATTGTATTTTGTCAGTTCTACATTAATATACATTTATTAGGTAGCTATTTTGAGTCAAATTTTTTATTAAATTTTTAAAATGCTAAACAGTACTCCTTTCCCGAGCATATTGTGCAACATTTTCAGATATTTAGATACTATTTTGATGTGTTCAGCTTAAATAGGTGTTTAATTATAAAATCACTAACTATTATTATGTAAGCCTACATTATCTCCTTCAAAGTAAATAGAATTGCTTAATAGAGAAACTCTATTCAGCACTATATTTTAGAATTGTCCATACTTTAGCTCTTCCCCTATTATTAACAGTAACTTCCAACTGCTGAATAAAATCGTCTATAGGTGGATATACAAACAATAAATAAATTGACTGCTTCCTCAAAAATTTCATATCTAGTAAACCTTCATCCATTACTTGCCCAATATAATGCAGGTTTCTTGATTTTGTGGCAAATTTTACCAGCAAGAAATCACCTGAAGAAATAGAGGTTTGAAGACAAGGCAGTTCAGGTCCTGAGATATCATCATTTAAACTGTAGATTTGTTTTCCTTACCTGTCCGAAAATTTTGTTACACATACCCGATATTGACCACAAGGGGCAATGCAGTGAAAACTTTGTGTACCAGGAATCAGATTAATGTTGCTCTAAAGCTCATTGAGTTTGTCTTTCACAATAGTCTGCTCTATATAATTTTTTGTAATAGTAATAATGTTAATATTTGGACAAACTTGTTTTGCAACTATGACAAAAGATTCATGTTCTGTGACAATTTCCCTTCGTACTCCTGCCATAGAACTAACTCCACACTTCCTTCAACCCCATCTACAGCTCCTTTCCCATGTGAGGTAGTGAAGAAATGCCATTTAAATGTAAGATTCCACTGTGTTTGAAGGTAATGTAATGCTGAAACCATATATCTGTTCTTACATTGAGCAGCTGAACCATTACGAATATATCAATATGGTCAAAACCTTGATCAGCAATTCCACCAATCAAAACTTTCATAAATGTGTACACAGTATATCTATCGTAAGTGGGTCACTAACAATCGCATAGGATGGAGGACCTGATGTAGACCAAACCACAGCTGTAAACGCTGATCCGTTGCTGATTCCAATATGCTGATTGTATTTCGTTTTGATAGTAAACTAAAATTTTCAGAGAAATATACTTATAGCAGAGTATTATGTGGCTGTTCTAAAACACTTTTTTTAATCTGAAAATATTTACTCTGCTGGCGTTTTACAAAAACATGAGCAAAAAATGTTGGAGCTTGAGCCATGATTTCATCCAAAATATCTTGCACTATTCCTTTGTGAACAATTTTTTTAATTCTTCCTTTGGAATTTGTATTCCACTGAAACCATGAAATTTCTTCACTTTTGTCATCTTCAAGTATGTTTATCAATAACGTTTTCTTTAAAGAGAACTAAATCCTTGCAATCATTACAGTGATCAAACATGCATTTGGAAGATTCTTCATTGCACACACTCAATTTTACAAACTCACTTTAAGTAGATGTACATTGCTCAGGCAGTTTGGATTTAATACTTTGCAGTAAAAGGTTGATATTTTCATGGTAACGATAAAGACAACATTTTTTGGCATATCTGATGATTTTAGAACATAAATTGGCCTAAGCTATGCAAATTTAGATTTGCTAATTTCAAAACTTGGATGGCCAAGTTTGAAAACTTTATAGGCTTCTAATAAAGACATTGTCATATACCGTTTTTGAACTTTTTCTTTTCCAGCAACTTTTATCACTGTAATTGCATCTTTCTTCCCTGGAGCTTGCCTTGAAATTTCATCTCTTTCATAAAATGCTTTTACAGTTAAAATACAATCATCTGAGAGTATTTTTTTGTTGTTGTTAAAAGTGTTTGCTTTACTTATTAATAGGAAACTTTTCAATGAATGCTAATCTTTTTATTACCGCTTTTCTTTTTCTTGGGATTTTTGGCAAACTGCGGACTGCTCTATTTACAGCTTTACCCAATGACTGTGGTTTTTAAAAGCAGGTGACAATTTTATCTCATTAGTAGCAGTTACTTTCTTTGCTTTGCACTTTTGAACCCTTAGCCTGGTTTTTTATCTGCGATAAGCAAGCTCTTCATAAGTTTTTTAGTTCTTCTAAGCTTGTCTCGTTCTCTTTCTTAAGCCAAATGTTCTATGTATGTATTGACATATTGTCTTTCTGCCACTGTTTTAGCCATCCTTTAATAATATATATAATACATAGCATTAATTACCTCATATATATATATTTTGGTTTTAACATAGGCCTAACCTTAAAATTATTTATGCTACAAGAACATAAGCTTTGAGTTTATTTTGAATCAAACTAGTATATTTAAAGACTAAAATAACTCATCATGATAGTACTTAATGTTAACACCAACCTTTCTTATTTTTAGTGGGTAATTTTGATGTAGGTAACCTACTTTATACAACACACAATCAAATAGGTTAAGAGTGAACTTAACAAGAATCAGATATATACCTGTTATATGTATAATCAAAAACAACAATGGTTAGGTCTTATCAGCAGAACCAACCTAATTTAATATTTACCATGCTAGCAATATAATTTATAATAGAGACCTACTTTAAAGTTAAATGTTAATCTTTCATGTATTTAAAAACTGCATAGTTACATGGTAAAAGAAATAATTAAAGATGAGATATAATATTTTATTAACAATGAATATGTTAACTTTTGAAGTTATAGGCCTATTATTTTATTAATCTAAGCTATGTTAAGGTAATATTTAAGCTACCAAACAATAAAGAGAACATAATCTAATAAGGCTATTTATCATCACAAACATATTGCCCTGCCTAGCTTCATAGTAACACCCGTTACGCACATGTAACACCCGTCACATAGTTTTTGCGACAAGATCGGTGATATATGTTTTTTTTAAATTGCACAGTAATTGAGAGAGCTTTTTTAGCTTTGTTGTCACAAATTTACTTGTTTAAAGAAAAAATTATAAATGTTATAGGCTAGATACTTTTATATTTTTTTGTGACGGGTGTTACAAAACTGTTAGACATGCGTGAAAATATTCTAAACATTAATATGTTTTAATTTTTTGAGGTTTTTATTAAATTTATATTAATTATAGGACCTTAGTAGACAATATCAATATATTTTTATAAGCCATACTGTTACCTGGACTGAATTGTTCAATTTCTTTTTTTTTTCATATTTTGGTAGGCGGTTTTTATCTTCAACAATGTTTGGCAAATTTGGGTACACCTATACTAGTCCATTTAATTTATTAGTCAAATTGTTGTCTTTTATATAAAAATATAATGTTTTCTGAGTAATATGAGACTTGTTTCAAAATTTTTGCTAGAAAATTAAAATAAAGTGGTCATGTCTCTTCTCTTGTGGAATTGCCCATTAATACACACAGTAAGAATAAGTAAAGATTATTGAATAATACCAATATTAAGATTGTCTGTAAAAAAATTTAAACTATAAAATTAAAGGTGCTAAACTTAAGCACATATTTATTTTTAATATTCTCAGATTGATGTCAAAAGTATTTTAGTATGCAATAGTTAATATATTTTTTATTATTATAAATCATCCCATCCTAACCAAACCTAATCTTCAATGCATTTTTCAATAAAATATTGTATTCACAAAAATATGATAAATACACCAGTTAGACTGATTGCCCTATTAAATCACTACTGGTATTCTAAGATCTTAGTCCTTTTTGATTAATTCTCACTAAAAATAGTTCCAAAAAACTTTAAAAAGCTGGTTTTAACAATATTAACTATACTTAATTTAATCAAAATTTTTATTTACTGACAAATCAAACATTAGGTTTTGTTTGGTTGGGATAGTTTTAGTTATAAACATAGTGATTATCAAAAGTATTTTAAAAAAAAGTTAGATTATTTAGGGTGTTTATAGGCTCTTGACACTTTTATGGCAAAATATGCTAAAAGGGGTAAATAATTATTTTATTTGAACATTTGACACCTTAGTTAAATTGATTCAAGTTTCAACAATAATAAATAATTAACCATCTTAATTGATAAATTGATTATTACATCTGTACTTCTAAATTTAGAACAAACTCTACATAAGGTAGGCCTTTGGTTATTGTATTGAACTACTAAAGTCAATCACACATATGTTTTTCGATAAGCTTAGTCACTGAACAACGAAGAGAGTGAAGTGTATATTTATTGGTACACAACTGTTGTATATATGTATGCCTAGTAGTTGTAACTAGAAAATGTGTGTGTCCCATTTTTTTTAAATACAGTGCATTTTAAATAAAGACTGATGACCTACACTTTCAGATTTTTTTATTATTATTATTCACTGTGTTGACAGAGATTGCCCTAACCTAAATTGTCTTAGGGATATAGGTAAGGAAAAACATGAATTTGGTCATTCCAAAATTAAAAGCTTTGAGTAAAATTAAAAGTTTGTTGTTGTAATAAATAAATGTTCCACAGCAGTTCTTTGGTACTATCTGCTAATCAAGAGATTTCAGTAATGGCATTCAGAGGCCTAGTTCTATCAATGAGGTAAGGTCATGTCCCAGAGAGCTGCAGCTGTTTTTTTTTTTTTTTTTANTTTTTTTTTTTTTTTTTACCATTTTACAATAGCTTTACACATTTTTTCAAGCCTTACATTACGCTGTCATGAAATCATTGATAAGAATTTACAATAAAATCTGAGCAGCACTGATTGATATCTATAAATGTGAAGAACATAAACTAACAGAGGTGCATGGAGCAAAATCTGTGGTAAAAAAAAAATAGGAATACCTAGGTGCCTAGCTTATAAATTGCATTAATGACATTAATTTGGTCGAATATTCTGATAGAGTAAATAAATCAATCCAAGAACTTGGAATTAACATGCATGCAATTGTGAGATTTGATGATGCCCTCATATATTTTGGTTGATGTTCAATACAAAGAAAACATTAATATTTTTCAAAAATGGCAGAAAGAAAAGGTTCAAATTTTGATTACAGACAATATAAAGGTTTAAAGTAGAAAAAGAAAAGTCTGTTGATGAAATAACAGAGAATTGGTGGTATCTGAATTAAGTGCCAAATATGCATTTCGAATTAAGTTTTTTTTTAAATGTAAGGCCTAGATGTACTAGACATAGTAATGGCCAAAAGGCATACATGATTCCTTCTTCCACGCAAATCTCTATGAAAATATTAAATTCAATCCAAAAAGCCAGATAGTTAGTTATGATAAATCTATTTATCATATTTAGGCTAGAAGACTTTATTGAAGATTTGTGATGATTTCTTTGTTGTACAAATACAAAATGCCTGTAGTCTGTAGTCAAAGGCAGCTGAGAAAGATAATTTTCTAAACTTAAGGAAGTCTTGAACTGTATGCGCTCAACTATGAGCTAAAATCATATTTGGCTCTTCTGTTCATTGAAAATGTTATTACTCAAGATATGAACTTTTAGGACGTCATTAAAGATTTTCTGCAAGGTGAAGCAAAAAAAAAAAAAAATCTAAGTCTAAAGCAAAAACGATTTTATTGATCGGGCTAAAACTTGGTATCTCAGGGTTTTAAAAAGTTGCCCCGAGGACCTTTTGAAATTAGATATAACTACAAAATTAAGGCTAGCTTAATGAAGGGCAAAAAAAGACAAATTTGAGTTTCTTGAAATCCGCTCTAGCAATTTTAATAAATGTTGTATAAAGGAATGTGATGCTATTTTTTCAATCATATTTTTGCAACTACATGTATTATTTTGCTCCACAAATCTCAAGAAACTTTAGTAAATGTCTCTATTTAAAGATAAAAGATAAAGTATATATGGTGCACTGTATCACTATTTTGCTTAGTCTTTATTTTTATTATTTTGTTTTAGGTATTTAATGGGCGCTTTCTGAACCAACTGATTATATCAGCCCATGACTTAAAAACTAAATTAAATCTAGAACAGACCCAACACCAAGCTGTTAATTCATCAATGGGAAGGGGAAATCCCCATTTCACCAAAGATATATTTTTCGACCATGCTAGGAATTGAACCTGGGTTCCTTAACTCAATAGAGAAACAAAAGCTGAACAATGGGCTGTTGTTAACTAACAATAACTTTCAAAATTGTATTATTACAATTGGAAAATTTCAATTTCATCCTGTAATGTATACACATAAAAAAAAACCAACATGAACACACCTAAACTACAGTAGCCCCATGGTTTCTTTGGTGCTGACTGACAGCTCACAGCTAACGGCTTTGAAAAGTTACCAGACCAAATTATGTATCCCTACGCCGAACCATATGATCTGCAAAAACATGTGTTTAGCAGCTGTCACTTCTGTCAGTCAAAGTTTAGGTATATACCTAAATGTTGATTGTCAGAAGTCAGCTGTGAACTGTCAGTCAGCACCAAAGAAGACACGGGGCTACTGTACAGTGTATGTTTTGGGCTTACAAATGGTGTCATAGCCTTGCTGGTTGGCTAATTAATGACACTTAATTTAAGATCCAAATCTCACTTCTTGTATGCTTAAGCTTTGATCTGAATGGTGTCTGTTATTTTATGTTAACCGCTATTACAACCAGAAATGATGTAGGAAAAAGATCGCAAGGGAGGCCAAAAAAGAGATGGGAGGTGTAGATAACAGAAAGTGTACAATTGAGAGAAGAATGGAAGAAATTAAAGGAGGAAAAATGGTAGAAGGATAGAGGAAGCATTTAACTAAACTGATCCGGCCACAGGGTGGCAACAGTTGATGTTGATGGTAATACAAAAGATTATTAATTACTAATTACTAATACAATAATTATTCTTAGATTTCTAAGAAATGTATGTGGAAAAAATTATATGAATGGAGTCAGTAATGAATGGGTACTGAAGGAGTGTCATTTGAAAAGGAATCCAATAGGTCAATGTGAAGGAAGTGTCTTACGTTGGTTTGGGCATGTTGAGAGGATGAGTGTGGATTGAGTGATGAAGCTAATATATAAAGGTAAAGTGTGGAAGAAGTAGGCCATGTAAGACATGGCTAAATGTTACAGATAAATGTGTGAAAAAGATAAAACACTAGGCCTAAAAGTTTAAAGAATAAAATAGAATGTATGACTCAGTGTATGGATGTTGTTAAAGCAAAGGGAGTGTGCAAGGATAGGGAAGTGTATAAAAAGTTAGTAAGGATGGATTAAGTAGAAAGTTGTTTTTTGAGCTATATTCAAAGTTTCTTGCCTAACTGGTAAGGAATTGACATGATTAGGCATATATGTCAAATTATTCATATAGCTAAAAGGTTTTTGACAATAGAAAAAAAAACCAGTCAAAGATGATGTTTGTTTCGAAGTCAAGTCAATGTTTTGAAGTTTAGTACAACCCTAAATCTCAAATGTTAATTACTACCATTCAACTATCCATATGTATTGATGTAAACAAAAGTATCGATACTTTACTGATATCAATATTTTTCCTTACAATACTAGTATTTTTTTACTCGGTACTTTTTTTTCCAATACTTTTACTGTTATGAGTATTTACTCAAATATTGGCTTCGGAACAATATTGAAAACTATTTGGTTATCTTCACTCCATGCTAGGAGTCTGAGATTAAAATGTTTACAAAGGTGGCGGAAGAACAAATGCCTATGTGGGATGCTATTTCTCGCTCCCTTGCAGGACAGGCATTTGACTGTAGCATTCAATCTATTTTAGTTTTTCTGTGTTCATCAATACAGTCTGGTCATCACTAATAACAAATTAGTACTGGTATCCATAATAAAATACTGTAATAGATTCCAACACAAGTTCATTATAATTTGTAGTGTTTTGATAAATATGAAAATACATATTTTATAATGCAAACATTATTTTTTATTACTGGTAGGCCTATGAATTTAAAAAACATGTGTACCTGAATTAATTTCAAATAACGATACCTAAGTATGGTGCTCTTATCAATACTTTTCTTCCAATACTTTTAAAGATTTTTAGTGTAATATGAATAGGGTTGCCAGGTGTCCCGATTTTGAGTCTCAAGTCCCGGTGTCCCGGCTAGATCTTTTGGGATGTTCAAATATCACGATTTATCAATTTTCTGATTCTTACCAATGTTTGGCGTTTTCAAACAGGTAGTGACCACACTCGGCGCACTGCGTGCCTTGACCTGGTTCGGTATTTTCAGTAGAATTTTTAAGTTGAGTTCTGAGAATGTTTTGTTTTTATTCTTAATAAATGTATTCTATACAATAATTCGATGTGAGCTTGTTTAAATACCTTTTTTTTATCACTGTCCTGGTTTGAGGACCAAGACATCTGGCAAGCCTAAATATGAAGACCAAAACAGATTTGTCCCATTTAGGTTAAACAAATTACTATACTATACTATTAAGACTTTTAAAAAAAAATAATTTTTTATTAAAAAGGTTATTTATTTATTTATTAATCTAAGAAAGAGAATCTTTCACTTAGAGACATCTCAACCAAATTGTTTGATATTGGCTTAGAAGGTTAAACAGCAAATTTACTGTGGGTACATCCCCATAAACCATAATAATAACATAATAACTACATGTATCGGTTAGGCTAGATGTACTCTCTTGAAAAAAAAAATTCCTTTCATTAATGACTGTTCTAAAACATGTTGCAGACTTCAGACTGAATGTCTTGTATATTTACAAAGTTGCATCAACCTTCAGCAACAAATGCACATTACAACTGAACAAAAGAATTTAAGTCAAAAAAATCAGATAAATGTATCTTCATAATATCAATGAAATAATAAGTTAATATGGTCTATATTCATTATTCATTAACCAAATATGATACTTTCCCAAGGATGACATCAAAGCCGTTATAGCACACAAGATTATGAGTAAGTAGCATTATTGTGATCATCAATATTTACATTCCAAATGTGATTTGAGAAAGTTGTTTGTGACTTTTGTTTGAATGTAATAATTACTAAAAGTTTTCAAAATAATAAAAATCAAATATCAAAACATTGTATAGGCTTAGTGACAAAGAAAGATAGCCTAATATGGGACAGAGTGCATCATCACCAAACAACATTTCAGTAGGCTACCTAATGATAAAGCTCATGTGTACAAGCCTTCTATCCCCAAATAAAATGTACATGGTTAAGGTAAAGCATATGCTTATTCAGATGGTAGTCCTAAAGTAGTTCCAAACATTTAGGCCTATTCTCTTCAGTGCGGTATTTGTATGACTAAGAATAAATGCCATTAGTTTGTTATGATACATACCTGAAGCATTTGCGGTTGTCTTTAGGTATCGTACACTATTTTCTTTCAAAGCTTGCATAAGTGGATTAATATCTGTCATCTCCGTGGGATGTGGCTTGAAGATTAACTCAATTTCACTTGGAGCTATATAATCCGATGGCCCTTCTTCCCCTACAGATGAGTCATGAGCTTCGGCACTTGAGCCTGCCGATTCATTCTCAGATGATTTGGGACGTTTCAAACCTTTCGGAGTAAAGCTTGGATCCTGTGGTGGCTGCAACTGTGAGGGCCCTTGGGTGACAGATAGAGGAGTAGGTTGGGAAGAAGAGGCTAGAGGGGGCGGAGGAGGAGGAGGGTTGGTTGATTGTGGTGCCGTCACTGGCAAGGTTACAACAGTAGTCGGTGTACGTACAGGAACTGGCAATATCTCTTTCTGGTCTTTCAACTCTTTTAGTTCATTCTGGAGTGGGGTGGGCGTCGTACAAGCACTAACGTTCGGTGTATTGTTAGGGGTAGTCTCTGTATCATTGGCACTTTTTCTTGCCCGTTGCGGCCGATTTTGTGACTGAAGTTTAATACCTTCGTTTATGGAATTGACAAGAGCCGCCTGGCTCTGACTTTTACTCAGTTTCGCCAATACTCTCTCCTGATGAGCTTCATACTCATCTCTACTAGGATAAATTTTGGAGATCAAGAGATCAAAATTAGGGTCTTGCCGAAGAGAACGTTTAGAAACTAGCTTCTTCCTGCAGGTTGGACACTCCTTGTTTCCTGATCGCAATGCTGTGATGATACAGTCGGAACAAAACCTGTGCAGACACTCTTTGGTGGTCATAGTTTTTTTCAATATGTCTAAACAAATTGGGCACATAAACTCCCTATGAAGACTTCTAGGAGATACTGCTATTTCTGTATTGTCAATTATGACAGGCTGTGGGGTGCGGTTTAGTTCATAAAGGGACAATTCCCATGTTTTATTCAATCCAGCTTGATCAGCAGAAGCCATCTCGTGTAGAAGTACTGACCACTTAAAACTTAAACACAATAATAAACAAATTTAAGTGTCTCACACCTTTTAAAGTTGTTATCAAGCAAAACTATTTACAATTACAAGCTAGTATCAGGCTGAAAAGCTCCACATTTACAAATTACAATAACCTAAACATATTTAGCCAACATAAGAAAAGAAAAAGAAACTAGTTGAGAATGTAGTTCAGAACTATATCATAGATAATGGTACTAGGTGAGTATTAGTTAAAAATCAAATCACAGAGCGCGACAAAAGCTAAGATTAATGAAGTAACTAAGAAAAAAAAGAACTCGAATAATGATTTAATAGGGAATTAATTTGAAAGAATTCAAACATACAGATCTAAAGACCACTTTACAACCAACAACTTTAAGGTGGAACAACTTCTAATTTGAAATTGTCACATGAGCTAACATGGTAATATTATACTCATAGGTACCTTCAATGATCCTACATAGATGTTAAACCTAGATCAGCCGAAATTATCGAATAAATTATCTTCTAAGGCTAGTATTGCTAAAAAAAAAAAAAAAAAAAAAAAAAAAAAAANAAAAAAAAAAAAAAAAAAAAAAAAAAAAAAAAATGTGTGGTTGTACCACCAAATTTAGGGTGACACAACTTCTACATTTAAAAGTGCAACATAAGCACACACAAGGGTAATTATACTCATAGGTAGGCTTGCCCAATTTCTGAAATGTTCAACCGGGACACCGGAATGCCAAAATTTAAACATTTTATTCCTTACATGTTAATATTTATATATAAGTTACTTAAGTAAGAAGAAACACTTTGAATGAGGAATAAAAAATTTAACTATATTTACATGTACTTTTCATTGGCTAGGACATTTTTTAGAAAGTCTTTTTTGGTTTTAATCTTGTTGTACAAAATTTCACAAGCTAATCCGATATTAATTTTACATGTCATCAAGCCTTTAAGCGTAGATTCCTTCATTAAACCCCTATCATCAATCCATGCGTTGTTCATCAACGAACATTCTCTCTCAACTGGTGCTGATGTCCCAGGTAAGCAGAAGGCATACTCAACAATCTTGATCAGTTTGGGGGCTTCTATGTGAATCTCCTTGAAGTTACCAAACAACCTGAGCCATTTTTCTTCACTTGAAATAATCACATCTCTGGTAGTCTCTTCTTGCTTTCACTGTTCCCAATTTGACTGCAAATACTCCTTAGCAAGTACAAGTTTGTCAAACAGCTGATCATTATTTATTTTAATATCGGGTACATCAAGATTGCTATTAATAATTTCAGCAGAAGTTTCAGCATTTTCCCAATCAACCGTATTTGTTTTGGTCAGATTGACCTATGACAACTGTTTAACGTTTCCAAAACTATTCTCCCAGAGGTACAAGTATGGAATGGATCTTTCATAAAAGCCATCAAATTCTTCTTTCACTCTGTTACAGACTTGCTCATATAGATTCCTGTAGATGTTCTTTGCGCCCATAGGGATAAAGTTTGAAGCCTTTCTTTCTGTCAGGTTTATTTTGAGATCTTTATGAGCTTCAGCAACCTCAAAAGCTGTAGTGCTATCTTTTTCCATTTCCAGGATGGCCTTGTTAAACAGTGCAAGCTGTCCGTGGACAAACAACAAGTAGAGCTCGTCCATTGAATCAGTAAACAACTTTTTTTATTGTTGATGGGCACATTTCTTGGTCTAAAAAAACGCTTTCAGACCTTCAAAAATCTGTAAAGTTCTTTCCAGAGCGGGAATAATTGATAGAAACCGGGTGTTCCCGTGTTGAATGAGTTTAAGGTACTGTATCTCGGCATATTCACAAAATTATTTTAGTTTAGTTACCCGGACTGTGTATATGTGGAAGTATTTATAAATCTTCACCAGTAAGGCCTCAATATCGATTGGGAGACTGTCTACTGCAGTTTGCACATAGTTGTGCACAATGTGTGCTCCACATCCGATTCCATTGATTTCCCGTCCTAGGCTATTCTTGAGTCGATGGAAAACATTGTTTTCCCCTGCTATTTTCACACCACCGAAGTTAGTGTTGCAGTTATCACCACAAAAGCCAACTACTTTGTTGTTCAAATCGTTTTGCAACAGGACAGAGCATAAGTGATTTGTAAGAATTTCAGATGTTTCACCCGCCACAGATTTGAAATATAACAGCTTTACTTGCACACCTAAATTAGGATTAAAGTAGCGCACAACAATTGCCACAAGTTTTATAACCTTTCTGTTTGATGCATCCATACTTACAGATACGTAGTTTGACTTGGTCAAGTCTTCTTTAAGCTCTTCTTGAGCTAAAGGAGCTATGACATTTAAAACTATGGTCCTCACACTTAGTTTTTCCGAGTGAGAATTTAGGTTCAAAAAACTTAGAAATTAGTTTTGATGAACAAGAAGTCGAATTGAAACTTAGGCTATGGTTTACTGTGTGGTAGGCAAATGTCACCTCTTTCGCTGCTAAGTCTGTTATTGTCATTATAACTCGCAGTCTTAAAAAAAACTGGTCAGTTTTGATGAGCTAGCAACACATGCTATACTCTTTTTGTGTTTACTTGACTGCAAATGATCTTTTATATCGGAACGACCACCGTGAGAAACCGAAAACTCAGAATTACAACGTGAACATTTAACTCTATCGTTTTGATGTTGATTACCAGTACCAGTACATACCTTCTTCAAAAAAGGGAATTCGTTCTGTAAATCCTCGGTGAATTTACACGACCGTTTTGGCATTTTAACAGAGAACGCATGAAATTTCACTTTAAATATAAATAAAACAGCGCTAGCTCACTAACGCTACAGGCACCGCCAACGGGGACTGACAACTGACTGACTTATCTCAATCGCAAGCGGCTAGTACCGAGGTGGGCGAGTCCAACGTTATTGCACACGAGGGGGTGCAGCGTGCAGCGAAATCTCTTCTGGCGCTAAAGCTACACCCCTTAGTGCCCAATATTGGAATCACCCGGAGAGCAGGACAGCGAGACAAGACGATACGATGACAATATTATTAGCAGACCATCACTCTTCCACAGTTTTCACTTTTCATACATTACAGTGAAATAAATGACAAAGTATTTATCCTAAATAATCCTTCACAGTCAATTATTTTTAGACTTTTTGGTCATATATTATAAGAACTATAATCCAATTTAATTTTTACCGGGACGGTAAGTACACCGACCGGGACTGTCCCGGTCAAACAGGAACGTCTGGCAAGTATACTCATAGATACCTTCATAGATGTTGAACTTAGATCTCCCAAAATTACCTTAAAGACCACTAGTACTCATAAAATAGCGCTGTTGTATCACCAACATTAAGGTGTTGTTGAAAGGGCTACATAAACACATATGATAGCAATTATACTCATTGGTGCCTTCCATAAACCTACATAGGTGTGAAACCTGGATCTACCGGAATGATAGAGTAAATTACCTTTAAAGAAAACTTTTTAAGCAAACTAGCGTTCGTTACCACAAAATTTAAGGTACCTACCACAAATTATATATTTGAAAATGCAACACAAGAACAAATTGTGGAAATTTTACTCATACTGTAGGTGCCTACAGTCCCGGATTTAGCAGCCCATGGGGTCAAACATATTTTGTGCCCTTTTCCCTATAATACATGGAAAACCAATAACTAATTTTTTTTCTTCTAAATTATTAAAATCTCACTATCTTTATACATTTAATATAGGATAGTACGGTACTTATCTACACGAATGTTCACGCATAATTTGAACTTATCAACCCACCTACAAAGATCAAGTTGTTTTTTTACAGAAACCTTGATCTTATCCGCCTTTCGGTGCTTAGGTGTAATGGGAAGTGTTTGTGTTAAGTTACCGGAAAGGACCAGTGTAGCCCCTACAATGAATATATAATTGGCCCGGATATCCCTTAATGTTTTGTCAAAAGTTTTGCAGTCTGCCTTATGTGACATTGCACATTCATCCCACACGATCAAGACTTATTCTTTCGGTCCCCTACCAAGAACAGAGCCCTTTTGATGTTGCATATAGGGGTTGTCTGTGAAATTTAAGTTTATGGGAAACTTGAAAGTGGAATGTGTAGCTATACTAGTTTTTTTTTTTACCTTTTATCAGTTAAAGTGACTAGTACTTAATTTAAATAATCTGAGGTGAATGAATGAATAAATTAGAGCTATTTCCCCAAAGGGTAAAGGAACTTTAAAATCAAACCTGAATGGCTAAAAAAACTTTCAAATTCACAATTAAATAATAATTGTATTTTGCCCCCTCAAGGGGTAAGTTAAGCGAAAGGGTGTTGGCCAGGGCACTAGGTTCAAGAAGGTGCCATGACGCCAATGCTGTATAAGAAATACATAAATAAACGATATAAAAAATTAATTTGATATATAAAAGTGTTCTAATTTTATATTTTAGTTTTTCTCCGTGAATCTTTACAGACATTTGAGAATCTTTTCGAGATTCATTAGGCTTACAAAAAGTACATGAAAAATTCGTTCATTCTAAATTTATGGTCCTAGTTGGAAATTTCATATATCTCATATTTTTTTGTAGAATTTAATTGATAGGGATATAACTTAGACACAAACACAATATTTCGTGGAAACCAGACATTCATTGATATAAAATGAAGAATAAAATGTGATTTTTATTCAAGGAAATTCAGAATAAACCCTACAAATTGTTAAAAATAAAATCTAATATATGTATATTTTGCCAGAATCTGTAGAGCTATTCTAATGTAATTTTCAGGACATCATTGTAAACGAAAATTATCAGAAGTATTAACTAAAACTGTGCTGATTTATTAAGTCGAAAAGATGTTTCGAATAAACCGGAATTTCATAATCGTCAATTGGATAGATGGGTGTGTGTAAGTATAAATCTACAATATCACAAATAGCTCAATAATTAAAAAAAAAGAAAAATAATAATTATTTATTTTTCCTAATTGAGACAAAATAAAATTTTAAATTTCAAACTATGTTACAAAACTACACAATGTTGAAGTTATTCGATATAAATGTTTTAAATATGTATATGCTAATATATAAACACACATCCAGCCTTTCTAAAAATTCAATGATTAGGTTTTACATCTATTAAACTTGAAATTATTGATTTTTTTATATTCTTTTATTTTAGAATTAAAAATAAACATTTCTGATGTTTTAAGCTACTATTCTATGTTGGGGTTCCGGGGTTCAATCCTCGGTCCCGGAACAGATTTATCTGATTACCAAACCCTTCATTCACCTCAGACAAGACGTATATTAATCACGACTTGTGAATGTGTAGAATACCAGGCTTACACCGTGGTCCTGATCCCACGTTAAACTGCAGGTCCTTCATTTCATAATAATATTAATAATAATTTAAGCTACTAGATATGCAAATTATAAAATCCAATAAGAGTATGATAATCTAGAATATTTTACTATGAATTGATTTAAATAAAATAAAAATGCAGCCCCAAATAATAATAATAATAATAATAATAATAATAATAATAAAAAAATATTGACTGTGAAAATTATATTCGCCCTGAAGAAGTTATTAAGTAAAAGTAAATAACATATACCAAAAACAAGTATTTATTAATAATTTTAATAGCCATAGCAATGTATGCTTCTTACAAAAACAGATGAAATAAAATAATAAAGCATACAATTTTTATGAGATTAAATTGTAAATTAGCCATATTTTTACTATATTATATGAGATTATTATTTTTAGTTAAATAATATACTGAAATAACTTAGTGTCCACGAATTAAAGATTGG
>CABFVZ010000077.1:19034-29261 GCA_902151445.1 Timema monikensis | reverse complement strand
GGGGGGGGGGGGGGGGGGGGGAATAAAGCTCATATTAGGAATATATAATTGTCTAAAAATGATATTATTTTGGAATATGAACAAATTTTTGAGTTAGTTAAAAAATAAAAATAAACATATATTTCAATTAGCTCATTATGATCCCTTTGGATGAAAAAGCTTTTTAAATGATTATAAAAATAAGGTTTGTATTCTTTTTCTATTCATTAATTTTAAATACATTTTTCTTAAATAAATGAATACTGTTTCAGCTTCTAAAATCCATCTTATACCGCAAATATATTTAAACATTCTTAGTTTGCTCTAATCACCATTCACTCTTATTGGCTGACAGGACCTTGATAGTATTATACCATTAAAATGATAAAAGTTGGCATATTATAACAACTTAACAATAGCATCTTCTGACTTGGTAGCTTTCACCAATAAATGGAGTGGAGTGGAACGTTTTCTCTGCAACATTCAGATCAACATATTTCCAGAAATCCTCAGTTGTCTCAAACAGTAGCTAGAAGCCTTTAAATCCTCAAGAGGATCGAACCATCATGGTCCCTACATGAATAGTATGTTACAAACAAAGGAGATATATACAGCCAATGTTGTCCATCTTTGGGACTCTTTCTGATATCTAACTGACCAAGATGATCTCATCTGAACATGTGGAATATTTGGAAAATAAACGCAAGGTTGTATGCCTACTTATTGTGTTCCAATGAATCCTCTTGTATTTAGAACATATTTTGCATTGTTTACATAAGTGATGTCTTTGGAAGTAGTCTAATTTATTGTTGGGATTCTATCATAACTTTTAACAAGTACTTGGTTCGGGAGCATGCTTCAAGCTTGTATCTGTCCCTGGGTCTCCGTTGTGAACCATTCAGTTATTTCCCTTAATTACTTTTCGACAGAGCTATAGCGCAACTGATATGTATCTGTGTCTCATCATAGAGAATCTGAGGTGTATACAGCCTATGGGTGAGCCAAGAAACGTTGGTCCTGTGCCCTCTTCCCCGTTGGTATTGGTGTGGAGATTAAGCAGAGGGCTTCAAGAAACCCGACCTTGGCGTATCCTTGCTGAACTGGTTGGCGCTGGGTTGTTGGGACACGTGTCTGTTGATGTGCTGCGCGTTCACGAACCAGAAGGGCTTGTGCGCGTCGGGCCAGTCTTTGACTCTGGACGCCATCTCGGTGTCCACGTTGCTCCCTTTCAGCGAGTCCGGAAGAGTGACGGCTGAGGGAGTCGACGCTGGTGGCGAGTTTTTATCGCCACCCAGACGAGAAGGGACGTCATCCTCGGGATCCAGAAAGCGCGGTAGAACATTCACAACCCCAACAGGGCGAGGGGCGTATGGTGAGCGGAGCTGGGCGTAGCTCATGGTGACGCCGAATAGCAGGACCAGGTATAGACCACTTTTTGGATGCTGTGGAACAGAAAGGAGTCTGTCAGAGCAAAGTCTAGTTGAAACACAAGATCATTACACAGGATTCAACTCTGAAATATCGGATCAAGCGCGGTAACTATTCATTACATTACCATCCATAAGTTCGACACCTTCCAGATTTATGGCGAAAATCAATATAATCCCCGATAGGTATTAATATTGACCTATTAAATCTTATCCTACTAGGGTAAACTATGGTGGAGCATATAAGATAGGGCCACAGTGTAATCAGTCAAGGTAAAACTGTTACCTATCAAGATAAACGGAGTTGACACTGTATGGCAGTATCGTTACATTTGACTATTATGGTAAAACTCAATGACTCAACCTTGTAATAACGGAATTTATTCATTGGGATGTAACTTATGTTACCCATAATAGTTCCCTTATAGATCGATGGTAAAAATAAGATAGATACTGATTCAAATCCTTCCCTCATGAGACTGTATCTTGCACCTATGCAGATCTTGTGTGTCCTTACAATATATAGTTGTGTCAGTGTGTGGTATATTAACAATCTTAACTTATCTATGGGATACAGTGGTCACGTTCTTTAATGCTTCAAGCTCACAATATCAGTGGCGTGGCGTGAAGTGTTGCTAGGGTAGAGGAGTGAAATATTCTCATCACTCAATAAAACACCCATTTTCTAGGTATCAATGGCAATATATTCCCATGAGAAGTGTGTATAACAGAGCATATACATATATGAATGGCTAAATGGAAATTTAGTTGAGGAAAACATCACCGGTACAGTTTTAACCAGCTCTGCTTATTCTAACAGCATTCCATTCTACACCTCTACACAATACACTGGTTTACCAACCGAGTCCACTGGGGTGTTTCTTACTAAGAAGTTTCCTACTTTATTTCCATACGAGTCTGAGTTTAATTACTCTAAATTCTACCTTCCTCATCGTTATCTCACTAGTGTAAATATGAAGATGCCTCAAACGAATAGTAAGAGGTAGCGCACTTCCAATAATCTTTCTATTATTTTATATAAACCTAATAGTTTATTTTCCATGAAAGTATTGTCTTATAGAGCGGTGGTTGTAATTTTTTTTTTAATGTGTGTGGCTATTCCTGTGTCTTATCAAAGGAAACTCAACGTGAGGCGATGGCCATTGTAGAGCCAGCACACAGATTCCATAAATGTTCGGTTTTCCTACCCCAAGGCCGACAGCTTGGCAAGCGTGACAAAGTGTGACCCTGACAATAGATGCCATCGTTCAGGTTGATAGAATTGTTCCGCTCACCAAACTGAGGATCGCACTAAGCTTGTTGATCCATGACTGCTCAAGTGCAGATGATAGAATAGAAAAAAAGAGGCAAGGACACTAACTTTGCTATTGTTGAGTCTTCAATGGAAGAACTGAGATTGTATCTCTATGTATAAGGAAACAATTCTGTTTTTGTTTGGGTGTCTATGTGTCCCCGTTATATCTATTAGTCCACACCCATTTTTTTGGTGCATATTATGCACATATTTTGCAGGAAAAAAGTATTTCAGGCTGAAAGGATTCCAAAGTATAAACAATTAATTACTCCGGGAACGTTTGCGATTGTAAAAGGTAGCATGAAGCATGAAGCTACAATTTTCTTTAAATATGTTTGCAGATAGGGTAAGGATGTTTAACATGTGAAAAAGGATTCTAAGTCCAGCCATAATTTCAAAAATAAAACTAATTTCTAGAAAAACTACAAATGTTTGATTGTGTGCTCTGATTACATATACATAATATAAACATTTTTTTTTTATCTGAGCCATACTATTTTCTAAATGTGTAAGAAAATCTAATAAATAAAATAATATTGGCGTTTATAAAAATGATCAAACATGCATTGGTGGGCATATAGACTCAATCTCAGGCTCATACAGTCTGGTTTGCCAGTGACAAGGAGTTAAAGGTTCGAATCTTGGATGAGGGCATTGAGTACGGTTTTTCCTTATTGGTCTCTTCTTCTCCTTCCAAGAAAATTCCAGTATATGTAATACACATTTCTCCTTCTTCGTCCATGCCCCATTAGCGTAATTAAAATACATTTATAGCCAGGATTACTAGTAAGATGCGGTGGAGAAAATCAAAATTACCATTCTAAGTGAATTGTGAGAGTACTATGATAAAAGATTGTGATTTAAATACAATTTATTGTTTTTTAAATGTTTACGAAGAAGCTGGCTTAAATTTGGCGTAGAATTAAATATAGTAAGAATGTGAGCAAGCCTGGTAAGTACACAATTCTTGTTTATCCCCTGTTAGATAACCATTAAAATAAGTTTATATGACAATTCTATTATTTTTTTCAGTACTGCGTCTTACTACCCGTTTGATTATACACTTATGTACTAATTACGCTAGTGGTTTTAGAAATTAGGAAGGTTATATTTATAGGAAATGTAACCACATTTTTGGGGAAAACAATTTTGGAAAAACCACCCTCATTACACCCGACTGAGATTTGAATCCCAGTCATCGGCAGTCTAGACTATTGCGAGTGTGACTGACGCCTTAGACGGTATGCCTAGTTCGGGAGCATTCTATAAATAAAGATTTGTATAAGCTAATAGTGTAAGGATCTGATGGATTCAAAAGCCATTAAAACTACTTTAATGTATTCATACGCCAAGTCAAGTTATATACAGCTGTCTCCTTTGAAAAAATACCATCAATTCTTTTAAGATAATGATTTACGTGCTCAGGGTTTTACTCTTTGTCCAGGCTATTCGCATATTTACAGTTATTAAGTGCGAATATGGGGGTAGAATTTAGGAGAAATGTATCTGAGCTTGTGGGGGGAGTAAATGGAATAATATTTAAGAAAATAATACTTCAGTACCTGGTTCGGTGGCTGCATGGTTTAAGGCGTCACTCTCGCAATAGATTATACTGCTGATGACCGGGAGGTCATGGTCGGGTGTACTGAGTTAGTTTTACTATAAATGGTTTTACACTCTACCTCCATGCAAATGTGGATACACTCCCTCTAAATTAAACCTTGCTCGTCACTAACACATTAGCATGATTGATAAATGTGTATAGCCTGAATAGGCAGTAAGATATGGTGCTAAAAAAATACTTCACTCGTCCGGGGTTCGATCTCTGATCTCTCAGTCATTGAAAACAAGAGTAAACGAGACCAACGTCTTGGGCTGTGTACACACTGGTGCAGCTTTATAATTATAATATACTTAAGAAATCAATTTTGACCGCAAATTAAATATAATTGTATTTTCTAGCACACCCTTCTTGCCATGTCTGCATTCTAAGTTTACCTAAGACAGCACAGTGAACACTAAATACCTAGCACCAGAATCTGGATTAACAATATATGGATAATAGAGTGAGCCCACACACTGATACTACGGTCCAATTTGCTTAGAAATGACCTTTAATTAAATATAAACATTCAAAAAGATAACACTTTGGGACCTATATCATTCGTTTTCTTTCATATTTATTCATAATAGCTATCAAAAGTGACAGCTGCAGATTACATGACTTGATATATGAATACATGAAAGTATAGTAACTTTTCTAGCTGTCAGATAAAAGATTGTATCTATGAAAATAGACCTGTACATTATTTTAAGCCCCCTGTCTGGACTCGAACCTATGCATTCCGCACGCAGACACACCCTTTTCCTCGAGACGATTGTTGCGTACTCACCATTGATGTAGCTAAGACGTGAAGAGGTTAGTCGATCGTGTTCCACTCGATATGCACGCCACTCTCAGGACAAAAGTCTCAACTGCAACTGTAGAGAAAGGAGAGACCTACCGTCGATTAAATACAAGTCTCAATCCTCCGCGGTGTGATCCGCTGATGACGTCACAGCTTGAGCCCTCCCCGCGTGACGTCGTGGAAAACATGGGTTGGAAGCCTCACGCACGACACGATACAAAGATGATTGTAAGAGTGGGTAAAGCGGGGGTAAACTTTCTTCCGGCAATATCTTTATAGTTTTACGTTGGGTATTTGTTGTTCAACATAAGCCACTCCGGTGTCATACTGGGAAGTAGCGATTATATTACTCTGGGCCATTCCTGCTTTGTTGTTAGTCATATCAATGGTGTAGTAAGAGAGATATGCAGAGTCATTCAACAACATTGACTCATGGGACACGGCTGACGGCCACACATGTTACCGTCAACCTACGTTATTTCTCTCTCTCTCTCTATCTGAACATGTGGTCACGCGAACTGAGAGGTCAAGCTCGTCTCTATTTTGGTTTGCCGAATGTGGGGAGGTTGAGGTTTGGAGCCCGGTCCCGTAGCGGGTTTTGTCTCCATCCCTACGTACAAACGCGAGTACATTTCATCTAAGTTAGACCTTCTTCATCCCTACTTACTCAGTGTTATTAAATGAGGTTATCCCGAATGGGCAATAAAATACTTTGCAAAAAAAGGAAGCTATCTCATTAATTTTTGATGGTAAATAATTATTCTTACTCCAAATATCTAATAATATTCAAATTAATCCGCACGTGGACAAAGGCGTCTGTCTCTATTTTCTTGTCTGGTTTGATAGTGATGGAAAGGTGGGGGCTAGATTCCTGGCAGGATTTTCTGAGGGTGTTTAGTTCTTTAATAGTTTCTTACTACCCTTGACTTAAATGCGGGTACATTTACTATAAATTGTACCTTCAAACTTGTACCTTCGTTATCATTACCTAATTAGTATTGTAGTCCGAATCCTTAGCTCAATCGGTAGCATGTCTGTTTTCTGAACTAAGGATACCGGGTTTGATTCCCGGCATGGCCGAAACATTTATAATTGGTGAAATAAGGGTTTTTCCTTTCAACAGTGATAAATAAACGGCCGGGGCCTGTTGTTGTGTTTGTCTTAGATTTAAGTTTAGTTTATACGTCGTGTGATGATATTATAATCAATCGGTTCAGAAAGTGCACGCTAAATATCTCAAATGGATGAAAATAAAATATAAGTGTTATATGTAGTCGAATAGCCTGAATGGGCGGTAAGACACCTAGCATCCAAATAATAAGGTCTATAACTACTAATATACACTGTAACAAATGTTAATTACATAGAATAATATATTTGTGTAGATACATTTAACACACGTCCTGTTATTTACAACTTAATCTACAAGGTATTGGAGGGGGCAGTAAAAATTAAGTGTACCCGCACTAGCTTCGAGAAAATATGGGGGAACCGCAGGGGCATATCCCATTGTAAAAAATAACTCTAGTATACCTGGCTGAGATTCGAACCTTGACCTCCATATCATTGATGGATTTTTGCAATACGATTCTAAAGCCTTATACCACACGGCCACAGGTATGGGAGCAAACTATAATAATTATGATATTATAATAATAATAATTATTATAAACAAATATATTGACTATTGAAATTTGACCCACTTCGGTAGCCACATGGTATAAGGCGTCACTCTTGGAATGCCGATGACAGGGAGATCAAGGTTCGAATCTCGGTGGGGTGTACTGAGGGTGTTTTTTCACTAAAATGGTTTTCCACTCTCCATCCACGCAATTGCGATACACTTCTTCTAAAAATAACCTTTCCAATACATAAAACCATCAGAGTAATTAGAATATAAGAGTATAAACCGAACGGTTAGTAAAACTCGGTGCCAAAAATAACTGTAAGCTATGTGGGGTTTTTTAAACCAAATTTAATAATTAATAATTTAGAAATGTAATAATATAATCTAATACATAATCTTATTGATCAAACATAACGAAAGCATGAATTTTTAGATTTTAACTGATCTAATAGTAAATAAGAGAAAAGTTGCGATCAGGTATATACGTATATATATCTCCCCCTCCCCCCCCCATTTATTTTCTTTAATCTGGTGGCTGAACCTATATAAATAGACGCATCCTTAAAAAAATAATGAGTTCACTCATGGTTGATACAATTTATATTCGACTTGAACTTATCAAAACTAGCATATAAGAGTGTTATAGATTAGAAGAAATAAAATAATATTGAAGTATATTCTTATGAGTGTAAGCTCTTACACAGATAATCGTAGTAGTACTGTGACCAGTGGAATTCCCTACCTACATTCAAAAAATGCTAGGTAGGCTACATCATATTCTGAAAATTGAAAAATTACACCTGGACACAGGAATCGAACCCGGTATCTTTGGCTTAGTACGCCAATGCTATAACTATTGAGTTATCTAGGAATCGTCCCGTGCTCATGGTCATTCTTCACTCATATTTTATGGCAGAGTCTATGATGGACGTGCGGAAATCGTCAGCTACAAATATGCGATTAAAAAAATATATATCACGAGCTATTAGGTAATGCATCCACCTTCGACTCTGTAGTTGGCTGATTGCTGCCACTTGTACAGTTATTATAATACTTGTACAATTATTATAATAATTGTAAGGGATTGCATATTTAAAAATAAAATAGCCAGAGTTATTATTTATGCTTACTATACTTACTGGCTATTTGATTATTAAATATGCAATACCTTACAATTATTATAATAATTGTATAAGTGGCAGCATTAAGCCAACTACCGAGTCGAAGGTGGATGCGTTATCTGATATCTCGTGATCTTTTTTTTTTAAATCGCACATTGGTAGCCAACGATTTCCGCACGTCCATCATAGAGACTGCCTTAAAATATGAGTGAAGAATGACCCTGGGCACGGGACGATTCCTAGATAACTCAGTAGTTATAGCATTGGCGTACTAAGCCAAAGGTCCCGGAGTCGATTCCCGTGTACAGATGTCATTTTTCAATTTTCATAATATGATACATAGATGGAGTAATTCTCACTAGAAGCATAAATATCTTACTTACCTTTTCTATGGAATCATAAACGCGAAAGTTCATTGCCAAACCTACAAAAATACGCCACCCATCCCTATCTTGAGCTAGTTCTATCTAAATCACCTTATACCCTATCTTTTTCAGGCCTATTTTAATGGTATCCTCCCATTTGCGACTAGGTCTTCCCATTGGGTTTGTCCGTCAGTTTCCTGAACAAAGCTCTAGAAACAAGTCTCGTAGATTACGGTGGGCAGGACATGCAGCGTGAGTGGAAGATCCTAGACTCTAGAATCTCCCATTCACGCTGCATGTCCTGCCCATACGAGACTTGTTTATCCTAACAATGTCTTTTGATGAGTTCGGGGTATGTAACTCATCATTATGGAACCTATTCTACTCTCCAGAAGCCTTATCTCTTTTTTAACCAAAAATCTTCCAAAACACTTTGTTTTGGAACACCCTAAATTCACCATGGAAGGTAATAAAATACGTTTCACATGCATATAGAACAACCGTTTTTTATTATTACTAAAGTTGTAAGATTTATCTTTGAATTTCAAGTTGAAATACTTCCCATAATTTCTTATTAGAACAGAGGTTGATATTTTTTCCTGGTGACCAAGTTATACTTTATTCAATAACATTAGTTCATGTGGTTTAAAACGTCAGTCAGTCTCACAATATGTGCCAAAAAATAATGCACTTTATAAATCGGTTGCTTAGAACGTTAAATTCAGATAACGTGAGACGAGCTATTAGAGAAAAAAAACCTTTTGAACAGCCGCCATATTGAAACGGATAACCAGATCGAAAAACCATGTGCATACGTTGTTTGACCTAAATTCAAAGAACGCCTCAGACAAATTTCGTCAAAATTTATACATCGTGGGGCAAAATATCCAAAGAAACAGACTAAATGTCTAGGGACAAAGTTAAAAGAAGACCTCGTTACGCTCGATCAACTATTTTAAGTCATAATTTATGTGTTGATACTATATTTTTCATTAATTTCAAATTACCTAGACCAATGACGTTACTATCTATGGGGCTGTAAAGTAACATAAAGCCCTGTTCCACATTTGACAAAGTTGGCATGATAGTGTAGTATAACCCTTACCCTTCTCTACTGTTCATAGCTGCTTGAGTAGCGTGGTTTGAACCTGTGGTAGGGCAATGACAGTACAGCATTATACTAAGAATTCTGTGCAGATCATGAGCTCGATTCTTACTCTATATTAAGGATGTGCAGGATCGCTTACTGGGATCTTAATATGACACACTCAATTATTAATGGAACAATACACCCTTCAGCAGGGGTCAGCAACGCGGCTCCCGTGTGCACCATGGCACCCTTTTGACAGATTTTAGGTGCCCGATTTATATTTTGTAAATTTTTTGTTAAATAGTTTTGTTTGATAAATAACAGGATGGTGGTCGAGTATTATTTTAAATTAAAGTTCTTTGTTATCTATTCCCCTTTAGTCCTCAATTTATTATTTCATTAATATCTTCAGAAATAAGTTTTTTAACAATAAGCCCATTTTGTAATATATCTCAAAATTTGAGGCTCAAATCTTTAAATCTGAAGAGGGGTAATATTGTAGTCTATGTTTTATTTATTGCATTTAAAATATGCATATTCTCAACTTGTCACTAATAAATACATAAATATATAAAAGGTGAAAACTAAAATATAAAAATCTACATTATTCTTGGCGCCCCTAGAATAAAACATATTTTGTAAAAAAAAGCTCTTCGCACTTAAAAGGTTGCCGACCCCTGCCCTACAACATTACCTATCTCAAAGGCATGGCTCACCATCCTTGCAAGGACATCTGCTCTCCCAGGATAATTCCCAACAAGGCTAACAAACGTCAGATATCGGCAGTAGTCTCGGTTCCTGGGCAATGGCTCGGGCTATACAGACGGGCAACGTCAGGTGACAAAAAGTCCGACACCTTAACTCAGTCGATAGTGTGTTTATCTACTGAGCTAAG
>CABFVZ010000077.1:0-18820 GCA_902151445.1 Timema monikensis | reverse complement strand
GGTGTTACCATACAGATGTTCATTGATGCAGAGCGAAATGAAACCTCAGGGAACTTGTGAGAAACAGTGATCATGACCTCCCAAAAATATTTATGTTATAAAATAACCGAAACTAACTTTGAAAACTAAACTGCGTACAGCACTCTCATGACCAAGTGAACTCTGATATAGTAAAACAAATATTGTCGACCACGTAGGGAACAGGAAATAAACGGTGAAGTCATTTACAAGCAAATAATAGAATAATATTTGCTTTGGAACCACGTGACGCAAGGCAATCTTCGGTCCAAGTTTAAATTTATGGTAAATAAGAGGGTTGTTTACGAATCTAAAATATTTAGCTATTAAGTGTGGTTCTGGTTCGTGTCACAATGCACGCTTCCTTTTGAAGAAGCCTTATCTTCATATAACTTTTTACAAAAGACCACAAGCTATTTAAAAGTTAATGTTATAATACAATATATAAAGTTAAACTTAGTTTTAAAAAATATTCACTGAAATTTACATTATAACAATAGTGAGATTCAACAAAAGTTTAAATTGAAACGCATGGTGGCTTCAGCCTTCATATCATTAAGTATATCGGAATAGTAAATAATTATTAAAGCTAAATTGTATTACAATTAAAAGTGTAAGTAGTGAAGTTAAGTTGGCAACTATAATGGTACATTCAATGAAATTTCTAATCTCCAAATATAATATTCAGTAATTATTAACCTGTCCTCATTGCCTAAAGTTACACTTAATTGTTTGACACATAAGAATAAGTTTAGTTAATTTAATATATAAACTGGTTATCAATCCTCAACATTTAAAAAAATACCTTAAGTCATACCAAAACTGATGTTACAACTTGAATTAAGGCTACTCTCAGATTTATACATTTTTCAATTAAAATTACAATACATACATACACCTAAATAGGTTATAAAATCCCCACAAATTGTATAATATTAATGAGAATATTACGTTCAATTAAAAGCTTTACCGTATATAATTTGGAAAATTGAAGTTTTGGCAAATCAACACCAAAAACATCAAAGTTAAATGATTGAAACGAGTAACTTAATTTTGAGTTGTTGTATGTAACTAGTTTTGAAAGCAATAACCTGAGTTGGTAAAGGAACCCATCTAATCATTTTTATAAAATACAAAATCCGGTGTTTTCACATATAATGAAAATATACAGGTAACTGATAAAATCTTAGTCTATACTATATTACTCAAGGATGTAACCAAGGAGGCTTTTGGGGTTCAAACAACCCTCCACCCCCCGGAATTTTATAGTAAAATATTAATACAGCCTTATTTAAGGTTTACACAAAACAAGAAAATACGAGCATACAGGTATTATAATGTTAAGTATATTTTAAAAACTAGTTTGTGATTGTGTTCATTATTAAGGTGAAAATCTTGATAGAATAGGACAATATATTTACAAAAGAAATATTAACTACTGTATTTACTTAGTCATACAGTCTACATGTCGAGCTATAAAAATAAATAAAAATATTTTAAGTGAGTAAAAACTTGTACAAACTTCACATCATTTAAGTAAAATATATTTGAGCTTAGAGATTTAATATTTGAATAAAAATACATTAAACATTTTACTAATAATAACCAATTAAAAGGTTAATTTTGTTTCTAAGAACACAGTTTTTAAATTAGGTTCAAATTAGATTAAATTAGAGCAAAAAAAAAGCCATTATTTAATTTCACATACCCCTAATAAATATGCCACGTACCTCTTGGGGTACACGTATAACAAGTTGAAAAACACTGCTACAGATAATAGTGTAGCTTCTTTATAACTCAAGGTTTGGTCCTACATTTCTAGCCGCAAGCCACGGAAATAGGCATATTTATCAATTAATACTTGATTAAACACGGAAAGACTATGTGTTTGGACAATTTTATTCTAATTTATTTAAGTCCATATTTCTAATGCTCTGTGGAATTTAATAAACTATTAAAACTCCCAAAATGTATTGTTTAAACTACCTTTTTTTGGTTGGTTTTACCTTGTGAAACTCATAGTAGAAATAAGAGTATATTACTTAATAGTTGTTAAAATTTATATCCCTACTGGCCTCCATATTTCACTTCTAGAAATGATATTATAACACTTCTCGAGGAAAGAGCTACGTGATCGTCAATTTTGGGCAAAAATAGATTCTGCACCATTTATTAATTTAATCGTATGCCCCTTTTGACCGAGAGGGACATGACATCTAGGCTCGGCCGCCTTATGTGTAGACTATTTGCTGCTTTGTGGGAACAGAACGTTACCCAAGGTGCACCACAGGAGGTTGTCTACACGTCATACTCACAATGAGATGATGAGATTATAGTGATTATGATGTTGTGGAGATGGTATTAGTCTTAAGCCTAACTAAACCCTGGTGACTTTTGGTATCATTCCCCTAAAGAGAAAAATACCCAAGATACCAGCAGAGAATCGAACGTGGGACCCGTAAACTCGTAGCCAAGTGCACTGACCCCTACACCACGGGGCTGGTTATAATTATATATTGAAGAGAAATAAAAATACAACTCTTCACTAAATTATATTCAGTAAATTAGTTTTTTTTAAATCTACTAACGTATACTTTAAATTAACTTAATGATCATTCAAACTAGTTGGGACAGTGAAACTGTTGGGTATTTCTTTATTGTTGTGGTTAATCGTTATCTATTTAGGCTGTAGACCTATATTGTGATATATAGGCCTATAATTTGTTTTACATATACACATACTTTAACTGTAATTTTAGTTCATCAGAACGTATGAAAATGGCTACGTTCACTTAAAAATAGCAGGAAACAAGGGTGGATTTTAGTAAAAAAAAAAGTAATTTTAATTCTCATATGATTAGAGACAAGAGATTTATTGGCCAACGACTTCAGTAATCTATTACATGAAAATTGAAACTGAAGTTTACGCAAATTAATATTTTCCGATTTGCTAACCAAACCTTTTATATTGGAAAAGAAAAATTGATATTCCTACCGAGTATTTTAATTTTGCGTGTGTCAAAAATACATTTTCTTAGAATCCTTCCCCTATAGCTTCTTGTGTTTCGCTCGCTACAGTTTTTATCCTATAGTATATATTTTAGAAAATAATATTATTAATATTTGAAATAATTCAGTCTTTTTAAATGATATAAAATGGTTTAGTAAATTATTAAGTATTGGAATATAGAATTCTTGAATCCCTCGAATTATTAAGGATATATGAGATTCGAGGATTCGATAAAATCTAGAATCCAAGATTTTTTTTTTAACTTTTTATTTCAAAATGTTGTATTGGAATTTGTTTTAAAGCTCTAATAAAGCTTATTGGTGACTCAGCCCTAACATAATTATAAAATAAACATAGCAACCAGACCCCAGACCATTTATTTAACACTTAAGTGAATGAATGAATGTTATAAAGAATATATTATATCTAAAAATTGTAACATTTTGTTATTACTGTATTTATATTTTATAATTTTTAAGTCACCCGCTTCGGTGGCTCCGTGGTCTAAGTTACTACTTTTGCAATAGACTAGAATGCCGATGACGGGGAAATCGTGGTTCTATCTCGGTCGGGTGTACTAAGTTTTTCCCCATAAATTGTTTCCCACTTTCTATACATGAAAATGCAGGTACCTTGCTACTAAATTCAACCTCTATCCCCAGCCCAGTAGCGTAGTTAGTAAATATACATATGCATATAACCCGAACAGGTAGTAAGACGCGGTGCTAAAAAAAAAATTGTGATTTTTTCCAAGATTCGGATTTGAAATCAAGATTCAGGATCCGTCATTTCGAAATTTGGATTCGCAAAAGTTAGTGGATTAGACCCATCTTTATAAATAACTTACCAATTACAAAACATTATAAATATTGTAATTAATTTAAATAAATAAAATTATGTGAATTTCCAATTTATTTAAATGTTAAAAATAAGTTTTATAAATGCCATGTCTTTGCTTTTTAGCTATATTTGGCTCTACGTTTACAAATATTAGCATATCAAACCTCATTAAACCCAAATATAAGCGTATGGCTATGTGATCTGCTAACTGTATTTAACAGGAACCAGTGGGCTTGCGGAGTGGGTGTCATGTTCATCAAGTTCAATTTTCCTTTCACCTAGAGGTATGGGCTCAAATCCAGCTCAGGTGCACTAAGGTTGATTTTCACTAAACGGTTCCCCACTTTCACTCCACGCAAATGTGGATACATTGCTTCTAAATTCTAGATGCCTCATCCTTGCATCATTTGTATAGTTAAATATATAGCTCGGACAGGAAGTAAGAAACGTAACAAAAACAAACCATGCATAATTTAAAAAGTGGCTCTTCAAACAGATCTTTGGGAACCCCCTCCTCTAAGCTGTTGGTTGGGGGTTCCCCCCTTCATCTCGAACAGAGCAAAGGTATCATTATAATGGGAATAATTGACTATACAACCAGTTTAGTTCTACCCAAGGCTACAGAGTAATGTCGAATGCAAGGGCATTACAGGAATACACACTGGCATTAATTGGACGTTTGGAAACGGTCATATGTTGTTGTAACTTTTCAACAGCTCGTCCAACTAACCGAATATTGGGGTAAAGATAGAAGGTAGAGCTTAAAGGAAGAGTACACGCACTTCTATGAAGAGAGAATAAGAAGCATTTAAGGAAAATTAACAAAACTGTTCAGGTTTCAAGCCCCAACCTCCTTGTCAATGGCAAACCAGATCTATATGAGCCTAACATTTGATCCACGTTTTCATTAATGTGGGCGATAAGAAATTGAAAAAATTATGTTCTCATGACTGACCGTACAAAATAAGAACACAATTTTAAATGGAGATAAAATAAATACCACCACATCTGCGTAATTGTTGCCTCCCCCGTCCTATGTGGGCCAAAAGTGTCAGGATGGTTTACGGGCAAGAGTAGGGACGGTGGCAAAATAGATGTGTGGGTTCGTAATTTATAGACGGCTTTAGGTTTTAGGGTTTATTAATAGCCTTATGAACTACTACAACATGTGATGTTATAAAGAAGTTACAAAAATATTTAAAGATTTTGACTTAAGAGCTCACGAAAGAACTGACTTGGTAAGAAATGCTTAACTGATGGCCTGACTGACACCCTCTGTAATCCCTCACGGATTCAAAATCCGGTACCCTGGGCACGATGGTTGCCCTCCAGTACAAGCACCCGGTAACCCAACGTTCTAACCCGTGCAGCCCCAAAACGGGTCGAGTGACACCTTTGAATAGATATTATATAATATATCCCTGAATCGATTACAGACTAAACCTCAATATTTTTCAGCCAAATAAATTAAATATTATTAGTTATTATAAGTGATATAAAACTATTTAGAATACGAGAACCAAATTAAAAATTTAAGAGGTGCATGTATTTCATATTAGCCAACTACTAAATAATCTAGGAATTTATTGGTGAAAATAAATTTTAACATATTACATTCGCCTTATAACATTTATCTGAATATAGGATGGAAGACAGTCACGTAGTATGTATCCTCCTTGTATCAGCTAGCCATGTAATGTGTAAGCGGTCCGTTTAACACGTACACTCAGAGTTCCATATATTTGATTAACATGAAATAAACAAGAACTAATATATTATAATAATATGTGGCAGATAATAACTCACGGTGAAATCCTTTTGCCGGGAAACGCCCAAACTTCAGAAACATGCCCCAGCTGACTGTTCCTGGAAGTTCAGCTAAACAACATCTTACTCGCACGCCCCACTTCGATTAAATGACAGAGCTGTTTATTTGGATTATTCACACTATTTACCAGCGCTATTTATCATGCGGCGCAATTTTGCAAACTCACCTCCCCCTTTTAGTCCGGATAAAGACCCTCCCCGAATACGTCAGTCCTGGGTGTATATAACAGTCATACCACACTTCACATTTTGGTCATCGACCCTGGAGGGTGCCATTGACGTGCCAAAGCCCTGCTCGGATAATAGAGATGTGACAAACAGTGGTTTGGAAGGCGCTCACCCAGCCCCCCCATAGAGTGGTGTTTACGCACGTAACTCTAAAAACCCTTATTCAGTTTCCCAACATACTTTTGGTTTTCCTCCACCAATATTAATAATATGTCTTTCTTTGTTTCAGACACTTTTCGAAACGCGACAACCCATCTGCTAGATTCCGAAACCACACGGTGTGACCAATTGGTCAGTACGTGTTGGAACTAGCTCTCGTGCTCCCCCTCAGTGTGTATCAGAGTATGCTAATAAGATGTGATGTGATGTTATCATATTTTGGATGGGAGTGCAAGGTGTAGTCCTGCCTCCCTTACGTGTTCCTGGCTTCTGAGCGTTCTGAGCTTGTACTAATCTACGTCCTGCGATGGAATCCATGGTGAAGATGAAGAAAGGAGTCGACATCGGGGTCGGGAGAAGACTACCGGATGAGATGTTAAAGAATCTTGGGCCCGGGAAGTGACCAGCCCCGAGAATAAAGAAGTTGGTGACGAGCGTTGGGGGATCTGCCATCAGTGGCAGGCTTGTGCAGACCGCCTTGGCAGGGGGAGTCGAAGGTTTCCATTCGTGGGGACTGAAGACTCCTCAGGTCAGGAAGAAGATCATGTTGAGTGGCAAGTGGTTCGCCACAAGCCCAAAGGCCAAAGCTTTAGCGGCAGCTGTCGTCTTGAGGGGCAACAAGCCTGCAGTCGAGACCGAAGCCAGCGGGGCCTCTCCAACTCCCGGAGTCAAGCGTGCCACCAGCCGAAGCAAGCTCGAGTCTCCTTCGGGCAATGAATCGGCCCTTTCCAGGGCCAGCAGGGCTGGTGTGACCTCCCAAATTACCGGGGATGTGAGCGCAAGAATCAGCCCACCGGGTGAATCCAGTGGGGCCCCTCCAACTACTAGAGGTGAGCGTTCTACTGACCAAACCCAGCAAGATTTACCTTCGAGAGACGAATCCACCCTTTCCAGGGCTAGCGAGTCTGGCATGACCTCTCAAGTTACCGGGGAGGTGGGTGCAACAAGCAGCCAGCCTGGAAAAGCCAGCTGGGTCCCTCCGACTGACGGAGGTGAGCGTGCCACTGGTGGCTGCCACCAGGAGTCGCTGGCCCTTCTCCAGGCAAGTAAGGATCCGGCCCTTTCCAGGGCCAACATGAGAGGCAGCGTGACCGCCCCAACTACCAGGGAGGTAGGCGCCGATGGCCAAGTTTAATTCAGTGGGCCCCCTCCAACTACCGGAGTTGTACGTGCCACTGACGGATCCAACAGGGCAACCGGTATTGCATCATCGGGCCTCAGCTTGTTGGCTATTGCCAGCCTCCCAACAAAACGTTGGCAGCAATGACGATGTGGGCGAGTCTAGTGGAGCCCCTCCAACAACCAGAGGTATGCGTGCCGCTGATGGCCAAAAAGAACTGGAGGATCTTTTCAAGGCCGACAGCCCAAAAACTGGGAAGGATGGTGAAAGCTCCCACCAGCATAATGGGTGGAAACCTAATAGTGCCAACAGAAGCCCTGAACAGGAGGTGCACCAGTAAAGGCCACTGCAAGTGGCACTAACACCAGCGTGATCGCAAGGACATCAAAAACCTGCGTCAACTCCAACACCTTCCGCCAAGGGGTGTCGGCCGGTAAGAAATGCCCAGCTGAATTTTCTTCAGACTCGGAATACCGGGTCACACGCTTCACGCGTGTCGATAGCTCATACGATTCCATGGACGTGGAGGAATTGTATTAAGGACTAGACCTCCCGTTGATGTTTGATGAGCCGATCCAGGGGTCTGATGATGAGTCTAAGGGATTTCAGACCGTAAGAATCCACCTAAGGGGTAGGCTGGCAACACCAGGAAGCTACAGGGAGCAACCCTGACCATTTAAGCGGTAGCTCTGATGATGAGAGTGGGGTCAATGGTGGCCCAGGTCAGGGCGTGCCAGCGTTGGGCAAAGGTGGGAAGCGGCGGAAGCCTAATGGTAACAACTCAAGCCGTGCCTCCCCCAGCCTGATACTTGTGGTTCTGGGCCGGCTCACAAAGCCAAGGGGAAGATCCCTCCCATCACCTTGTGTGATGTGAAGGACTAACCCAAGTTGTCGAGGGCCACCCAATCTAAGTTTCTAGAGCCTGTGGAGACGGTCAGGCAGCCGGGGGATCGAGTGCGCCTCAAGTGTGGGTTGGTGGAAGCCTACCTTTGACCTCCAGAAGTTCTTGCCTATCTTGGGGATCCAGCATTGGTCCTACAAGCTGGGACGGGAGTGACTGGTTAGGGTCGTGGTGAAAGAACTCTTGACACGGACACACCCTGGCGACATCCAGGAAGAGCTGGGAGAGATGGTTTTCCCCGTGAAATTCGTCACCCAGATGCTCTCCCAGTGGAAACGGGATCAGAGGACTCTATAAAGTCAGTGGTTGCCGAAACCTAGTTGCTTCTTTGACTCCCGAGGAGCATACCACAAGGTTGTACTCCTGATCAGTCCAGTGCGGGATCCGCGTCAAGGTTGAGAAGTACAAGTCTCCTGGCGGACCGGTTCAGTGCAAGAATTATTTCCGATTTGAGCATGTACGGAGGGATTTACATGCTAGTCCTAGGTGTGGGTTCTGTGGTGGTGACCACGAGAGGGGTGGATGCCAGGAGGAGAGACGATCTCCCCCAAAGTGCCTGCACTGCTCAGGAGCTCACTCATCGGCATGGTGGGGTTGTCCCACGTACAAGTACTTGCGGGCAGCAGGGAATGTTCAGGCCTCCAAGGGTCAAGATGGCAGGACGGATGGGATAAATGAAGGCTAGAAGCCCTTGGGGCACGTTGCGGTACGAAAGATGACCGTGACTCCAGTTCCAATACCAAAGCCACTGGTGCAATCTTTTGCCAGTGTGTTGTCAGGGAGACCAACTCCCCTCCACCTCAAGCCAAGGCACCTGCCAAAGCCACCTTTCCAGAACCAGTGGCATACAGTTCTTCCCTCTCAGTCGAGGACCCATCCAAGACTGCTCCTCTCCCAATCCCAACCCTCATTTCCCTCTCTTCCCCACCCTGATAGTAATTAGAGATCCACACACATTCGTACCTCTCAAACCCTTTCTTACCCCTCCCAATTCCTCCTATTTCACCTCTGACACCCCCACACCTAACCCGCTCCCAACACCTACCCCAGAGAGTGAGAGTGCAAAACTAAAAAATCGTATTGAGCTAATCAGGTGCATTTCTGGACTGATCCATGGGACTTTTTTCGAGTCTCTTGAGGAAGACTCAGGAATATCCAAGGAGTAGCCGTGGCAACCTGGTCTTAGAGCACAACAATCTCTACCTAATCTCTCATGGCAGTACACCCATATAGAGGACCACCAGTGCTGAAGGAGCTCACGGCCACACTCTGCAACGCTAACGGAATTGTGAGGAGGAAGGCTGAGATTGAAAGTTTCCTGGCAAAGCATCGTATTGACGTAATGCTGTTGAGAGGAACCCACTTTTGTTCCTAAATGAGGTTCTCGTTAGCAGAGTTGATCTATCATCGGAGCAACCGAGTGGGGGATGTGGGAAGGGATGGGAAGGCAGTCCTGACCTGAAGGGGCCTTGACCATCACGTCATCTCTCTTCCTCCCCTCCAACACATGGGGAAGTGACGGCTATCCAACTGATGACCTCTAAAAGCCCAGTGCGTTTCATTTCCTTCTTCTTGCCTCCCTACCGCGGCTTCGACCAGGCTACGAGGGCTGACATGAAGGTGCGGCTTCGAGGTACCACACCTGTTTTAATCCCTGGTGACTTCAACGCTAAGCACCCTTCATGGGCTCTAGGATTATGTGCACTCATGGCGTGTTGCTCTATGACGTTATAGATCTACACGGCTTGGTGGCTGCTGGCTCTCCAACCACCCAATACCCTCACAAAACGTTTGGTTTTCCAGATGTCCTCGACTTCGTTGTCTCAAGAGGGATTAGAAGGCGGTTAGTGCTGAAGTCTCTAGCTGAGCTAGACTAAGATCACAATCCCGTTCTTGTAAACCTGAGACACGCAGTGTTCTTCATAGACCCCAAAAAAACCTGACCCTAAGCGTACTGACTGGGATAGGTTCACGAATTTGTTGAGATAGGTTGGGACCCACTTATAACTTTCGGACAGTAGCAGAAATCAATCGCGGTGCGGAGTTCATAACTTCCACCATCAAAGGGTCGCTCGAAGCTTCGACACCGAGGAACCGTTCTTAGAGGGCACTACAGGCTTCTTTAGCAGGTTTTATCCTCAGACACGTCCGGGAGTAAAATCGGTTGAGCAAGGCTTGGAAAATCTCAAGGAACCAGGCAAACAGGGCCAAATGGAGCCGCAAAGTACATATGGTTCGCAAGATGGTCCAAGAATAACTGAACAGTGTCTGGGAGGACAAGATTGAGAGCCTGTGGGCGCGCAGGACAGGTCCCTGTGGTGCATGAAGAGTACCTTGATGTGGGTCCCTGCAACAAGGTCATATATTGTAGGTTGTAACGGTGTGGCCAACTCCAACCAAGAGAAGGCCGATGCTCTCGCTGAGCACTTAGAGTCACAATTTGTACCGACTGACGACCTGTCAGACCCGGTGTACATTGCACACGTGACTCAGGCTATCGGTGCGGTCTCGTACAAACCCTGGGATGAACCTGAACCCATGGAGGTGACAGAAATGTTACGGGCGTTAGCCGCTTTAAGACTAAATAAGGCTCCCGGACGTGACAGTATCAATAACGCGGTCCTCAGAAAGCTGCTCCTGGAGGCAATTAACTTCCTCGTGGAGTTATTCAACCCTGTCCTGCTCCTGAGTAACTTCCTAGATCTCTATAAGCATGCTAACGTCCTCTGCTTTCATAAACCGAGTAAGGACCCAGCCCTAGCTTCGTCTTACCGACTGATCAGCTTGCTCGACTGTTTGGGCAATTTTTTCGAGAGACTTCTACTAACGAGACTGATCCGACATGTTCGCGCGGTGGGCATCTTGGGGGACGAGCAGTTTGCTTTTCAGGTGGGACAAGCTACGTCTTACCAACTCATCCGGCTCGTGGAGCAGGTTATGAGAAACTTCAACATCAACTGGCTGACTGGTGCTGTTTTTCTAGACGTGGCAAAGGCCTGGTCTCCTTTTCAAACTCCTCTCCCTGAATTTACCCTTTGACCTAGTTAAGGTGTACAATCTTATCCATCCCACCGCACCTTCTCCACTACTTTTGGGAACGCATTTCCAAGTCAGAAGCATCCGGACTGGAGTGCCGCAGGGTTCCCTCGTGAGCCCGGTGCTCTTCAGTCTGTATGTGAAGAACATTCCTAACTATCCAGACAACAAGTTGGCACTATATGCTGACGACATGGCTCTAGTAGCGGAGTCGTGGCGAGGGTAGCTGGTGGAGAGGTGACTCCAGACGCACTTTACGCAGTTGGAGGGGTTTCTGACCACCTGGAGGACAAGTATTAACGTGTAGAAGAACACAGAAGTTTTCTTCACATGGAAAAGAAATTTCTACAGGCCGGCCCCAATCCGGCTGTTCGGAGAACAGTGTTAAGTACCTGGGACTATGCTGGACACCAAACTGAGCTGGCACTTACACTGCACTGAGAGACTTAACCAGATGAGGCAAAGGCTGGGAATACTAGGCCCACTGCTTATCAGGCGTAGCACCCTGTCTACAAGGAACGGTCTGACAATCTACAAGCAGTTGCTCAGGTCGATCCTCGACTATACGTGTCCTACTTGGGGGCCACCTGGTGGACACTTATATGAGGAGGATGCAGGCGTTCCAGAGCAGGTGTCTGAGGATCATTATGGAACACCTTGTACTTTCGGAATGTAGCTCTGCATCGTGACCTGGATATGCCTATCATCAAGGACCACTTCCAGAAGCTGGCGCAGTCCTTCTACGACAGATCTACCAGAGCCACCAATCCTCTTATCCAGGGGCTTGGGAATTACGTCATCGACCATGGAGGGTGCCACCGACGTCCCAAAGCCCTTTNAATAGTGTCCCCGCAAGTAGCTCTAAATGCCCTTATTCGGTTTCCCTATATACTTTTTTTCCCCCCACCAATATTAATAATATTTTATTTGTGTTGACCCGCCATCGTGGCGTAGTTGGCTAACGCGCTTGTCGTGTTGAGCTCGACTGCTGAGGACAGGGAGATCGAGGTTCGAATCTCAGTCGGGTGAACTGGGGGTGGTTTTTTCTAAATGGTTTTCCACTCTCCCTCCACGCAAATGCGGGTTCACTTCCTCTAATTCAACCTTCCAAATTCCTAATCCATTAGCATAATTAGTACTTAAAGCGTATAACCCGAACGGGTAGTAAGACGTGGTGCTAAATATTATTATTATTTGTGTTGGAATTTGCACTCGTGCTCTCCTTCAGGGTGCATCAGAGCATGCTAATATGCGACTGCAACTCACATTTTGTATTCTATTGTATCAATTCGATAGAGGAACAACTTCGACGTAAAACTACATCGGTGTACAGAGCAACTGGTGGCTTCGATGAGTGAGGCATCGGTTTCCCCACATCGCCGCAGATGAAGCCTCATCTGAGACTATGATTATTTGAATGTTAGAATCTGTGTTAGATTCTTAGTACTCGTGTTAAACTATGTCCATAAGACATAGTTTTTTGTGTCAGAGTTTCTGACTTGTTTTTATATACCCATAAGGCATAGTTTTGATTATTAGAGTTCTTACTCTTTTTCTATGTCCACATGACATAGTTTTGTCTGTCAGAGTGTCTGACATGTTTGTCTAGGCCCATATGGCGTAGTTTTGAATGATGGGCTTTTTGCTCTATTTGTCTATGGCTATATTATATCATATTTAATGTAAGAATTTCTGACTTATTTTTCTATGTCCATTAGACATAGTGTTATATGCTAGGGAAAATTCTTGTCACCCTAAACTGCAAGGCCATGATACGGCTTACTTAGTGATGAGAATCACATATTGGTGGAAATCAGATTATCTAATGCTTTGTTCTATGACCTAATTAGGTTTATGAGTGATAACAGTCCCTAATGTTTCTCATATTGCACCTATTTAGGGTGCAAAACCTGTGGGAACACTATTATTTCATAGTAGTGGCCCGCGGAGATAGTGCTTATTCTCTGGCCCTTTCAGGCGCCGTTTGTATTAGTTAATAGTCTGTTGTTGGCATTAGTTATAGTGTGCCCAAGATTGGGTGGAAATATAAATATACTATTAAATGTCCAGGCAGTACTAATTAGGAATAGACCGGCCATAGTATCTTAACAGCCTATATTATTGGTAGTTCGCCATTTACTATTTGTAAAATTATAGTTCCTTTTCTAGGAAATTAGTCTTTGTATTTAGTAACTATCTATGGAGTTAACTCATACTAGCTAGCTCATTTAACTATCATCGTAGTCACTCTTTAAAAATAAGACTTACTAGAATTTGAAATAATTATCTATTATTCAGCTATAATTCATATTTATCCCTTTCAAATCTAAGTCTAGTAATCGCTAGGCAGGATAGTTGTTATGTATTGGAGTTTAACCTTATATTAATATTTGCTTCCTATTTATATTGCCACTGTGTTGAGGCAGACGCACCTTCGTAACCGAATGTGCTTTAGCTCTAATTTGAAGAGTTACTTTACTTAACAATAGACTCAATCTTACTTCTGTAGATTCCTAGTTACCTAGGTGTTTACTTTAATTCTTCCCTGATGGGATGTATACGACTATGGTAACTGATTTACTTTCTCTTAGTTAGCAAAGTGCAGTCTAATATATGATCTATTTAAACCTTTTAAAATTCAATAAATTGATTATATTTAAATAAACTGAATTGTTAAACTTATATATTTCTTTTATGTTCTATCCTGCCCAAACCTTCATTGTATACATTTGTAAATTTATTCGTCATTTCTTATTTAAGATAGGAGTAGCGACGATTGAGTCAGAGTCATGAGGTAATGAGCTTCCTTGTAACAGTTAATCAGAGTCATGTGGTAATGTTCCTACTTGTAACAGTTAATCAGAGTCATGTGGTAATGTTCATACTTGTAACAGAAAGTCAGAGTCATGTTGTAATGTTCCTCCTTGTAACAGCTAGAAAGAGTCATTTGGTAATGATCCTGCTTGTAACAGCTAGTAAGAGTCATGTGGTAATGTTCCTCCTTGTAACAGTTAATCAGAGTCATGTGGTAATGTTCATACTTGTAACAGAAAGTCAGAGTCATGTGATATTGATCCTCCTTGTAACAGCTAGAAAGAGTCATGTTGTAATGATCCTCCTTGTAACAGTTAGTCAGTGTCATGTGATAATGATCCTCCTTGTAACAGCTAGAAAGAGTCATGTGGTAATGATCCTGCTTGTAACAGCTAGTAAGAGTCATGTGGTAATGTTCCTCCTTGTAACAGTTAATCAGAGTCATGTGGTAATGATCCTGCTTGTAACAGTTAATCAGAGTCATGTGGTAATGTTCATTCTTGTAACAGCTAGAAAGAGTAATGTGATATTGATTCTCCTTGTAACAGCTAGAAAGAGTCATGTTGTAATGATCCTCCTTGTAACAGTTATTCAGAGTCATGTGATAATGATCCTCCTTGTAACAGCTAGAAAGAGTCATGTGATAATGATCCTCCTTGCAACAGCTTGTCAGAAACATGTGATAAGGATTCTCCTTTAACAGCAAGTCAGAGTCATGTGATAATGATCCTCCTTGCAACAGCTAGTCAGAACCATGTGATAAGGATTCTCCTTGTAACAGCAAGTCAGAGTCATGTGATAATGATCCTCCTTGTAACAGCAAGTCAGAGTCATGTGATAATGATCCTCCTTGCAACAGCTAGTCAGAACCATGTGATAAGGATTCTCCTTGTAACAGCAAGTCAGAGTCATGTGATAATGTTCCTTCTTGTAACAGCAAGTCAGAATCATGTGATAAAGATCCTCCTTGTAACATCCAGTCAGAGACATGTGACAAGGATTCCCCATGTAACAACCAATCTGAATCATTTGATAATGAGCCTCAAACGACGAATGAATCATAATCTTAACTTTAAAAGTAATAATTAATGATTACAATACTTTCTCTCGACGATAAAAGGAGAACAAATCTCTCATACGACCCGCATTGACTGTAGCGTTATTTAAGGAGTCACTTTGGCACCATATTGAATTGCCAAGGACAGGAATGCTGGGTCTCGAATCTCAACAGTGTATTTTCTGTGTAGTTTTTTTAATGAATAATTTACTACTTTTATTTCACACAAGTGTGGATACAATTACTCTAAATTCTTTCTTCATTATTCCTAGCCTCTTAGTGTAAATATGCAGATGTCCTGTACAGACAGCTGGGTGCTGTTAAAAGACAGCAACCTCTTTTGTGTGTTAAACATGTCTGACATGAATCCCTTTGTGTTGAATGAGCCCGATGTGTTTCTCCAACTGTTGAGTACCTTTCAGGGAGCGGCGAGTGTCACGGTATTCTGTGGTGGGTATTCCCACTACCACATGGGACATCCACACACATTATCACTCACACTTTCCTGCTGGTAGACCGCAAAAACATTCGTTGCGTAGGAAATAACACAAGATAGCTTTGTTTTGTTTATTTTAAAATACGTGCAATTCTTTGGGAGAACTAGTGCTCGCAAAACGCTTTGTCCTCGAGAACCAAGAGCACTTTTGTAAATAATAGCTGGATCCTAACTTTGCGCATGATAGATCTTTTAAAAACATTGATGGAAAATGAAACAAGTATTCTTCCACAGAATTAAGAGATAACGTACGCTATATACTAGAAAGTACAGTCAAATTTCTATTGGAACCAGGCCCGGATTTGCACTTTTTTACGCCTTAGGCCAAAGTTCATGGCTGCACCCCACCCCCCTTCCTAATATACATATATATGTATATATGTGTGTATATATATACGTATATGAATATTACAAGTATTTAAAATCCTCTGAAAAATATCATAGATAAACATATTTTATGTCAAAATGTTAAATATTAATAGCTTGTCTTTATTTTATAAGATTTTATTTTTAACACACAATCAATTAGTACTTGTTTATCATTAAATTACGTAATGCTAAAAGTTAATAGAAAATAAACTACCTCACGTTCCGTCACACAATTTTGATTTGTACATAGAATATGAATTGAGGATATTACGGTAAATTATTATAACGTTTTACAGTTGATATTTGAAAAGGCTATAATTTTAAGGAAACATAATATTACGCTGTATTTAAGTTTATACAACAGTAAAATTAGAAAAAAAATAATAGAAAACCAAGAATATTTTGAACACAAAGTTATTTTAACACGGTTTTATAAAATTCTAAAATTTCTTTGTTCGTGCTTTGGACCAAGTAAACGCTTCGATGGTGCCATTGAAATCAACACTTTAAGTAAAATCTGCCTTAATGCAGAGAATCGCCAGAGAGTTAAGTTTGTTTTGCTACAGCGTCTATCTGTGGAGATTTGTTATCCTTTTCCAACAAGAAAAGGACCTCTCAGCTAATGCATTCGTAACAGGTGTGCAAACATAGATTCTCAACAGGATATCTACATTTGAATAGATTGTTTGCAGGTGATTTTGCCTTAGCCGATGCTGGCTATCTATCTTCAACCTAGCTTGTCTAAAGATGAGATTTGAGGTGAAGTAGCTCGTCACTTACCGACGGTTCTAAGTCTTCCTTAAAACGTTTGATAAGTTTCCTACCCTAGTCGTCATGTTCTGCAGGGGTCAAAGTCCACATTTTTATGATGGCAGCGAATATGAGAAATCTTCATATGCAACCATTTTTTTTTCCCATTTCTTCTTTCAGCTTGTCAACACTGGGGATAAATGTGTTCACTCTGAAATAGTATCACCCAGAAAAACGTACCTCACCATCTATGTTTTTTCTTGACAGTCTGCCGTCTCTCATCTTGCTCGTATGTTTTCTTCTCGCAGACTTCTAGAGCTTTCTCTTTATACAAATCAAACTGTTCCCGAAGCTCATTGAAGAACTTAATGAGTGACTTGAGAACTTCGTCTACTGCCAAGACATCTACATCAACGTTCTGCACATATTTGTTCCCTTTGTGCAGTTTGAGAAAGACAGTTCCCCAAAACTGTGCCTCTCTCTCTATTCATTTTCCCAACCACCAACTACTTGATCTGCACCCCCCTTCGGGGCTGCGCCCTAGGCCATGGCCTAGGTTGGCCTTATGGGAAATCTGGGCCTGATTGGAAGAGACGTTTCTGACAGCAAGAAAAGTTACTAGACACTAGGGGTGTTCGAAGCTTTGAAACTTCGACTTGTCTTTGAAACAAACATTAGCTTCGACCTCACTTTGAAACAAATTTTGGCTTCGAAACTTCGCCAGTAAAAATATTGACAACTATAATACCCCATTTAAAATCAATTATGGCCATTTTGAGATATTTTGTACATTATAAATTAATATTTATATGGAAAGAATCTGAAGAAATTGAATTGCAAGTTGTGATAGTAACATGATTTATCAGATTGGATCAAAATATTACAACCAATTGTGCAATTAAACACTATCCAAGTAATTATAATTCATAAAGTAATATATATATATATATATATAACTGCAATATAATATTTTTTCAATCATAAAACAACTAAAAGAAAATATTCTAACTTCAATTTGGCTTAGAATATTTCATATATTCGATTTAGAGTTCGCTTCAAATTGAAAATGTGGACTTGGCACACCCCTACTAAATATAGTTTCAATTGTCAGGCCATGTGATCTGCAGCTGTTGCTTTTGAAAGTTAATATACCTATAAAATAACATCAATAATGGAACAAAATATTTTAAGGTTGGCCACAAAACATGTATTTGCATTTTCTAAAAGGCAGATCCTAAGAAAATTTGACTTTACGCTTAAATAGGTCTTACCATTAATTTTATGATTTGTATTAGGCCTATTAGTGCGTTTGACACAAAATTATTAATAGCTAGATTTCTCTTGTTTGATTTTTACACCGCATATAAGTACCCATTGCGAATAAACACATAACAGTACATTAATTAGGATAGAGTGGAAGGAATGAAGAAAGTAACAGATTTAGAGGAAATATACCCAAATTTGTATGAAGGGAGATTAGGAAAATATATAGGGAAAAAAACACTCTCAGTACACTCAACTGGGATTCAAACCCTGATTTACAGTTTTAAACAATCCAGTCCAACATGAAAGTGACACGTTAGATCATGCGAACTAGGGACTCCAATTTTTCCCGACTTTAAATTTACCTGAATTCGGAAAGAGCTTTGAAGTATTTTCCGGGTCCCTGGAATTAAAAAAAAAAAGATCAAATTTATAACCGTAAAATTTAAGGTGAAAAAACTAAAAACTTAGCTTCAAGAAATAATACAATGTATTTACTTACAATCTACTAGAATTAACAAAATAATAGTATTATTTTATATATGAGCTTAATAACATTTTTTTAATTCTAGACTATTGGATATTATTATATTCTTGAACATTTATATTATAATTATTTTTTATTTTTGACAAAATAACTTTTCAGGAAGACATTGTCATATTTATCTTAAATTTTGTAACTAATTTTTGATACAAAGTTGGTAATTATTTAAAAATAACTGTCCATCATGTCATACAAAACCTAAGGTTAAAAAAAATTATAAAAGATGAGAGGCTTGAAAATTTATTTAGTTTTACAGCTACACGACACAAAAACAAATCCCGGGAGTTATTGGCCAGAAACCCTGATGCGAACACCGATGCGGGTAGATTTTTGCCGTCATTGAAGAGTTGTTTAACCGCAATCGGTGGGCACGCATATATGTGCGTCA
>CABFVZ010000076.1:834281-890416 GCA_902151445.1 Timema monikensis | reverse complement strand
GGGGACTGGATATAACTAGTTCAAGATAGAGATAGGGTCAATGAGGGGACTGGATAGAACTAGTTCAAGATAGGGATAGGGTCAATGAGGGGACTGGATATAACTAGTTCAAGATAGGGATAGGGTCAATGAGGGGACTGGATAGAACTAGTTCAAGATAGAGATAGGGTGCAATGAGGGGACTGGATTGAGCTAGTTCAATATAGGGATAGGGTGCGATGTGGAGACTGGATATAACTAGTTCAAGATAGAGATAGGGTCAATGAGGGGACTGGATATAACTAGATCAAGATAGAGATAGGGTCAATGAGGGGACAGGATAGAACTAGTTCATGATAGAGATAGGGTCAATGTGGGGACTGGATAGAACTAGTTCAAGATAGGGATAGGGTCAATGATGGGACTGGATTTAACTAGTTCAAGATAAGGATAGGGTCAATAAGGGGACTGGATAGAACTAGTTCAAGATAGGGATATGGTCAATGATGGGACTGGATATAACTAGTTCAAGATAGTGATAGGGTCAATGAGAGGACTGGATAGAACTAGATCAATATAAAGATAGGGTCAATGAGGGGACTGGATAGAACTAGTTCAAGATAGAGTTAGGGTCAATGAGGAGACTGGATATAATTAGTTCAAGATAGAGATAGAGTCAATGAGGGGACTGGATAGAACTAGATCAAGATAGAGATAGGGTGCAATGAGGAGACTGGATATAACTAGTTCAAGATAGGGATAGGGTCAATGAGGGGACTGGACAGAACTAGTTCAAGATAGAGATAGGGTGCAATGAGGGGACAGGATCAAGCTAGTTCAATATATGTATAGGGTCAATAAGGGGATATATAAATATCCCTATCCCTAACTAGTTCTATCCATTCCATCTCATTCCCCCTATCCCTATCTTGAACTAATTCTATCCATTTCACCTCAATACATCCTATCTATTTAAGGCCAATTCAATTGTTATCCTCCCCTTAGTGTATAAGTTCTTCCAAATAGTCTTCTACCATTGTGTTTTCCAGTCAATACCTTGAACTAGGTTCCAGAGGTTCTCATTAGCGCTGGATTTCCTGCCCACAGTAATCCACAAGACTTGATTATCATAACAAAACTTGTGATGAACACAGTGTATGTATCTCTTTAATATGTAACACCCTCCACTCCCCAGTAGCCTCATTCGTTTTTGGACCTAATCTCTTCCTAAAAGAAAAGAATGAATAATACCATTATCAAAAAAGCGTTTTATATGTTTGTATGAGAAAATATTTTTATTTGTGTTCTCTAACCAATTGTGTTTCATATTGACTAGAGGTTTTTTAGTGAAGTTTTTATATTTCAGTAATTTTTAATCTGATTCTTTGTTTGCGTCGTAGCTTAAGTTAAATACACACATATGCATACAAATATCTATTTTAAATCAGTTAAAATCAAGACCTGCTCCGGTGGACACTCAGACTGAATATAAAGCTATTCTAGTCTGGTTGGCTGGTGATAGGGATATTTGTGTTACAATCCCTGATAGTTGAATTGAGAATGTACTTTCTTAAATAGTCTAACACGCTACTTTAATGAAACTGAGGGTACATATAATCTAAAGTAAACCTTACTGATTCCTTCTCTATTTTGTGTAAATATGAAAATTGCACAAATGGATACTAAGACTTGGTGCTAAAATGAAATTCTATGTGTAAGACACATTTTTACCCGTATTTTTAATATACAGTACATCAATATAATTCAACAAATTTTCAAGTTTATAAAACAACGACTTTTATATGTATGTGTTAATATTTATGATTTTGGGATTGGCCCAACTGATAATAGTATGCATTAAAATTATCTGAAGCTAAAATTTTGGCTCGTTTCCTAGCTATAATGAAGGCGGTCATGATAGGGTATAAAATTCTTATATTTCTTGTCATTTATTTCGAATGGAAACTTTTATTTAATAGATTTGAGGTATTAACCGTGAGTAAATTATTATATCAGCTTGTTCAAAGTTCTATAAGGGAGACTGTACGGCCCCACAAACTTTGCTGAGAAAGTAATTTTCGCATACCTTCCAGGGTTATCTTACATGCCACAATCGACATGGGACTTAAGCCTTTACTTACCCTCCAAAGGTAGCTTTGATATCGATAATTTTACGCTCAAGACAAATTCGTTGACCCCAACTGGTTTTGAACCAATGAACATCGGGTCCTGAGGTAAACACTTTAACCCAAGATCACCAAGGTCAACGAATGGAAATGTCAAATAACATTAATTGTTTGTCTTATTTGCCCAAGCAGAGTGGTAAAATATATTTATCTTATTTTCTATAGTTCTCATCTATTATAAGTATTTGAAGTTTTATGTGACTTAAGTTTTTCCAAAATCCAAACTAAAGTTTAACACAAATGTAATAAAAATGCAAGAGACATAAAATTAAATATACCACGTAAAGTAGTTCGATATTTTTTTCTTAAATTTCAATCATTTCAAGTACGGTAAGAGAAAGTCTAAAATTTAATTTAGAATATAGCTATATATATTTTTGAATGTATTGTAATTTGGTCTATTGTACATCCTAAGGTTTAAGAATGATTCTGATTTTAGGGCTAACATCAATCTCATTGAATTTATTTGTCAAGTTAACTTAAATGTAATGCTCTATTTTATTGACTATTCGACACATTAGTTTTAAAATATTAAGTAGTCAACTAAGTATAACCAAATAAATTTAAAAATTAACTATATTGCTGTTCTAGCATTTATTGATAATAAAGTGTAATTTTCCAAAAAATATTTTTGGTAGATATAATTTTTCGTCTTAAAATAAAGTTATAATAAAATACGTTCAGTATATCTAAAAGTTATACTTTGGATCTTTATTGGTGATTTGATTTAAATTTAATTTTTTATGATCATTTAAATTTAAATTATTTTTATTGTTACTTTAGCCATGAATTGATAATGACATAATTTTAGATTTTATTAATATCTATTTATCTAAAAAAAAAATATTTTTTCAGTTGAAATATTTTCAAACAAAAAAGATAAAATATATTTATTTTTTTATCGTTTAGTTAGTTAAATCATAAAATTGTTTCACATTATATAATTGCATTTCAAGTATAGCTATAAAATATAATATACACTATATAGATTATTCTTTAAAATTATTATGTTATATAACTTCTCATTTAGTGGTTTCAATAATGTAATGCTTCAAGATTCTAAGTGATTAATTTAATTCTCATAAGAGAATGGAATATTTCTATTTTAATAATGGCCCATTACAAAACTAACGAAGCATGAAACATAAACCTATATTTTAAATTAAAAATATTTTCTATAAATTATTAATATAACAATATATTTTATATACTAAACCAATTAGTTAATGGAATTTTTTTTGTGGTGTATCCAAATGTGTGTATACTTGCATATAAACTTGAAAAATTTCAGAATATCTCATCTTTTGCAGAAAAATATTCTTGGTGTACAGTAGTTAATTTAAAAATTTCTACATTTATAATTATGTTAGTTTTAAGAAAGAAAACCAAATTTAAAAGTAAAATAAATGGTACGGTGCACCGCACTTACTTTCTTCTGCTTTTTTCTTAAAATAGACATTTACTAAAAACACGTAAGATTTATGAAACGAAGTATGGGTCCATAAGTTGTTGTAGAAGCACTACACCAAATCGTAAATACAATAATGTACACTGCTACTTACTTAATCTTTGGCATAAGAATTTAGGAATACTGTTACAGAAAAATTGAGAACAAATAAATATCTTCGTCCAACATAGAGCATAAGAAACCATTTAATTTTCAAAGACCCGAATTAAAAAGTTTATATTATTTCTTATAGCTTAAAATAGATTTCATATCAAATATGGACATCTTTAATAGTACTACAATTTATAACAATAAGTTTTTTCATATCTCAAATAGTTGTGGAGAAACGAGACAAATTTGTAAACTTCCCCCATCTAAAGTACCGTACCTTACAAAGTCATTTTCTCGAGAAAATGAAAATGAGAACAGGTATCTTGTTTAAAATTACAATCAATATCTCGTTATACAATTTAATAAATTAAGATGCGGTGCTAATAATAATAATAATATAATAAAAATCGTTATGTTGTATTTCAAGCAAACATTTTTTTAATCTTTTTGTTCTAAGTAAACTATTTTTAAATTAAAGGTTAGAAATATAAGTCCATAAACCCTTCGGGGGAACTTACGAAAACCCCAGATATCAAGTTTTAGCCAAATCAGCAAGATCGTTTTGGCTCTTGCCCGAGGTTCACACTGACAGACAGATAGACAGATGGCATTTCGAAAACAAATTTTTAGGTTTCAAGGAGTCATGAAACGTCGACATTAAAATCAAAATCTTGAGTTCGATATTTGACGATCACCCTACTATCTCTTCGAAGTGTCGAGAGAAAGTAAATATTTCAAATTAAAGATACTCTTCAGTCCTGTCTGCGGAATAATCTCTATGATACTATTTGATCGCATAATATAATGATCTTTGTTTGGGCACGAATAACTTAAAGGTGTAACTATTTGGTATTTCTAGAAATCATAAACAATATCACAGTTTATTAGTGGACGCGTGGCCTTGTAGCTGGTGAAGGGAGGTCGGGGTTAGCGTCCCAGCTAGTTATGATGAGAACAGTCTTTCCTAAATATTTTCCCCCTCTTCCTCTTCTCAAATGCTGTTACACTTTCTATAGACTATGCCTTATAAGGCCATTAGTTCTTAAATAGTCAAATCATATTAAAAATCAAATTATTGTGATATGTTTTTATTTTGTAAATAACAAATAAATAGTAGAGCATAATATTTTGTATAGACAAATTAAAATTACAGAAGAAAGTTTTTAAACATTATATAAAAAAGTATTAACCCTTCTTCAAAAATTGAATTAAATTTTTTAAAACCACGCCTTTCAAATATACAAAAGACAATCATTTCATTCAACTTGAATTTCCAAAATCTTATGAATAGATTTACTGATGGTCGAGTTTTTCAATTATTTAAAAAATTTCTTGTAAGAAATTCTAAGATGACATTAAATAATTTATTGAATAATACGTATCTTTAATATTTTTTAAAACATTCATATTAAATATGTATTCTAAATTCTTATGATTTCAGCTGAAAATAGAAATTAAAATTTGGCTGGTATACACTTTTATTTAAATCAATTCAATTCAAAATGTCAATACCAAAAATAAATTTTGAATCGCTAGGCCAACTTTCACAATCTTACACTCGCATACCATATTTAATTATTGATTACTTCAAATATGTCATAATTGAAATATTTAAGTCATCAGTTAAATCTTAGTTACATTAATTTATATTGATTTTATCATTATTATATATTTTTATGATTTTGTAAACTCTTATTTTACAAAATAAATCATTAAAAATATTTTAAATGTAAGTGAATAAAATATATTCCTTAGATATATAAAGTACAGTGCAAATAATATATACTTATTCAGGGCTGTAATAATGCACATTATTTTCGTAATAAATTAATTTGTTTTCCTAGTCTCAGTATATTGATGGGCCTCAAAATTATTTTACATTTAAACTTATGATTCCTTAAATATCTTTTTTTTTAAATATATTCTTAATTCATTCACTTATGTGAAAGTTTTTTTTTTGTCAACACTCTTACATATGCTCGCAAAACAGCATCCACCAACTGAGCCTTTTGGAAATTTGATTTTTATCTATCTAAAATTTCCAAATACAAATCCCTGGAATGGCCATAAATGTAAAATTATAGAATGGGTGTTTATTATTTTATTGATTATTACCATAAACCATTTTAGGATTTTGCACCTATAACCTGTAATTCCAATGATTGACTGATTATTTATAAAGTTATTTTAAGTATAAGATATAACATGATAATCATTTTGGCAATATCAAATCAACATAGGTCTTATGCTACGTATATTATTGTATTGAAATAATATTATTTTAGTAGGCCTACACTATATATATAATTTCAATGGTAAAATTTAATTTTCTTCCCAGTTATAGTTTAATATCGTTAAATTGTACTTAATTTTGGAATAAGCTGTTCTTTTTTTATTAAAATTAATTTTTGAATTGTTTTAGCTAGCAAATATATTTTGCAAAATAGAAAAAAATAACATATTTGTTTCCCCTAAACAATTTGTAGTTTGAAGAAGAAGCTTTCCGAAACTACAATTAAATTATATTTTCACAATTATTCACTTTTTTATTATAGTGTGGATGAACCATCAGGCGATAGCAATACTAATCCCACATTAATATTAGCAATAATTATGAAAATAACAATAATATGCTTTACAATGTCAACTGTAATAGTATTAATTCAATAGTCAAAGTTTTTTTTTCCCCATATCCCTATCGAACTCGTCACAATAATATAATTATAAACAACTGAACGCGGTCATGCCACTAGAGTGATAAACTCCACCCCTACTTGGCTCCAATTGGACGAACGATCGGTCGGCCATCGCTAAACGTGTTCCCCCTTTTCCAACGGTGCGGGGTTCGTGTACCGTCACCGCCCAGCCACTGCTCCGATCACCGCAACGATACATACCAACTTTATTGATCAGGCCACCAGAACCAATTTATGAAATAAATGCTTGCAATATTTATGTTGTTTCTAATTCCNCTAAACGTGTTCCCCCTTTTCCAACGGTGCGGGGTTCGTGTACCGTCACCGCCCAGCCACTGCTCCGATCACCGCAACGATACATACCAACTTTATTGATCAGGCCACCAGAACCAATTTATGAAATAAATGCTTGCAATATTTATGTTGTTTCTAATTCCGAAAAAAACAAAAAAAAAAAGACGAGATAAAGTTCTTCTCAAAACAGTGATGTTCAAATAAAAAAAAAAACACACACACAACACAAACTACGTTTTAGGGCTTTGGTATTGCGTTCTATTGTTTGTTTGGTGGTTTAAGCTTTGACTTTCGGAAATGCATACTTGTGAATGTTCTAACGTGTATGTAAATTTAGGAGCAAATGCTAATATATAAAATGCACTACACTGAGCTGCAGAATAATTAAACACACTGCACCACATTTGGAAAACCATTAGCATTCACTAAGGAGAGAAAATTATTCAATTCACATAAGGTTAAAGGATAGCGCATTAAACTGTGTTTACTATTTAATACATATTTAAAAATGTAAATGGTAAAGCATTTAAAATCACCACATAAATAAATGCCCTCGTATCATAAAATTTCCTAGTATTAATATCCTACTATTCATAAGAACTCCTTTTAAAGAAATTTTAAATTTTTCTAGCATATTTATTTAAGTCACTGCTTTACGCGATAAAACCATTTTCTCTGTATAAAGACTAGCACCAGTGAGCTCCAGCCAGCTATGTAACACTACACGTGTTGGCTTAGCGTCTTCAACTCCAGAAAAAAGGAAAAATAATACTTATCGAGGTCGTCTATTTCACCCTCTCTCTATTCTAAAACCGGTTACCTCCTTTCATTTCCATCTGAATAGAAAACTTGCAGAATTTACAACATGGGGTAAGAACTCATGACCTCCTGGATGTGATTAGAATATATACATATATGTATTTATAGAGATCATTTTTTTTTAACGTGAAAAGATGTTTATTTCACAATAAACTGGTTGTTCCGTTTCAAAGGGACACGGTTTGATTCTATGCATGGGCAAGATATATTTTTTTTACTACCTTACAGTTGATAGAGGGGAAGGTTTTCAATGTGCCGGCTACATATTTTGTTACTAGTGAATCTATACATGCTTGGAATATAGCCTAGATAAATTAGTTTTCTAACTATCTTGCCTTAGAATAGTTCGCATTCTATATATATCTACAAAACTTAGGAAGAAAAGAAATGTAAGTAGTTAAATATTTATAATTAAAACAAATTTGGTTTTCAAGGGACTACATATATTATTTTTATATACTCGTATTATAGGACTTGATTTTAAAAGAATAAGTTGGAATGTATCCAAAAAAATATATTTTAAGTTCTATAATCAATCGTATGGCATATTTAAAACTTACAAAAAAACAAAAGTTATGTACAGGTTACAAAAAAGGATGGTGACTACAAAATTATTTTGTTATGATCAATATAATTTTGTAGTCAACATTAGATTTGTTGTAACCTGTGCCAAATTGATTTTTCTGTGTAACAATAGTCGACGTATATGTTCTAGAACATTACTATACTCATTAAATAAGTTAAAATTCAAACTATTATTTTTATATATCCATGGCTATGTGATCAACATAACAGTGAATAAAACCCACCTCGGTGGCGTTGTTAGCTAAAGCATTGGTTTTGTCTTGAGCCAGACTGCCGAGGACGGGGAGATCAAGGTTCAATTCCCAGTCTAGTGAGCTGGGGTGGTTTTTCCTAAATGCTTTTATACTCTCCCACCAAACAAATTTGGGTTCCCTTCCTCTAAATTCAACCTTACCAACTCCTAAACCATTAGCATAATTAGTACTTAAGAGTATAAGCAAAACGGGTATTAAACGTGGTGCTAAATAAATAACAGTTAATAACTAATAATAAAATGATGTAATTAGCATGACAATTGTAGTAGGAGGTTCAGTGGTTCGATCATAAATTATAAGGATATTATTAAATTAAAGCTTCTTGTGGGTGATTTCCGTGGCATGAAAGGCTTGATTGAACTATAGTTTTAAATTGCTTTCTTAAAATTATTTTAAAAAGTTGCCCTCCTAAGTAAAAAAAATAAAATATCCACACACCACAATATTATCATTTAATAGTTTTAGTTTTAGTCTTAATAACTTTTCAGCTTATACGTTTACGTAATCATTACGTTATTGCGTTAGGGATGACGAAAGTAATTTAGAGGATTTGTATCCACATTTAAGTGGAAGAAGAGTGGGAAAAATATTTAGTAAAAACCATTGGCCAGAAAACCCGACCGGGATATTAACACCTGTCATAGGGAATCTAAGTCTATTGCGAGTGACGACTTAGACTATGTGGTTACCTATGCGGGTAGCTATATTATTGTGTGTTGTGGGTGTTCAAACGTATCCAAAAAGGGAGTGAACATTTACTAGTACAGAAGCTTAAAATCTGACTTACCTAAGCTATATCCTTGAAACAGCCATAGTTTTAATATATTGCATAAATTATTATTAAATGCGATTCAAACATCGTACTATTATAGTATTAATATGATTATATTTAGGTCCTAGGTACTTTATAGTATATATATATATCACTACAAATAAATATGATTACAATATAGTGAGTAGAATAAAATAGGATAATTAGTGAATTTTTTTAAGTGTTTGGATAATATTTTCTTACACATTTGGTTAATTTTTATTTTATTTATTTACCACACCTTACTATGTATTCAGACTTACGCATATATCTCTATATGTATATATAATATAAACCTTTGTGTATATATATATATATATACTTTATAGGTGTGTAGGCCCTATATATATATACATATATGTATATATATACGTATATATATGTATATATATGTATATATATGTATATATATATGTATGAACATATATTTATAAATGTTTTTATAGATAAGATTATAATACATATAAATATATGAATATATACGAATAAGTGTATATAATTATATACATATAAAAATCTATATTATTTATGTATATTTATATTAATATAAATAATTGATTATATTCTCCTCCTCTGACTTACACACTTTCTGTGGATGGAAAGAGGAAGATGGAGGCATTTTACTTAACTGACCTGTTCACAATCTGGAAACTGTTTTTATGATGATGAATATATATGTTTGTGTATAAACTACGATAATATGGAGGGATGAGGCACGTGTAGTTTAAGAGAAAATACCTATATCTTTATTTACATGAAGAAATAGTGGAAAACCATTTGATAAATCACCCTCAGTTTAGCTGACTGGGACTCGAACTCTGATATCCTCATTATAGGCAGTCCTCTATATTGCGAGCGTGACAACTTAGACCCTCCAAACACTGCGATGGTTATTTGTTTATTTAATGCAATATTTTAAATATGCTCTCAAGTAAGAAGTTCGCTTTAAGTGTGTAAACAAAATGGTTAATTATATGATTTATTTAAAGATTTAGGCATTTAAATGTATGAGCACTATATTTTTCTATAGCTAGAGACTTCATTGAATAAACGGTTTGATACTTTGTAGGTTTGGATTCAATAAAAAATTTGGACTCACACAAGTATTTCCTAAGTGAGCAAAGATTTTATCTAAGTTTTTTTACTTGATAATCTTTCAAAATATTTTAAATGTGGCTTCTTATAAATTTAATTTGGTTATTTTGTGTAGTTATAGTGAGGGGAACATCCCGTATAAAGCTTATGACTAAAAGGAGGTTGAGTTTGGAATATTCTACGTATGAAATAATGATGTGTTTTCCTTCACTGGTTTCCCATTCTCTCTTAACGCTTAAGCGTAGGTATATAACTCCTATAAACTTACCCTTGCTCATCCTTAATGCCCTAAATTAATTTTTATATATTTTATGATATAAATACATAATCAACCATAACAAGTAAAGACACATCTCTACCCAAGCTAATCAAAACATTTATATCGCTGTAAAAATAATTATTAACATAACCAAAATTTGATATAAAATGTGTATTACTTTGTTGCAGTATTAAATATATTTAAAAAAAACTTTATAATGTAATCTCTAAATTTTTCAAGTATGTTGTTAAATGAACTTAAATAATTAAAGTGTCTTTAATAATTAATATCGTGTTTTAAAATTAATGAAGCATATTTTAACATTCATTTTTTAATGATTTTACAAATAAAACATAAAATTATTTCAATAGAAGTAAGAGTTTAATATTCAATTATTGTTAAATTACAAGTGAAAGTACTAAGGTATACACCTCGTGTTTGAATAAATATGTTTTGAACAATTACAAGTACTAATAAAAACAAAAGCAACTAGATACAATTACAGTTAAATGTGTTATTTTAATTTAAAATAATCATTTTAATGAAAATAAAGAAACATATAAGGAATTGTATTTAGATGAAAATATAGATCTAGATTACAGAAAGTATTTAACTTTACAAACATCTATAAAATAAAATAAAATTTGGTAATTGTAAACATTCAAAAATAACAAAATAACTATTCGTATTCAAAATTTATGAAATTTAACGTTATTTTTTTAGTCACTAACAAGTTTTAGTCATATTCAATAAAACTTGTCCATCCCTAGGTCATTCAATGAAGTATTTTTCCCATTCTAGATAAGAATTGTAAAAGCGATTACAATAATATGTTTACCAAAATAAGTAATTTGAAAACAATAACATAAATTCTTTGTATAGACATGTTTTAATTTATTTTGAAAAATTTAATTAAAAACAGGAGCTATTTTGATTAAAAAGTAACATGCATTCCAAATAAATAGCACCATATATATATATATATATATATATATATATATATAAAATATATATATATATATAAAATATATATATATATAATATATATAATAATTTATGTTTTACGTGAATTATGTTTATTAAATCACTAACTGACTATAATTATATTATTAATTTAATGTGTGATTTTATACTGCGTCATCTCACATTATATTCAGATGCTGGGGTTTCTTATGATACAAATATAATAATTCCTTATAAAATATGTGTATATTCCTTACTAATACTTTTATTTAAAATGATTTATAAAATGGTCATTATTTCTGGCTTTATTTTAAGATATTTTAATGGCGTGAGATTTTTTGTTATTAAATGACATGGCTCTAAGTTTAAAAACCTTTAATATGTTTCCGAAATATAATTCAAAATTATGGTTTCTATAAAAATCTACTTTGTCATTTAGTTAACTAATGGTTGTTTGATTAAATGGTTGTCGTTTAGTTAACAATTGGTTTATTAATTACTAGCTTTTACCCGTCGCGGCTTCGCCCGCAATAATTGATAAAATCTTTTAATTTTTAACTAAACTATTTGGTCATAAATCAAACTTTAGTTTTTTCAAATATCTATGCGATTTTCTCAGTTCTAGCTGTAAATAATTTTGCCGTATTTTAATTTTCCCTTTTATATATTTCGTAATAATAGGAATATATAATATTTAAGTTAACAATTATAAATTTTTTATTTTTTATTTTTACCCTCATAATTATTAAGATAAATAAATAAATGAAATAATATATTTTTTTAAATATATAGCTAAGAAAATCACATATTTATTATTATGAAACTACGTCACAATAATTACTATTTACTTTAATTACAAAATATCAAATCACAAATTCTTAAATAACATCAATTCAATAAAATTATAATCATAAATTTATTATTATTTAAAATCAAAGGTTGGGAATAGTCCTATATGTTATTCAAGGACATACTGTACCTACCTACAAAGTTTCATTCGAATCCGTTTAGCAGTTTTGACGTGAATGAGTAACAAACATCCAAACACACAAACTTTCGTATTTATAATATTAGTAAGATTTCTTTGGTCAACACATCTGCAGAGGCCAACTAAGAATTTATATATATTTTTAGATGACTCTCAATTAAATAAATAATGGTAGGAGATATATTTGAATAGAATTCATATCATACATTATTTCGTGGTGTGAGATTGCGAAACATAATCCTAGCTTGTCCTAATTAAGTAGTATGAACACATAATTTATTTAGATAGTAAAATTCTGTTATTATAATTTATCACTAAATGGGAATGAGCAAGTTATGTAGGGCCTAGTCCTAATTTATTAAAACCATCAGCTAATACCTATTATGTTTTACCTTATGTATTTAAAAGATGTAAGCAATTAACCAAGTCTAGAAATTATTTTGTGATACAAACTTATATTATTCAACTCAGAATACCCAACGGGGAATAAAACCTAAACCTTTTCATTGCCAACAATCTAATATAATGATTCAGCTACTCCTCAGAACTTAGATCATGTGATTACTATAATGGGAGAATAAAACTAAATAAACACACAAACTTAAAATGTAATATCCTTAATAAATATCACATTTTAAACATTATAAAACAGGAAAACACAAATATTGTTATATACAAAACGTCCAAATTAAAAACAATAATAATAAAAGTTTAAAGTAGAATCCAGTCTAAAAATAATAATAAATTATCTTAATAGCAACTTACACCATTAGCATAAGTGATATTAAATGTACTTGACTGTAAGAGTATTTAAGAATATTATCTCTCCTAGTGACAAACAGATGTAAATGGGAATATGCACTAAAATTATTTATTTATATAATATGTATATAAATACTTGTTAGAATAGCACATGCGATATCCTAGAGAACTCGTGATTTTCAATTTACCACGTGTTCCAACATCTGTCTCAGTCGATAATTAGATTAAATAAAAACAATAATCACTACAAATTACCCATTTGAAATAAACTTACAATTTAAGTAGAAAATATGAAACATAATTAAAAAATCTAGATATAATTATGACCACTTTTGAAAAATCAGGGTGATTGTTTCTAATATTTACACTTCTAGCACTTTCCGGTAGTATTTAAAGATCAAAACTTCAAAATAGCTCAACTCGACCAAAACTAAAGAGTTTGAAGGACATCTTGAATTTCTTTTATTAAATATTCTGTCGCTATCTACGGGCCTGTTTCATCGTCAGATTGAGTATGTCTCAAGTGAGACACATTAAATACATGACGACTCCTAAATCAAAAAGGAAAGGGCAGTCTCGCATATTAAACTGGCCCAATCTATTTTGATACAGGTAGGTGTTGTTATATATTTAGTGTATCGCCACACTTTAGGCATACTCAATCTGACTATGAAACTGGCCCTAAGATCTTAAATTAGGAGTAAATCAAAAACTAGCACCATCATAAAAATTATAACCTTTTTGAACCATAATGTACCACCAGTAATCAATTGAAATCTAGTTGATAATACATATATATTTACAAAGTTTATCATTTGTATTTAATGCTATTTTTATTTCAATCTTCGATTTAGGATCTCCCTGAAGTACAGTACATTTTAATTGTTTGAAGGAGTTTTGGTGCTATTTCAATTAACTTTATGGAGCTATGATTTATATTATTAGACATAACATGTGTTCTATGGTAAATAAATTAATTATAAACTTCTTCTTTAAATAATGTTTTTCAAATATTTCATGATCCCGTTTATCTTACTGCCTGTTAAAAAAAATGTGAGAAATTATTTACTTGCATGATAAGAATCACGTTTTTAAAATATATAATGCTATTCAAAAGGAGTACAGATGCACTAACAAAACCACATATATAGCATTCAGCTCTAGTAGCAATCCAATTTTAATTTATTTACATGAAGATAAATTTTCTATTATAATCTTAGTGTGTGTTTGGAAAAATAATACGTATACATAAATATATTAAACAGTTGGAATTTATATGGATATTTTAATAATTTGAGCCATTCTCATCAATGTATATTGATGGGGTATTTCCCTGACTGCACATCACTTAGGAATTAAATTTATTATTTTTAATATTTCCACCAAATAAATCTCTTTATTTAAAAAGTCACATAATATTCTCTGACCAACCTGATTTCGGTTATTCTTAAATAAATTACATAAAAATTATCTAATATTTACAGACATTATTTAACATTGAAAAATGTTTTTTAAAAAATCATAGCTATTTTACGATATTTTAGGATACATGATATATATTTATAAACCCTTCATTCTTATGAAACTTCATGCCAAATCTATATTATAATTGTCTTTTTTTCAACATACCTATATATTTATTTTCTTGCTATAGCATATGTAATACAAAACTCAATATAAAACTAGCTTCTTGGATACGGAAATAAAACCAAAGTTGCCAATTCTTTAACTACATACCTATTAGATTCATTATTTGTGTGACGTCATCCGACAAACACCAGTAATATTGAAAATCTCAGTGAACAAGGTTTTATACCATGGTAACTAACCTAAGAAAAAGTTTTGTTTTTATATAAGTTTAGGAGCCTGACAAACAATACTACTAATCTATCAATCATTGAATTTCTTAGTCAAATTCCAAACAAGCAAATGTAGCCGAGAGTTATTATGAGCATTTAAATAATTTTGCTAGCGGAGATAATTACAGTAACTACATGGAACGTCCTTATTTTATAGGAGGCATATAGAAAAATTTACGTTAATAAACTGAAATATATTTTAGATATTTGCGATATAATTTTTTCGCTTAAATTATTTAACTTAAATGTTTCTAAAACGTGTCACCTTGTAAAATATTACCAAAATAATGAAAATAATACATTTAAACCTACTAAAGCATTAAAATTTGTCAATATTACATGATTTAAGATCATTTAAATTTAATCACCATTAGCTATGTGGACTTTATACCTCACTCCCTCCACATTTCTTATTTTAGGAAATATGAAATGGTCCTGTCTTTGTTACAGTTTTAAAATCTCTTTTTGGATTTAAATTTGAAATATCTCCTATACTCTCTTGTGGAATTGTATATTGATATTTCTCAATGTTTATGAGGTTAAATAGGAAATACATAATTTATTAAATTAATTAGTAAACTATATTTATAGAGAACAATAGACATTAATTATAATTTTTTTAGCACCACGTCTTACTGGAAGTTAAAGTTATACATTCACATAATTTTAAAGTTCAGCCTTGCAAAAGATGTCAAGATTGTACTCAATGAAAGTGTTTGACTGATTGCTAAGATTTAAAAAATAAAATAACCAAGAAATAAACGAAATATTTTTAAATGTCTACCATATTTAAATGGAAAACTTGATCTCAAAACATATACACACGTCATTGGGCCGATCTTCAAATAATATATGTATTGTAACTCTCAAATTTCATTAAAGATGGTTAACAAATTTGGCAATAATCGTGAAATAAACATGTAGACCAAATTACAAACTCCGAAGTTAAAACAAAAACTTAATGTTTTAATTTTTGAAACGATACAAAAGACAAACAATATTTTTGAAACAGGTACGACCAATTTGTGGAAGTGAGCTTTCAAGTTCCTAATGCCATATAGTAAGTACTGAAATTATTTGATAAGATAAAAAATCTTAAATTTTTTACTTAAAGTTATTAAAAACAGGTCAGTAATACAACCTCTAAATATTGTCAAAAGAGGTGCTTAAATTTAATTATTCAAACTATTAAAATCAAATCAACCGGTAAAATATTGAAGTTGAGCTCGGTGAAAATAATGTTTAAAATTTATAGCTATTCCCGTCTATTTCTTAAAAATAATTTCAAAGATTTTTTATGGCTTAAATATATTCAGTCGAGAAAAAAAATCACTCATTTAGTTTGAAAACTTAAAAATTAAAATTATTTATTTTTGATTTTCTCGGTGATTACGTAATTAACTTTAAAAAAATATATATATAGACTTTTAAGTACTTTTTAAAATCATTCTGCTACTACTAATATTATGTTTAAACTATTAAGTTGGTGATACAAAGTGTGATCATACAAGAACAGAATGTTGTAGAGAACAACAGAAGTATTACGTAAATACTACGTTTTCATCAAATTTGAATAAAGTATTTTGATCGTTTTAAGAACTTTGTTTTATTTTAAAAAACTATAAAAATATTTTAGTAAAGATTTGTTAACTTTTATTAGTGAAATTGAAAGTATTACGCTTTTTTTATGTGGAAAAAATCAGAAATTGAAGGTCAAATATGAGTTACTTTTTTCATAAATAATTGTTGGCCCTAGAAATACAAAAATCTTATCCTGCTTGTCTCTAGTTTTGTGTAAGTATGCATTAGAAGTTTGGTTATGTTTCATAAATCATAGTAGCATGAAAATAGATATAGATATAATATGTTAACAAATATAAATAGCTTTCACATTCGTCTCTGCTCCATATTGATCTTGGAGGGATCTAAATAATCAATACATAAAAATTGCTTACTTAAACTTATATAAATATTAATTCAAATAAATAGGGCTATAATAGAGGGATTCGAGTCTTAGAGGAATAGCACAGTAGTTAATATTATTCTCTATAAACATTTATTAATTTTTCTACATGGATATTATGTTAAATTAAAGTTTTAGTATATAAAAAATTCTTGTCTCTTTAAATATTTAAATTTTTTCTACATAAATCAGATAACCATCTTTATACTATAGTAAATTGGGCTGCCTATAGAATTTTAACAGACGGGTTAATCTCAATATATTTGTATATTTATAAAACACAGTATTTATAAAAATTAAAGTGCTAAGGCTTTGCTTAGGTTTTTTTTAATAAAAATTATTTTAAGAAAATAAGATTAGGTAGCTAGATTTGTAAACTTGTATGGATGATATATCGTAAAATGTAAATAATCATAAATTATCTTATATTAGTTTGAAAATACTTTTAACTATGCGGCAATTCAATCAATTTATTTTTTCTTTAGAATATAAATATTGTATCAAGTATTAATAAATTTCAAGTTTAAAGAGCTATCAATTTTATAAAAATAATTATAGCATTATAAAAATAAATGGTACGGATCTCCGAATGGACTTTCTCATTCCATTGTTTAAAAATGGAGATATTTATTCACAACTCGTAATATATATGAAACGTATTAATATACAATAGCAAACCGGAGAAAATATAGCGCTAGACTTATTTAAAAAATTGGACTCACGTTTAAATTATTTAATTCCATTTTTTAAGAATTAAAGTCTTCATATATATATTTGGACCAATTAAACGGATCGATACTGGGTCCATTAGGGTCTCAAATTTCATATTAAAATTTCAGCTTTTGGTTAAAAATTTTGTCATCTTAATGGGTGTTGCACATCTTATGTTATTCGCATTTATATTAAATTACTCATTTATAAATTTAGATTAATAAAGATACAACTAACTCTAACATGATTGGAATAGATCACTGCTGTATACACATTTAATCTAAGAGGTTAATAAAAGAAGAACATCAATTTTTGAGAGACTTACATATTATTTACTTACTCCATGGCATAAGACATTTTTGGCGTTAAAACTTAAGTACCGTATTATCTCTGTACAACAAATCTCACAACATTGTATTAATAAATTTGTCAATTACTCTGAGCCTATTGTCCTTATAAAAATATATTTTAATTTTTTTTAAAAGCACTACAGTTTTGCTATAATAAGTTATGTAGTATCTCAAATAAATGAGGAGATACGGAAATTTCCTTATCTGTAAAGTACCCTAAATGCAATTTTAATATATAGATAAAAATAGCAATTTATTTATAATCTTAATCAAAACCTAGATACGAGTTTTAATCAAAATCGTTAGAGCCGATTTTGAGAAAATCGATCTTTTCTCTTTTCGCCTGTTATCAAACTACTCTTAAGTTTTGGATTAAACGGACACACAGACAGAGAGCATTACAACAAAAATTCTTAGGGTTCCAGGGGTCATGGAGCTGACATCCTTTAATAACTAATGTTAGATTATTTTGCTTTACCAAGTGTTAGAAAAGTTAAAAAAAAATATATATATATATTTGCGTATAGCTTGAAAATTCTTAGTTTTATAAATGGATGTTTCATATAAAAGTTACTTATTATAAATATACCTACATATTTGCAATGATAAGTAATTTCATATCTCAAATACTTATGGAGATATAATAAAAAAATTAGATTTTTTGCATCAGTCTGGAACCCTTAAATTCATTTTGATGAAAGATTTAGAGTAGCCATTTTGTTGTAATATTGATAAATGCTTGGAAATTAAATTTAATCAAAATCGTTGGAGCCGATTTTGATAGAATATGTTTTTCTATTTTCGCCCTTCAGGAAACTACTCTTAATTCTAGGGTAGGATATTCAATTCCAAAACACCTCTAAGTAACCTTATTAAATCCTTGGTTACCAAGTTTTAGCCCGATAGGTAAACAGTTTAGGCTCTACTCTAAGGCACAAACAGACAAAAATGCAAATATAACTTGCACGGATTGGGGGGTCATTAAAAGTCGAAACTTATCAAGATCTTGAGTTAGATTATTTGGAAGATCATAATACTTTCTCTATTTGTAACGTAGCAAAAATATAATATGTGTACGTTAAAATTAAAAAAAAAATGGTATTGCTCATGAAGACGGTGAAGACATTATGTTGACTAGTCACTCTACGTAAGAAAATATTGTCTAATTTAAATCTAGTGTTTAACTAAATCATAGGATATGTGTTATGTGCCGTACAACCTACTGACAATACTTTTATGATTTTATAGAAAACTAAGACTCAATACCTATTTTTGGGTACCTCAACCACTTATTTTATATCAAATATTTTGTCGCAGAAATGGAAAATATATATACTATACAGATATATGAATATTATTCCAATTTATATGATTCAGAAAACATTTATTTAAATATATGTAAGTGTGACCAATGAAATGTTTTAGTACTGTTTAAGCAATTATAATATAACTCCAGTACCATTATGAGTACATTGGTGAATCTTTTCAAGAAGATATTGTTGTTTGGTAAATATTATTTCTTGATAATTTAATTATAAAAAGAGTTTAATATAAAATTCATCTTACCACCAAAATTTGTGTTATAGCCAATCTAAAGTAATAAATTTAAATAACCTGTATGTATGCTTAAATGAACAACCTATATATTGATAAACTAATAAAGTGTTCGATATTACTTTGACAAAGAGGATAAGAATCCAACCTCTTTTAGCATCCCGTATATTGGAAAGACTGGCGCAGCCAAAGGAGGGGGGTTCATGGTTGGACACCATCCCCAGATCTCGCTACCATCATACCACTTTCTCGTCCCTAAAACTGTTCAAATCATACATGAGGAAATCTACAAATAAAGACAGACTTAATGGGCTTCATGTGCAGTACATACATACAGAGGTGTCAGTTACAGACCCATGTGAAAAAATAACAGATTTGGCCTCAAAACTGGAATTGGCCAGATCTGGGAATGCCAGATTTGCCCTAGCTCAGATCTGGCCCATATATGCCCCAATTCTGGGCATATCTGGCCTAGATCTTGGTATATCTGATCCAGATATAGACCGGTTCTGGTGAGATATGATTTTTCCATGTGGGAAGGATATAAAGATCTCAATGATCTTTCTATGAAGCCAAGGAAAATTAAAAAAGGCTAATGTGAATTAGTTCAAAAGTTATTTTGTGAGTTAAGAGTTAGTGCAAGCTGCTTATTTATCTCACAAAATAATTTTATAAGTTAAATTTCCAAAATACAAATTGTTGAAACTTACATATTCTAGCAATATTCATAGATACAAATTTGTTCATAAAAACTTAATATTCATATTAATTTAAGAATTATGACAATTTTTATAAATTTTGAATTATTTTGTATAGTATTGTATTTCTTTTGATGTATTTCCATGTTGCAGTATTTAAATTTTCAAATTTTCCTAGGGGGAGACCGATGGACCCCGCTTAGTTGGTAAGTGAAACTAACCCCCCGTACTCTACCAATGAATCCTTGCTGCGCCAGTGAATTTAAACTTATATATACAGATATAATAATTTAATATAATTTGTATATTAAAACACCCACATTTTCTGAAATTACCGAATATAACAGACAAAATATGAACTGTAAAATCCCAGGGTATCTACTTATTTTAATAATCCCGTATTATGGTTTGTATTTATTTTAAATAAAGGGGTTGACATGGGCTATTTTAGTATAGTTACAAACTAATTTTTGTGTAGTTTATAATATTAAGAAAATATACATATATATATATTACCATTACTAATGAAAGTATTTTATTATAAGTATAAATTTACATTTAATATGACAAAAATGGCGCCCTTTGTTTTTAAAGAATCTAAGTAGACTCAGTAGTGAAATTATCATATTAGATTAATATGCTATTTTCAAAGTGTAGTGTAAATATTTATTATAATTAATTAATATTTCAGGCCATTCTTTAATGCATACTGTATGTAATGTTTGATCCCTTTTTAATATTATATGCCCTATAAAAGTTAGAATTTTTATATTGATAATTTCAATTTCATCAAATATATATAAATAATCGGTACGAATATATTTATTTAAATAATATACTAAAATAATGTTCATTTGACATACTTTAAATTTTAAATGTGTTTTATTTGATAATTTAGAAGAAAATTTACTTATTATATTTATAAAATAATATATTTGATAGTCCAAGGAATGAACTAAAATCCTTGATTTCATTATGAAATTCGTCCCTCCCGTATTTTTTTTAGCACCGTTTCTTACTACGACGATAATAGTTTTAGGGATGAGAAAGACTATATTTAGATGAAGTGTGTATTGGCGTGGAGGAAGTGTACCCAGATTCACGCGGAGGAAGTGTTCCCATATTTGCGTGGAGGAAGAGGGAAAACTATTTTGGGAAACCATCCTCAGTTACCCAGACCAATATTGAAACCTCGATTTCCTGTCATTGGAAGTCTAGTCAACTAAGAGTGACAACTTATACCCATGTGCCAACAAAGTGGGCCCTATTGGGTTTAAAAGTAGATTAGGAAGTGATATTTTGAACTTTGGTATATCTAATTAAAACTCAAAAATTGCTTGGAAGAATTTTGAATTTTAATAACATTCTTAATCCGTGCCTATAACTTAAAGAAAACGTCACCATATTGAACACACACTAATTTAATAAATTAGCGTATATGTATATAATATTTCCAAATTAATAGGTAAATTAAGATAAATCTAGAATGTATTTACTTTTTCATTATATATTTTAAATTTAATAGATTGAATCAAACCATATATTCTAATATTTCACTAAGCTCTTAAAAATATGTTTAAGTGATACCACGGTTTAAACAATATGATAAAAAATTAAGGCTTTGCCGAGGCCGATAACCGATTCAATTTATCGGGCGATATTGGCCCAATTGGTCAAGGATAATCGGTTATTATCATGCAAAAATTTTACGCCAATAATTAAAAATCTATAGATTTATTTTAAATTCTCCAGTCATGAAAATTTATTTCATGGTTCAAACAAAAATATTTAGTACAGTCCTTTTAAAATATAAAATGGCAAATCCAACATTCTAAACAAAATAAACCATTCAATTTTATTTACCTTAAGGCTTATTTCAAATTATGAAATACTTGATAAATAAATTAGAGATAAAGATTTCCTCAAGTAACAAAGTTAAAAACACTATCAAAAACAATATTAGTTGGGCAAGTAATGTTTTATTTTTTGTAGATTTATAAAAAATTAAAAATAAATCATATTATGGCTATATGTAACCTAGTGCTAATTGAATACAAATTGTATACCAATATTACCTAAATCTTTCAATACGAACCGAGGCCCACGCATGCGCACAGCATTTATATAATTTTCATTTTTGATTTGAGTTATTTATTTTTTATATACCCCCTATATGTTTCCGATGGCTGAATTAACTAAACTATATTTTATTTAAGTAACCGTAGCTTATCCACACAGCAAATACACCGAATACGTCCAAGATAACGTATCATTATTGTGATTTGAGGGAAGTGAATAAGTCTAGTTAACACTACTTAGAGATGTCTTATAAGTAAAGTGTTTCTTATAGGACCTACAAATGCTTATTTTGAAGTGATTAAGCTTGTGATAAGTCTTATAAGTATTCACTACAATTGTTTAAGTGGTTTCTAGAAAACAAAATGTATAACTTCTAACCGTTCGCGTGTTGTAGCTAGTGAACACTAGTAGGTTTTGTCAATAAACACCTAAGTCTTCACATACGTGTTTGAGCCTTTCGAGTAGTTACACACTGACCTTTGACAAACACCCATAAATGTTTTGAGTGATTATTAGCCATCTATCTGCAAGCATGTCGAGTGATGAATAATAAAATGACAAATTAGGCAACAGGATGTGTATAATTAATTTAATTAAGGCAAACAAAAGTGTCCTAAGCATGTCAATGCCTCCAAAAGTTGCATAAGTAAAAGGGAATGCTTTTAAAGAAGTACACAAAGGTTACCAGCAGGACTAATATGACCATTCGACGCAAAGCTAGTTGATACCGCTAGTTAGCTTCACTTTCGAGAAAAAGCCAGCGTTTGGGTTATGACAACCACACTTTGTATCGTCCGCTAGCTTAAGCTTCGACTTTGCTTCTGGTGTCAACTCACAGAATAAAATCATTTGGCGTCAACAGTAAAGTCAACAGTTTTCCAAAGAATATTACCTTTTAAGAAGTTAGAGGTTAGAAATTAGGTAAGTCTATTTCAAGAATGCTGATATTCATGACTTAACATTATTCATATATTTTTATTTTCCCAAACAGCTGATCACATGCCAGATTTATTTGCAAGAAAGACTTAAACTATCTTAATTTAATAAAGCTCCTGCATAATTTTGTTTGCATACTGTTTGAAACGAAAAAATAATAGACCTACATTATTCAATATAAAAAACATATTTATTCAAAAAAATCATAATGTGAAATATGCATTCAAATAGTAATGTCACACGGGGTAATGAATTAGTATGACAAGTTGGCCAATAAAGAAACAATGTTTTTTTCAATATCTATGCTTTACGATCCAATGCGGTATTCTTCATATATGTGTGTTGATAATGAAACAAGTGTAATATGTTGTGTGAACATCTTAGAAAATAAAACTATTTATTTAAAGTTGATGAAAGCGTTCAAGAACTCCCGAAAATAGTGTTTACACTGAATATTTTCGACAAATTAATTTCAAAACAAAGGGAATTTATACCCAGTTGTTCTACAAAGTTAAAAATAAAGTGAATGAGAGGGTGGTTTGGATGGTTAAAAACAATCAAATCCATCTTTTATTTAAAGGGAATTATTGAAAGTTTAGTTAAGTGATTAATAATATAAGAATATAATATTTTTTATAATGTATTGTTTTCAATTTATTCACTTCATGGTAATTAGGTATAGCTATTAATTATAGTTTTCAGATAAAGTTAGTAAACCTTTTATGATTAAAAAACCTAGGCCTGAACCGAACCGCATGTAAACATTAAGCTTGGGCCTATTTTTAATATTTTAAGCCATGGCTGCAATATTTCATAGGCCTTTAACTCACATTAATGTGGATAGTAATTACTAATGTATGTACGATTCAATTTAAATAGGACAACATTATTAAAGTTTTGTTGAGGCATCATAAACAAATTAGACCTGCATTTTTATTGTCTTGTCAACTGGTCTAAGTGTTTTACACTAAAAAGGTATAAATGATAAAGGTTAATTTATAGAATAAAGGTATTTGGATTTGTGTAGAGGTAGAGGGGGAAAACCTTTAGAAAAATAAAACCACTCATCACACCCAGATTGGATTCAAATCCTAACCTCCCCACCATTGGGAAATTAGATTTAGGAGATTAACGTCTTGATCAACGTTCCCCCATTAGGTGGGTCAACATACTATTAACATCCAAAATATGTTGAAGCTTAACTAACCTCCACCTACTATAAAACCTACAAACAATTTAATCTTAATATTGGACTGTCCCATTTATCCGTTTGTTGTTTGTGAATATTAATGTAATTTGATAGTGTTTTGTTTCGAAGAAAATATTCCTTTAACATTCAGTGTAAGCGTACTATCCACACTCTTCGCCTACATTATTTAATAGGCTTATTTATAGTTAGATTATGTGAAATACACACACAACAATTTGAGATTGCAATTTTAAATCAACACTTATTAAATTACAAAACCTAGCATACATAATCTCTTAAAGCAAACCAAAGGACAAGTATAATGTCTGCGCAACCTAGCCTCACACTACTAGCAGAAAAAAAGTGGCGCTCACGATGATTTTGGTTTCACAAAGTAGTCGGCCATAAGTACTTTTGACGCAAAGTCAAGCGTCTTTCTGCTAACGTTCGCAAATTCATTTTGCGTCGTGGTCATAATAGCTCTGCAGAAACGAGTAGCCGTTATGAGTCCTCTTGAGAAAGTAAAAAAATTACTACAAAATATGAAAAGCGAAGTTAAAATAAAAATTGATAAAATTCAAGAGGAAATAATAAGATAAAATTTTAAAAACGGGAAAGTAAACTGCTTGAGCTTCTACAATTTCATGAAAATCCACTTTTCAAACAAGTTCCTGGAAAAATTAGTGTTGGAACAAGTGAAGTCTTTAATGAATATGAAAATTTGGAAAAATGTATCGCAAAGATATTTCTAGAGATAGACGCCAGTGAAACAGTTTAGATTTCCTCGGTAGACAATATCAGAAAAAATTCCGGCAAAAAATTGAAACTGATAGTTTTCTTAGTTAAACTGAAGAATTAAAGAACCTGTCTTTTTTAAAATTTCAGTGACTTTGTTTATTAGTGCAAATGAATCCAACGAGGATGCAAATGAAAAAATAATCATTGTTAATTTACAGAATTGAGGCACTAGAAAACGAAAGAATAGCAAATAAAAATGCTGATTGTGACATGGGCATAGTTGAAGAACTGAAGAAATTCATATATTTATAAATGCAAATAATGTTGAGTTGATTAAAACAAATAAACTCTTTTCTAATTCCTTTCGTAATAAAAGGTGAAATTGAAAAAAATGGAAAAATGAAATCTATAAATAAGAATAATGTTGAGTTAATTAAAATAAATAAACTCCTTTAGAATTTCTTTCTTTAAAAAAAATATGCTCTAAGAGTTTTTTTACATAAATAAACTGCTTTCTTTATTTAAAATAATTCTTAACGAATTTAGTATTATATAATTATTTGACTGTTTCTCTTTTCTTATTATTTATAATCTTTTTGTTGTTTAAGTCTTTACTTTTATTTATTTTATTTTTATCATAATTTAATTTTTTATTTTCTTAGGAATGTAATTTAGGAAAAAGGCTTTATTTATGTAAAACAAATATACAATCACAAGTCTTAAAATTGAATAGTTATTAAAGAGCAGTTTACAGTTTGGATATCAGTTTTCGTTTTATTTGTCCACTTTTTCTCAAAGCAACTTCTCCTTCGTTATCAGCATCATTATTTTGTGTCTCATTAATTTCGACATTATTTTCGCAATCAGGCCCTTCACTGTTTTTTGGCCCCTCATCTGTGAATTTATTTCATCTTGTAAAGGTTTAGATATATTAAACAACACTGCAAAGCTAACAACTACCTTAGGGACTTTCCCGAGCTGCAAATTGACTAAACTTCCGAGTATGGGAAATAGCTTTTTTAATTGGCCGAAAGATCTTTCAATTACAACCCTTTATCTTGCATGTTGAGAGTTATAAATATCCTCGTCTCGAGAACGGATTTCTTTGCAAGGTGTAAGTAGCCATAGTGTTATCCCGTAACCACTATCCCCTAAAAGACTAAGATTACTATGAAAATAAGACATCACTTTCTTTACGGTGCTTCTTCTCCAAATCCGACCGTTGCAAGAACTACCTAGCCATGGTGCATCGATGCTGGTAAATATATCTTTGTCATCGCATGTCGCTTGTACATTTATACTAGCATATCACTTTTTGTCAATATACAAATCTCCATACTGTGATGGCTTCTTATTATTAATATGAGTGCAGTCTATGGCTCCTATCACAGTTGGAATCTTGTATTTACTCAACCATGTTTCACGAGCTTCGTTCATTTCTTCATTACTAGCAGGAAAATGAATCCAGTCGCTGGCTTTTCTAAGAATTTTTCAGCACAGATTCAAAAGTTGTACAAACTGTACTTTGGTGGACTCCAAAATTTTCAGGAGTTCCACTTTGAAAATCAGTTTCATTCAAACAACGTAGGAAGATTTCCATCTTCTTTCAATTGTTCAATGCGTCTCCTCTGCCTTTATCAGAATCAGGCAGAAATGTATCTAACAAAAAAATGACGAATTCCTTTTTAAATCGCAATAACGGTTTGCATCTGGTAGGACTAATATCTCTTCGTCTTTTATATATTTTTTAAAACGTACTGTACCTTAATAAAAGTAGGCATGACAATTAACAAGTAAGAGATAAGTAGTGAAATAGCGGAATGATAAATTCATTAGACTTATCTTAAAATTTTAAGATATAACTTAGCTTTATTCAACAATTATTTAAGTGTTAATTAGAAATACTTGAAAAGTAATTGTAACTTCAAGTGAACACTAGAAAATCCAGAGATATCTAGATTGTCGTTAGTGAACTCTTTAACAGCCAGTGATATATTATTTTATTCACACAAACTAAAGTGTTGTCATAAAAAATGTTTAGATAAATTGGTTGCTAATTTTTATTCACTTTAGCTATAGCGTACTCTAGGGGCTATCTGCACAGAACCGCGTTCAATTATCATGTGTGTAGTTTAATTAATTTGTAATTACGTAAATTTTATTTATCATAACAGTGCATTATGTCTAACAATAAAATATATCTAGCCAACTTTTATGTTTAAAACTTTAATTTAAACTTTTATTCAACAAACTTACCACTATCATGAAAAGTATAAGTGTATCAAAGTCAAATAATTTTTGTTTTTAAGTATTGTTACGGTACACTTTCGTAACATTGCATAAAAAAACTATATCGGCATCGGTTACCGAAATGATTCGCAGCAAAATATCGGCATCGGCAATATATGCAAAAGGGCTTATCGGCCCAGCCCTCTAAAATATGATTTTATTGGCTGACATAGAATTAATCAGTTTGGTATTTCTATGAGAGAGAACTCTATTTTTTTTTAAAATATAATTCAATCTTAAAAAAGTTTATTTATAGCTATTATGGTGCGCCAAACCTTAATTTTTAAGCCACTAGGCTAACGCCTACAATATGATTGCTTAGGCAACCCATATGACTGCATTGCAGAGATGGTAGCATTCTTTGTCTTCTTTGGTTTTGTTTACAGCATCGCGTCTTCTTATGTGTTCATGTTATACACACATGTATTAATTATTACTCTAATATATTGGGGATGAGAAAGGTGGAATTTAGAGAATGATTACCTGCAATTGCGTGAAAGGAAAGGAGAAACACTTTAGGAAAACCACCTCAATATATGTGACTGGTATTCGAGTCACGGTCTCCCTATAATCGGCAGTCAAGCCTGTTATGGTTGTCATATTCTGATTCATGCTATATTTTTAATAGAATTACAAATGTTGTACAAAGATAGTATTCCATTTATTTAAAAACCATTTAAAATAATTAATGAATTGTCATTAATTTATCACCCACCTCGGTGGCGTAGTTGGCTAACACGCTAGTCGTGTTAAGCTCAACTGCTGAGGACGGGGAGATCGAGGTTTGAATCTTGGTCGGTTGAACTGGGGGTGGGGGCTTCCTAAATAATTTTACACTCTCTATCCACGCAAATGCGGGTTCACTTCCTCTAAATAAACCTTCCCAATTCCTAATCCATGAGCGTAATTAGTACTTAAAGCGTATAACCCGAACGGGTAGTAAGACGCGGTGCTAAATAATAATAAATAATAATAAATTTATTAAAAACATAATATTACTTTTTAATTCTATGTTTAGTTTTAATTTTTTAGTTTTTTATTGTGATAAACATAATAATATCATGAGAATAGAATCGAAATAGTGAAACCATTATATAACCAAACAAATAATTAAATAAATTGATATCATAAATTAGTGTGAGTTATATGCAGTCTAAAACTGCCTAACTAATTTATAATCATATAATATAAATAAAATATAATATGCATTGATTTGTATTTTTTAAGAAATTCACCCTACATAAAAGTGTGAAATAAGAGTTTCAATGTTAGGTATATTCAATTTTGCGATTAATTAAAAATGTTAGATGAATATTAAATCTATGTACTGTACTGTACATCTAAATACGTTTCACATTCATGTATGCATCCCCAATAAATCTTGATGGTTATATTTTAAGTCTTATATCAAAGGGTTTAGTATTTTATTTAAGTACTATATGAATATACGATATTTTTAAATTTAATGAATTTTAGTGATATTTGAACGCTAGCTTTCTTAACTAAAGCTCCAAATACTAATTCATAATCGTCTTATAAAAATAAAAATAATATGATGACTATAACTATTACAATGATTTTGGTCTATTCATTGAAATACAAGTTGTCTTGCTTTTATTTTATAAATTTTATCATTATTTTGTATTCATAACAAGATTAATAAAAATAAGTGATTACATAGATTTACATTTTCTATTTAGATAAATATATATACATATTGATAAATATATACATATTGCAACAATAATAAAAAAATAATAATACACCTAGCCTAAATCAATGACCACAAATACATTTTCCTAAGTATTTGATTTAATTAAATTTTTATACATTCTACACAAATTAGTTCCACTATTATATTGTTATATAATAATAATAGTTTATAATATATCCATTAGTATATTATAATTCCAATATTATTACTTTCTCACAAAACAAATCCATCCCTTAATACAAAAAATACTTTGTTTTGTCTAACGATCAAATGCAGAGAAATATAAATAATTACACATCATTGATTGTACAAACAAGGCTCAAAATTATTATAAATAATGTCAAAAACAGTTTTAAACATTTTCCAAAATACTTGGTTATATCAAGCATACTTTTAAAACAAGTTTTATTCCTTCCATTATGTAATTAATTTTATAATAAATCTTCTTACTAGTTTGAAATATTTTATAAACATTATTGGGGTATTTACATATTTTTATGAGCACCATACATTATATAACCTGACTTTTATGCTTAGGGTGAACAAACGAAGAAAAATTGTTAATTGCTTTAGGATTTTATTTTTATATTCTAATTATATAGTAGTGCTATTTATTTAAATTTGCATCAAATTTTATATTTTTTACCAATAGTTGACTAAATTGTATTTATATTTAAAAAAGTTATTTCATTTTAAACACACGAATATTGTAGTATCTTACCCATTTTTAAATTTTAGTAACATTAGGACTACAACACGAAGCGATTTGTTAATTTCTACAAACGAAAAATTATTATTGAATGTGAGATAAAGCTGGGAATCATTTTCCCTACCTATCTAATGCATACCTAATCACGCCATACCCTTACGGGATAGGCAAGAATTCTTACATAGAGCTAAAAAATATATAACTACGTACCTAATCAAGCCTAAAAAACTGTTTCCACACTTCCCTATCTTGCTTACTCCCTTAGCTTCAACTTCATCCTTACACCAAGTCATGCATGCTCTTTTATTCTTAAAACTCTTAATGTTTCTATTTTTTAAATATTCGTATCTCATATTTATCCACATCTTATATGGCCTACCCCTTCCTTTTGATCCACAACCTCTACCTTCATATATTTGCTTCGTCTTTCTATACACACTCCATGCCCAAACCAACGGAAGACGCTTCTTTAACAATGACCTATTGAACCACCTTTATAAACCACACTCCTTCAACACTCATTCATTACTGATTTTGTCCATACGAGTTTTTCCACAACAATCTCATAGATATCTCATTCAACCGCAATCACCTATCTCTTGTGTTTATCCTTACAAACACACGCTTCAAATCCACAAAACAATAATGGCATTAACACACTTTTATATACTGTATTATTTGCCTCTTTCGATACTCATTCTTTGCAATAGTCCACATACATCCAACTACCATCCAAGATACACTAACCCGTCTGTCGATTTCATCTATTTCTATAAGAATATATTCCTCTTTTATAATACCTTTCGAATGATTTAGAGTAACTGGCCCCGTGGTGTAGTGTTAAGTGCACATGGCTACGAGAGAAGGGTCCCGGGCTAGACTCCCGGCTGGTACCGTGGCTATTTTTCCCTCGAAGGGAATGATCCCAACGGTCACCAGGGTTTGGTTAATTATGCTTATGTTTGGTTAAGACACTCAGTGGCTCCAAGACTTCATAAGAATGTATTATCATCACATCATCTGATTGCGTGTACAATGTGTAGACAATCTCTTAGAGTGTAAACCCTTCCTCCACCTCTGACAAGACATCTTGTGAATGGGGGGAATGCCAGACCTCCACCGTGGTTCTGATTCCACGTTAAACTGTAGGTCCTTCATTTCATCTCACAATCACCCTACCATTACACATTAGCGTAAGTGCGTATAATCCGAATGGGTAGTAAGACGCGGTGCTAACAATAATAATAATAATCTTAGAGTGTACCCTGGGCAACGTTCTATGCCACTAGAGTGGCAAAAAGTATACACTTAATGTGCGGAAGAAGGTAGCGCGAGTAATCTTACAGTTTTTATAGAATTACTGTTTTGAGGTCAAAATAAATCAAATATTTATCCATTAGCAACATAGAGTTTAGTTCTCTGCACTTGCTAATATCATCAGATTTTAAATATATGTCAAGGGTATCCTGGAATTTTGTCAAAACTTTTTAAATAAAGGGAAAAAGTTTTGACAAAATTCCAGGGTACCTTGACATATATTCAAGATCTGTTGATATTAGCATGTGTAGAAAATTAAATTCTATATTGCTACTAGAGAAATATTTTATTTATCTTAGCCAAAAATAATCAATTCTATAAAAACTGTAAAAATACTGGCACTCCCTTCTGCCGCAGTATAAGGTGACCCTGCCTGGAAATTATGTCCCTTTCTGTTTAATATACCATATGAAAAAATAATGCTTTTGATTGTCCTAATATTAGGTGTTGTTATGTCTTAATCGTGTCCATTCTTTTTAATTCTTTTGTCAGTGAACATAGGCAGCCAACACTGTCATTTACCTCCTCATTAAGCTACAAGAATTGTCTACTTTCTTTCAAGCCATCCAATATTTGAATCACTATAATAGGTGCTTTTTATGTTTAAATATGCCCTTGACATACTTGAAAAGAATAAAAAATTGAACAAATTTAAGTTTGTAGTATAATAGCTATATTTCTCTTTAAAAAGGAATACTGTGGAAATAACCATTGATTTAATTAAAAGTTTGTGGTATAAGAGATATGTTTCTCTTTAAAAAGGAATACTTTGGTAATAACATGTTTGCTGTCGTTTAGTGTGTGTTTGGCAAGAAACTACTGTAACCTGGTATTTTTATAATGCTGTATCGTTTAGATGGTTCAGAACACCAAGAAAATATATCAAATTAATATGTAAAAGAAGATATAACATTTTAAACATTAACGAATTATAGATAATACCCAAATAAATTAATCATTTTAAAAAATGGTCTACTACCTAAATTAATATAAAAGTGTTATATCAAAACCTAAAATATTATAATATTGGCTTATATGGTATGGATGGTATAAGTAATATTATAAAGGGATCATTTTGCAAAAATAGTAAATCACTATGATAAGTTTCATTGATCATAAAGTATGAGTATGCTTTGTGAACTAATTGTCAAATAATTAAAATAATTACTTAATTATTGTTTCCTTAATTTTATAAAATAAATTATAACAATGCTCATTCATAGATCCACGTAGTAATATTAATTTTTAGAACAAATTGCCAGCAGTGGGCCTAACATATGGTTGTAGCTTTTGAAACTTTCATCAATTTTTACCATTCTTATTACTTAGTTGCTCTCATTTTTAAGATAACTGAATTGTATTGGGAAACATAATTCTTAGCTATGTATAAATATCCATATATATACTTAGATACTTTAATTAACTCACGTTTTAGTTGTGTTAAGCATAAAGGTTTATTTTATTTAGCAGTGCGTCTTACTATCTGTTCAGGTTATACGCCAACAGAGAATTACTAAAAACCTGGTCAATTTTAATATTTCTTTCTCATAGTAGGCCTAAACTTTTTCACAAATACTTTTATTTTTATTGACTTTACAACTGGGGGGTTAGGAATGAGGAGGAAAACATATCTAGAGGAATTATATACGTATTTACGATGAGGAATGAACTTAAAACATAGTTTGGATACCAAAATATAAGAGAATTTATATTTCTATAAAATCAAATTTTATTTTAAATTTAGGGTTGAAAATTAAATTTTTAATAATCAAATCCTAAGCTACACAAATATATTTGGCATTTTCAAAACAACAATTAACATTCTTCGAGAATCGTCCAGTTTCTCAATTGGGATGACTAAAATGATCAATGCAAATTAATAAAATATATTTTTAAAATATGATTTATTTAAATAACTTATTAGAATACGGAATATTATTTATCAATAGGCATATTTGACAAAGTATTTGGATACGTAAATTACGGGGTTGCGTGGATAAAGGTTTTTCCTAAATTGGCCACAGTGCATGTCAATTATAATGGTTTATATATGATTAGCTTGTTGTGTAAAGTATATTGTTGAAGGAGTTAGTTATGATATATCATAAAATTGGATCAGACAGTTGAACAAATAATGTTTGTATTGAGACAATATATTTTAACACGGAAATCGCAGCCATAATGTTCCGTTATTAAAAAAATTAACACGGTAGTTTCTAGCACGATCTATAAAATATCCACAATAAGCAAACTGCATTGAGTTATTTCATATTTTTTGAAGAGCTTGAGATGAGTGGTCAGAAACTGAAAAGCACTATTTCGTTCAAAATCTAATTATTACGCTTTATTGTTACATGAGATGGATAAGAGATGAAGGTGGCCTGTGTTGGTGGTTCATTAAGACCGTGAAAGTTTAACGTAAACCTATGGTTTTATAATAAAATTCACTTCACTATATAATCATATATAAACACACATAACTCATTATTTTTCAGTTTTCACTCACCGGAAGATGTTTAGAACTATCATAACATAGTGGAGAAGTGACCTTTTGCAGTACTTTTTCAAGATATTACATCATAGATAACAGGTTTTCTTACAATGAGGCTACTCGAACCTTGACCATTAAACAAGTGTGATAAATATATATATATACATCATTCTTGATTGTATATATATATATATATACATTCTTGATTGTATATATATATATATGTATATATATTTATTTACGATCATATATGTTTATATAATATGTATGTATGTATACATATTATATTTATATGCAATCATGTATATATAATATGTATATATGTATATATACATATCATGTATATATAATATGTATATATAATATATATATTATATATAATATGTATATAATATATATATATTATATATAATATGTATATATAATATATATATATATATATATACACATATATAGTTTGGAAAAGATTTGAGAGGATTTAGTTGTGAAGCAAGAAATTGGTTCCGAAAAACACTATCATCTCTCTTATAGCTCGTAAGATAATGAGAATGCTGCAACGAGGTTTCTACAAATAAATATATATCATAAAGAAACACTTTAACTATCTATCATATTCAATTAACTTAAGTATCCAAGATATATTCTCTTAGAAATTATAAAATAAAATGTTTTACAGAGATATTTATTTTATTAATTTCTACCGTTGAAACTCGACATTAAACAAGCTTTTGCAATGATTAATTAGAAAGCAGTCGATGCATTACTTAAAAAATGCATTAACAAATCTTGAGACCTAATTAGAAAAAAAAATGCATTAACAAATCTTGAGACTTAATTAGAAAAAAAATTGGATCTCATTTATTAAAAAAAATAATTAATCTTGAGATTTTTATTACTACGTCTAGCCACACGTTTAGATCATATACATTTGTACGAATCAAGCTAATGTGTTTGGTATGAGGATGGTTGATTTAAGATAATTTGTACCCACTCTTGCACGGAAGTAGAGTGTAAAACCATTTAGTACAAACCACTTTAAGTACATCCAACTGGGATTCTAACCCCGATATCTCCGTCATAGGTAGTCAGGTCTATAACGATACTGACGTATTGAACCATTCGACTATAAAGTGGGTTATTTTAAAAGAAAATATGATGCTTACAACATTATTTGGTAGAATATATACATAAGTAAACTAACAAATTAGTAAAACACAAATTTAGCTATATGCTATATCATCGGTGGTTATATATGTATGTTCATAGGACTATTGTTTCTATTTTTGCACTGTAGTCATCTGTATCTTGATTTGTTCTTTTTATTTAGTGACCAAAAGTCTAGAAATATTTTATCTATTCAAATTTAGCTTATTATTAATCACATTTAAAAATAATGTCATTAAGAATTTCAATAACTTAAATTGCAGCAACATTTTAAACAAAGTTACCTGTAAGAATATGTATTACTCAAAAAGAGATTTAGCAGCTATACTCTGATTTTGGTTAGAAGAAAGGTAGAGAAAATTCAAACATATTTCTTTGCATCTGATATTAATAACATTTTACCTTGTTATTTGTGTTATTCTATAGGTATTGATAATATCTATACACATTGGAAGCTGCGGATATCATAAATTTATATATGAAAATATTAACATTGTTTTAGTAACTTTAGTAACTGACTTCCACTGTTCTTCCTACCAAAATCAGCCTATATTTTTATATCTCAATAACTCAAGAGGTAGCCTTTATAAAGGTCAAACTTACGTTTAGTTTATTTACTTCTGTTTGACACTGTTAAAGAATTTTATAAATAACATTTTATTCCAACAGTCTTAATCAGCATACTACCTCGTTAATAGTTATAAATATATGCATTTTTAAATTTAGTATACATAAACACAGAAATATGTGTAAGTATATTTATATGTGCATTTATGTATGTATTGTTTATATACATATATTTTACATGTATATAGATATATATGCATGTATATATATATAGTACATGCATTTATATATATACATATAAGTGAAAATGAATATATATATATAATGTACATGTATATATATATATAAATTATACATACACGTAAGTTATATATATATATATATATATATATATATGTGTGTAAAAATTTACTTCTGGCTTACAAAATAATATGGTTTCAGTAACTACATTCTATTGATGGTATTACTGGATAAGCTTTGAGGATAACCGTATATTATATTGACACCATTATATATAAAATTGATAAATTTCAGTCAAAATCTATTTTTATATAAATTAGTTATACTAAAAAATATTATCACAATGTTATATTTTGATAGAATATTTAAATGTGACCTAATTTAGAATATAATTTAAATTGGGTATATTCATCCGAACTTGCATTAATATAAGATTTACATTTACAAACATAAGATAGGAATAAAAAATACTTAAAATAATTCTCTATTTTCAGTTTTAATCATTTGAGAATACAAATCATACGTTTGATTAAATTTCTCAAATTATTTTAATGAATTTCAACTAATTGTTTGAGTGTATATTTAAATCATTAATCAAATTAAAGTTTGGAATACACTTTCGCATATCAAAATATGATCATGTTAAACAGTTTTTAATAAATGGGCATTGAAATATATGTCAGAAATTTTAAATGTGTGAACAGTGAAACCAAAATTTATGAAAATGAAATGTTTAAATCATCCATTTCTGACCATTTTAAAAACTATAAATTATTTTTGACCATAATATTGTTTTTTACTTTGTTAGCCCTTTTGGAACATTAAATTGTTGGGAAATTAATACGAAAGCAAACCAATATTTTGGTTTTGATCAACTCAACTCTCTACTTCACTTTCTGCTAATATATTTTTTCACATTATGGATTGAACCAAATGGATCTATTAGTAGTTCTATAAAAATTCCTAGTATTTAGTTTTGTTTAATTTATGAACGAATACAAAATACAATTTTCCTCTTATTTGACAAGGTAAAAATGAAATGCTCCAAACTTTGGACGTTCGATAGACTTTATTAAATCCTTATATATAATTTGATAAACCCGTTTCCAGTAATATAAATTAAGAGGAAATGACTGAACAGATTTTGACAAACGAACACTCATTTAAACGGTTAGGAATTTTGGATGTCGGGAAAACCTGTATTTCACAAATAAATATCAGTTTTTCATTTATTGTTTAGTCACCAAGGCAATCGTTATTAGCTGCATGGCTGTAAATCTCTAAATATAATATATATCTTTGGCTAAAAAATATAACTCAATCATTATTTGTTGATATGAACACATCACAATTTTCTCTTTGAATGAATATTTCTCTTTGTATGCTGGTATTAACACATATAAACTGGAATGTTTAAACTGGAAAAACATTTGTTTTTCAAGAATTTTGTTGTCGTTAATTCGCATTTAAATCAATATTATTGAGCATAATTAGAAAATTAAAAGCTTAAGTTGTTAAGTTAATGAAAATATTGTCTACGTTTGGCTTAGCGCATGATTAAATGATGTTTAAATATGTTTTAATAATTATTATCAGCTCAAAACTGTTAGATGATTTTGAATAATGTTTAAAAATAGCCATTCTAACTATTTAGATATGAATCATGGTGTTCATTTTTTTTCAAATAATGGGTTTTGATGTTCATTATATTCAAATAATGGCTTTTGATATCCATTTTTGGAAATAGCAACAAAATACAAATGCATAAGCTGAACAAATTTTTCATTTCATCACCTAATTTTGATGATATGGTATTTTTAAAAGTAATGTTTTGTGTACCCCATCTATCGTTTCATATTCTTACAATGAACCGTAATGTTTTGTGTACCATATCTATTTTTTCACATTCTCTCTTTATATCTGACACCTCGAGGTTTCACACACACACTCCCTCACACTCTCCCCTACACACACTACAACAAACTCTCTCTCATACAATATTTTCTTATTCTCTCTCTCACACAATCAATCCCTCTTTCTCACACACTCTCTACCCTCACATACACTCTATATCACATAATTTATCCCTCATTATCTTTATTATACTCTCTCTTAAGCTATCTCAAACGCTCTCTATTTCCCAAATGCTCTCTCTTTCTCATATGCGCGTTTTCTCTATCTCTCAAATGCTCTATCTCTTGAATGGTCTCTCATAAATGGTCGCTTTCTCTCTCTCTCTCTCTCAAACTCCTTCTATTTCTAACTATCTCAAAATCATTCTAACTCTCTATATCTCACTCTCACTCCATTTATCTTAAACTCGCTTTCTCTTTCTCTCACACTCACTCTCTGAATTTCTATCTTTAACTCCCTCACTCTCAAACTCCTTCTATTTCTAACTATCTCAAAATCATTCTCACTCTCTTTATCTAACTCTCACTCCATTTATCTTAACCTCACTCTCTCTTTCTCTCACACTAACTCTCTTAATTTAAATCTCTAACTCCCTATCTCAAACACTATCTTTCTTAAACCCTATCTCTAACTCTCTCTCACTCTAATTTGATAAACCTATTTGTGGTAATAGATATAGATTAGAAATAGCTGAACAGATTTAGACAAAAGGCCTCTCATTTTAAAGGCCAGGGATCTAGGATGTCGGGAAAAATAGTAGTTTCCAACAAAAAGCTGACTTTCTTAGGGAATTTGAGCCTTTCACTGTTGGTGTACATCACCGTGGAAACCCTTCTTCGTGCATGAGTGTATATTTTAGATAAAATATTTCTCTCTGGTTGTAAGTAATACCTACTCAATTCTTACTTTAGTGGTATGGTGCTACAAATATAAATATTACGGCAGTTATTTGTATATTTATCAAATAAATCGATGATACATATATAGATATTGTTGAGTTTTATCCTTCTTCTTTCTTACTTCTGCTCTTATGTATAATTTGATAAGCCCTTTCCCGGTAAGTGGAATTGAGAGAAAATTGTTGAACTGATTTTAACAAACGTCCACTCATTTTAAACGTTATGTGTCTGGGATGTCGGAAAAAAAAGTAGCCTAAGCCAAAAGCCCAAATTTCCTAGCGAATTTTCCATCTTTACATTCTGTGTACGCAACGGTCCATCTGTACCATCATTATTTGTGTACATCACCATGGAAACTATGATTTGTGTATTGTTGTATATGGATAGATAAAATATTTGCCTTTGATCAATAGTAATAACTAATTTTTATTTGAGTGTTTTGGTGCCACAAATAGATAGATAGCTGGAAGAGGGGTGGTTTTAAAGTTCTCATCGTGGTTTGAAGGGTCAAATAAACGTTTTGATTAGAATTAGACACCAAACTATATATTTAAAGTTTGCAGCCTTTAACGAGTAAGCTATTAGCTATAAAGTTGAGGGAATGCTTTTTATAGAGATATTTTCCCAATAAAAAGTTTAGTATACATTTTAGTTTAATTATATGCAGAAATCGTTGCAACGATCCACACGTTCATAACATAATTTGTCATCTTAATTTAAAAGTAAATGTCAATAAATTTTAAGCCACCTAAACCCCAAATTAAAATAAGTAAGCTAATCTAATTTATTCATTACATTAATTGTTTTTGGTTGAATATTCATAACCTAAGCATAGTTATATTTATACATATAATAAAATCCTAAGGTATTTCTTTATATTCAAATCTATGTTAATTTTCTATTTCTCTGGAAAGTATAAGCTAAACGAAGACCATATGTTTTTAGATTGTGTGTCTGTCCAGATGTTTGTTATGGCCAGTATACTCAAAAAGTACTCATCGTATGGATTTTGATAATTTTTTTGGTTCTTCCTATTCGGACGTGTTGAGTGCGTTAGTGCTGCGAATAATAATCTGCCTAATGTTTGGTACTAAGCCAATACCACAGTTTGATTTAGTGTAATATTGGGCAGACTTAAATTTAAGTGATTTTTCAGTTAGTTTATGGTTTGGATTGTAAATTAAATTTGTTAGATTTTGTTTATTAGATTGTAAAATTAAACGATTTATTTTGTTTTTCATTGTAACAGTGTATCTATGTAAGAAAGACAATATTGATACATAGACTGCAAAAATTTAAAACATTTATTACTTTTCAGTGCAACAATGCTCGTTAATTAGAGAGCCCCTGTTCGCATACTTGGATTTGGCGCCTTAAATTTAGGTACTCTTTCAGTTATTATAAGGATTGTCGTCTAGATTAGGTATATTTTGTAACTTAGATATTATATTTGAACTATTTATTTTGGTGTACATTATAACAAAACCTTTACTCAGGAACCACCGTTAATATGCTTGAATGTGTGACTTCAAATTTGGTAATTTTAAATTATTTTATAGTTTTTTGTTTAAATTAATTTTACAAGTTAGGTTTATTAAACATAAGGTTTAAAGATTTTTTTTGTGTTCATTGCCAATGCATTCACATAATAAAAGCTATCTTGTTATAAGGACTGAAAATATTTTTTTTATTTTTACTTTCTTCGCAAAACAACATCCACGTACAGTAAACCAAAGGGCTGAATAATTTTAACAACTTATTACGGTTCATTTTTACAGTTAACCAATAAACTATAATCAATAATGTGTGGCATTGTCAATATATAAAACATTACTCTCACCTCATATTTGTCTGAAATTATGTATTTGGTAGCTAAGATGATTTGCTGACCAAAAAAGAAGCTCATCTATCCTAATTTAATGCGAGCGAAGACATGGGCAAAGCATAGTGTTAAAATAAATATATTGAAGCTGAGATTAATATATACATTATAAGCCTGAGTACTAAATGATTCTTTACATTATAATTTTTACACACTTAATATTCTAAATGAACAAAAATTGAACATCAGAAACATAAATAATCGAATAATATATTAAGGTAAGGAAATTTGATACAGAAACAGCAACCGGGAATAAAAAGAATTAATAAAGGATTTATCAAAATATTAGAATATTTATCATCCAATTATCAAGGAGAATATCAAGTTGGTTCAAAGTATTTCCCCGATTTAAATTGTTATATGTGATACAAACACATATTATAAATATTCACTATTTAACAATATTAGTCTTGCAAAATAAAAAAAAGCATGACTGACTCTTACATAAACAAATTATTACTGGTTCACCCGCCTTAGAGAGAACCATGGAATAAGTTTCTAAATCGCTTAGTCTAGTTTACCGTTCATAATGTGCTCTGGGATCGAATCCTGGCAGAGTATACTGAAAATGTATTATCCCTAAACGGTTTCATACTCTCACTCTACAAACTTGACACTACATTTCCCATATATTTTAATTTTCTCGTCTATTAATTAGCGGTTTAAAAATGAACTGTACAATTCTTGAACTGGTGATAAGCTGCAATGGGAATTTAAAAAACACTTATTGCCCTTAGAAATGGTATATTTCTCGACTGTACCATTTAGGCCTTAATGATCCCTGTATACATGCATAACTAATGTGGTGAACCGTCTACCACTTCCCAACCAGTAAGAAGCCACTCTTGTAACATTTCCATACGCAGTACGAAACTAGCGTACACACACCAGCTCGTGATATTAGTCGTCGGTAAAATCTAGCCACCGTGGTTAAATTGAAACGAAGATTATTTGTATCCCTACTAACCAGAAATAACTAACTTGCGTTAGATGGCTTGGTCAATAAGCCTGTGAAATACTTTAAATTATTTACATATTTTCTTCACTTCCATTCAATCTAAGAATGATTAATTTGCTTTATTTGGAATTATAAGAAATCTACAGTACCTGCATTGACGTAAGCGAACCTTGGTAAAATGTATAGGAAAGTCTTTCATCAGGGCATTGAGATGGATTTGACCCAAAACCTCCCTGTTACCAGAAACCAATACTAGCTTAGCGTTATATTTAGTCCGCGTGTTCTTAGGTTATAATATCCTTTAAAAATAGTTTACAATTGATCACACCTTTAAAAAAACTGATTTATTTTAAAGTATTAAGAATCTAAAACATTTTTTCTCTACAATGGTTAAATCAAAAACATACGTGCTAACATTTTTTACTTAGTTATTAAGTAAATTCCTAATTTTAAGAAAAATGAAAAACAAGGATACAATTTGGGACAACCTAATCTTATACATTTAAGCTAACTACTGTTAATGGTGCTTTAAAAAAATCTTTTTCCAATAGCTGTTTACCTGTTAATCTGACATTGTAAAAAATGTTAAAAGAGTCTGTGTTATTTATCGGATATGAATTGTTCAAATTTATGATGTAGAAATATTTTACATTCATTGGTTAGTAAACTCGTAGATTTGAAAACAGGTTTTGATCAAACCATATATCATTGAAATATAGACTATAAGTTCTATTAATATAAATGTATTTTAAGCTGATCTTATGTTCAAGAAAATTCATGATATAAGAATAGTATTCAATAAAGCTAAAACTACAACTTAAAACGGAAGTCAATCTCAGGCGTTCCGAATCAAAGATCCTGCGTTCAATTCTTTTTCCCAGTTGTAACTTTTCTCACAGATGAATAGAAACTGTATTCTTATTCAAATTATATTTCATATTGTTTTAAATATATTTAATATTTATTATTTCTATGTTTGTGTTTGATTAAAAAGTATTTTACAACCTTTCATTTAAACTGTCTAGTATTAACAGATTCTACCGATTACTTCTACCTTTGTTAAATTATAAACTTTATAAAAACCTCATAATGGGTATTAGATTAAAGCCAATTTAAATTATTTTTTTGTCTGAAAAGTTTAATAAACTATAATAAAACATTAACCTAAACTACTAAAACTTCATTTGATTAATGAAATATTATTGGATGTATTTAAATAGCATGGTGACCTTTAGGTCTAGGGGTAAGGAGTCAGACTTCTATGCTGGCGGCCGGGGTTCAATCCTCGGTCCCGGCACAGATTTATCTGATTCCCAAACCTTTCCTTCACCTCTGACAAGACATCTTGTGAATGTGGGGAATGCCAGGCCTCCACCGTGGTTCGGATTCCACGTTAAACTGTAGGTCCTTCATTTCATCTCACAATCACCCTACCATTACACATTAGCGTAAGTGCGTATAACCCGAGCGGGTAGTAAGACGCGGTGCTAATAATAATAATAATAATAATAATAATAATAATAATAATAATATTTAAATAGCCTAGATTATTTGAGCACTAACAATATAAATGAAATGAAAATGATTTAAATTCGAAAGTTTCTCATAGACAAATTTTTGAACGACATGAAACCCAATATAATAATAATGATACAAATAATAATATAAATTTTAATGATGATAATTATAATGATAGTGATGAAAATATCTATACAAATTTTAATTTTGAAAGGTGTTAGTAGCCTATGTATAGCATGCCTTGAATCATTTAATATTATAATTATATTTTATATTTACAAAATGTGCTATTAGTCTCTGTGAGGTGTTAGCTGCCTTGAAACCCTAAAAATAATAATGATCTTAATTTTCCGAGTCATCCAAATCTAACTTGCATTGAGAATCATAGTTTTTCAAAAATCCTAAAATGTGTTAATTTGTATTTAACATCTTTAATTTATGAAAACTAAAAGCAAACTTGCATGCCAATTAACCTCAATAGTAACTTATAAATTTCCCTATTGGTATAAAAGGTTGTCTCTGTTTATGTGATATCAGTGCCAATAATTCAAATTTTAGAAGTCATAAAATGAAGTTGAAAACGCCAAGTATCAGTTTTTTTATAATAATAAATGATGTGACAACTATAAGGGTGTGTGTTTCCACGTAATACCTTAAAGATCTTGAAAAAATATGTACAGTACCTACAAAACTTGAACAATTATAAGTAACTATATACCAAAACGAAATTTCTAAAGTGATTGACAAATTTATGCGAGTTAGAATTATATTTTTCAGTCATAGCCTGCTCTTAAAAATGTATATGTGAATTTTATGGGATCTTATGATTCTGGCAAATATCTGCCCATTCCCTGAGCTTGCATCTCTTCCTGACCATTTCAAGAGCTGTGCAAATAATAGTCTAGTACATGAATTGTGTAGTGCTTGTGCTGGCCAGTTCGTGAACTGGCTCTTTCCCGAACTGTGAAACTCCAGTTACTACCCAAGCCATGAGCTGGAAAAGTTTTTGCCCGGTTTACGAATTGGGAAATTAAAGAACAACATTGGTTAATTTATCTTTTCACAGTTTAAGTATGAAAGGTCAGGTCACGTTATAATGGGTTAGTTATCTTAAATTAATTTCATTTAAGTTTGTAGTTGAAAGTAAAAAAAGGTTCAGTTCATTAAATGGGCGAGAGTTAGTGAAATATTACTCAGTTCGTGGAATGGTCAAGCGAAGAGGCCATTTCAAGGAATGAGAAGAAATTTACCCAATTTCCAAAATGGGCGTTTTCACCGTTGGTGTATAAAATATATTACTATATTTATAAATGATCACTACATGGTTCATTAATTAAAAGTCTCTAAAAATAAATTTTGAAATTGGTATAACATATTTTATAATATAGTATAAAAGTTTCATATGACGAACGGTTTGCCTAATAAAGATTTGTTCGTCTTAATTCAAAGCAACTCAAGGCCCAGATATCAACTAAGGCATTGAGTCCGTATAGGTGGTAAGAACTCAAGGCCAAGATAGCAAGTAAGCAAGTAAGGCATTGAGCATGTACGGCTGACAAGAACTCAAGGCCCAAATAGAAAGTAAGGCATTGATAATAAACGGCTAGCAAGAACTCAAGGCCCAGATGGAAAGTAAGGCATTGAGCATGAACGGCTAACAAGAACTACAGGCCCAAATAGCAACTAAGGCATTGAGCATGTACGGCTAGCAAGAACTCAAGGCCCAGATAGCAACTAAGGCATTTAGCATGTACGGCTGACAAGAGCTCAAGGCCCAGATAGCAAGTAAGGCATTGAACATGTACGGCTAACAAGAACTCAAGGCCCAGATAGCAACTAAGGCATTGAGCATGTACGCCTGACAAGAACTAGAGGCCAAGATATAAATTAAGGCAATGAACATGTACGGCTGCAAGAATTCAAGGCCCAGATAGCAACTAAGGTATTGAGCATGTACCGCTAGCAAGAAATAAAGGCCCAGATATAAATTAAGGCATTGAGTATGTGTGGCTAGCAATAACTCAAGGCCCAGATAGAAAGTAAGGCATTGAGCATGTACAGCTGACCATAACTCAAGGCCCAGATAGCAAGTAAGGCATTGAGAATGTACCGTTGGCAAGAACTCAAGACCCAGATAGAAAGTAGGCATTGAGCATGTACGGCTGACAAGAACTCAAGGCCCAGATAGAAAGTATGGCATTGAGCATGTACGGCTAGCAAGAACACAAGGCCCAGTTAGCAAGTAAGACATTGAGCATGTATGGCTAGCAAGAACTCAAGGCCCAGTTAGCAAGTAAGACATTGAATATGTATGGATAGCAAGAACTCAAGGCCCAGATAGCAAGTAAGGCATTTAGCATGTACGGCTAGCAAGAACTCAAGGCCCAGATAGAAAGTAAGGCATTGAACATGTACGGCTAACAAGAACTCAAGGCCCAGATAGAAATTAAGGTATTGAACATGTTCAGCTAACAAGAACTCAAGGCCTCGATAGAAATTAAGGCATTGAACATGTTAAGCTAACAAGAACTCAAGGCCCAGATAGAAATTAAGGCATTGAACATGTACAGCTAACAAGAACTCAAGGCCCAGATAGCAAGTAAGGCATTGAGAATGTACGGCTGACCAGAACGCAAGGACCAGATAGCAACTAAGGTATTGAGCATGTATCGCTAGAAAGAACTCAAGGCCCAGATAGAAAGTAAGTCATTGGACATGTATGGCTATCAAGAACTAAAGGCCCAGATAGCAAGTAAGGCATTGAGCATGTACGGCTAGCAATAACTCAAGGCCCAGATAGCAAGTAAGGCATCAAGCATGTACGGATAGCAAGAACTCAAGGCCCAGATAGCAACTAGAGCATTGAGCATGTACCGCTAGCAAGAACGCAAGGCCCAGGTACGCAAGTAAGGCATTGAGCATGTATGGCTAGCAAGAACTCAAGGCCCAGATAGCAACTAGAGCATTGAGCATGTACCGCTAGTAAGAACGCAAGGCCCAGGTACGCAACTAAGGCGTTGAGCATGTACTGATAGCAAGAACTCAAGACCCAGATAGCAAGTAAGGCATTGAGCATGTACGGCTAGCAAGAACAAAAGGCCCAGTTAGCAAGTAAGACATTGAGCATGTATGGCTAGCAAGAACTCAAGGCCCAGATAGCAAGTAAGGCATTTAGCATGTACGGCTAGCAAGAACGCAAGGCCCAGATAGAAAGTAAGGCATTGAACATGTACGGCTAACAAGAACTCAAGGCCCAGATAGCAACTAAGGCATTGAGCATGTTCAGCTAACAAGAACTCAAGGCCCAGATAGAAATTAAGGCATTGAACATGTACAGCTAACAAGAACTCAAGGCCCAGATAGCAAGAAAGGCATTGAGAATGTACGGCTGACCAGAACTCAAGGCCCAAATAGAAAATAAGGCATTGATAATAAACGGCTAGCAAGAACTCAAGGCCCAGATGGAAAGTAAGGCATTGAGCATGAACGGCTAACAAGAACTACAGGCCCAAATAGCAACTAAGGCATTGAGCATGTAAGACTAGCAAGAACTCAAGGCCCAGATAGCAACTAAGGCATTGAGCATGTACCGCTAGCAAGAACTCAAGGCCCTGATAGAAGGTAAGGCATTGAACATGTACGGCTAACAAGAATTCAAGGCCCAGATATCAACTAAGGCATTGAGCATGTACCGCTAGCAACAACTCAAGGCCCAGATAGAAATTAAGGCATAGAACATGTACGGCTAACAATAACTCAAGGCCCAGATAGCAACTAAGTCATTGAGCATGTACGGCTAGCAATAACTCAAGGCCCAGATAGCAAGTAAGGCATTGAGCATGTACGGCTAGCAATAACTCAAGGCCCAGATAGCAACTAAGGCATTGAGCATGTACGGCTTGCAAGAACTCAATTCCCAGATTGCAAGTAAGGCATTAAGCGTGTACGGCTAGCAAGAACTCAAGGCCCAGATAGCAAGTAAGGCATTGAGCATGTACCGCTAGCAAGAACTCAAGGCCTTGATAGAAGGTAAGGCATTGAGCATGTAAGACTAGCAAGAACTCAAGGCCCAGATAGCAAGTAAAGCATTGAGCATGTAAGACTAGCAAGAACTCAAGGCCCAGATAGCAACTAAGGCATTGAGCATGTACACTTAGCAAGAACTCAAGGACCTGATAGAAGATAAGGCATTGAACAATGTACGGCTAACAAGAATTCAAGGCCCAGATATCAACTAAGGCATTGAGCATGTACCGCTAGCAAGAACTAAAGGCCCAGGTACGCAAGTAAGGTATTGAGCATGTAAGACTATCAAGAACTCAAGGCCCAGATAGAAAGTAAGGCATTGAACATGTACGGCTAACAAGAACTCAATGCCCAGATAGAAATTAAGGTATTGAACATGTACGGCTAACAAGAACTCAAGGCCCAGATAGAAAGTAAGGTATTGATAATATACGGCTAGCAAGAACTCAAGGCCCAGATGGAAAGTAAGACATTGAGCATGAACGGCTAACAAGAACTCAAGGCCCAGATAGCAACTAAGGCATTTAGCATGTACGGCTGACAAGAACTCAAGGCCCAGATAGCAAGTAAGGCATTGATAATATACGGCTGATAAGAACTCAAGGCCCAGATAGCAAGTAAGGCATTGATAAAATACGGCTAACAAGAACTCAAGGCCCAGATAGCAAGTAAGGCTTTGAGCATGAATGGCTGACAAGAACTCAAGGCCCAGATAGAAATTAAGGCATTAAACATGTACGGCTAGCAAGAACTCAAGGCCCAGATAGCAACTAAGGCATTTAGCATGTACGGCTGACAAGAACTCAAGGCCTAGATAGCAACTAAGGCATTTAGCATTTACGGCTGACAAGAACTCAAGGCCCAGATAGCAAGTAAGGCATTGATAATATACGGCTAACAAGAACTCAAGGCCCAGATGGAAAGTAAGACATTGAGCATGAACGGCAAACAAGAACTACAGGCCCAGATAGCAACTAAGGCATTGAACATGTACGGCTATCAAGAACTCAAGGCCCAGATAGAAATTAAGGGATTAAACATGTACGGCTAACAAGAACTCAAGGTCCAGATAGCAACTAAGGCTTTGAGCATGTACGGCTAGCAAGAACTCAAGGCCTAGATAGCAACTAAGGCATTTAGCATTTACGGCTGACAAGAACTCAAGGCTCAGATATAAATTAAGGCATTAAACATGTACGGCTAGCAAGAATTCAAGGCCTAGATAGCAACTAAGGCATTGAGCATGTACCGCTAGCAAGAACTCAAGGCCCAGATAGAAAGTAAGGCATTGAGCATGTACGGATGACCATAACTCAAGGCCCAGATAGCAAGTAAGGCATTGAGCATGTACCGCTAGCAAGAACTCAAGGCCCAAATAGAAAGTAAGGCATTGAGCTAGTACGGCTGACAAGAACTCAAGGCCCAGATAGAAAGTAAGGCTTTGAGCATGAACGGCTGACAAGAACTCAAGGCCCAGATAGAAAGTAAGGCATTGAACATGTACGGCTAACAAGAACTCAAGGCCCAGATAGCAACTAGGGCATTGAGCATGTACCGCTAGCAAGAACGCAAGGCCCAGGTACGCAACTAAGGCATTGAGCATGTACTGATAGCAAGAACTCAGGGCCCAGATAGCAAGTAAGGCATTGAACATGTACTGCTAGCAAGAACTCAAGGCCCAGATAGCAAGTAAGGCATTGAGTCTGGGTGAGTAGTTAAATGATTAACAGATAGGTGTTTGTACAATTAACCTAAGTGAATATTAAGGTGTTGATATGTTCTAATTTTAAGACACGTGGATTACATAGATAGTAAACGGTGAGAACTTACGCTTGGCGTGTCTTTGAAACTTTATGATTATCTATCAATTGCCCACAGCTTTACTCGCATTAAACACTACCCCAACACATTTGACGACTTCAAATGCTGGAGTAAATAAATCTCTTTCAACGGCAATATTTTATAATTCAATAAGTATCACGAGCTCACCCCTCCACAGAGTCATATGCTTATTGCTTATACCTGTTTCTTTCTACGCTACTTCACTCACTGATGACCTAGCGTGATGGTATAAAACTTACCATGATTCCTTGACATATAGCGATTACAACAGAAGAAGACCCGTCTCGATCAGAGAGGTAATTTTTTAGTTTACTGACTACAAACAGACAAACAATTTTACAAAATTGAATACTTCGTTTTTCTGATTGTTTAATACGACCCAGAAAAATAGAAATGTACACCAAATTAAAATTGACAAACCAATCTAAGATTCTTATCATAAGAATTGTATAGATGAAACAAAAATGAAGTAAAATGAGAGAAGCTTTCTAAAGTAAGCACCCTATCACAATAAATAAAACTAAGAAACCAATATAAATAAACTTAATTCATGAGCAAATGCATACATCTAGTGAAAGCATACCTAAATTTAATACACAAATACAAGCACGCTGACAATTGCTCTCTTACGTGGAAACATTGATATTTACTATCAAAGAAACAAATACAAGCACGCCACCAGTGATTCTCTTAAGAAAAGGGGCATTGTTGCGATGTAGGCCAAAATTAAATGGCTTAAATTTATTATACAAAGAAAAATCTAAAAGCAAATCTATTAAATAATTGAACATATTAAAATATTTAATACACCAATGAAAGCAGGCTAATAGTGGATCTCCTTCATGGAGGCATTTTTATAGTTAACATAAGAAAATTAGTTTAAATTTATTTACCTTCAAATAAATATAATTGGCAAGCAAAACCTTAAAATAATTTTGAAAAATTAAGAAGCTAGTGTAAGCACGTTCACAGTGACTATATTGAGTGGAATAAATGTTAGAAGAAGCAATAAAAGAAATATTGTTTAGTTTATTATCAAAGGATTAAAACTAAATAAATACATATTACAAACTAAACCATAAAATAGCTGAAAAATATTTAAACCTATGATGCAAGTGCAAGAAATTTAACAGTGAACAACAAAATAAATATTTTGGGTTTACTATCAATTAAACAAAACTTAATAAATATAATGTGCAGGTAAGGCCATAAAATAGTCGAAAAATACCTAAATCTATGTATAAAGAGCCAGAACATGAAAAATTATTACCTTTCTTGGAATAAATGTTGTAATGAACTATAAAATATATATGTATAATCTACTATTAGACTTTGGTCGCTACAATTCATTATATATATATATATATATATATATTATTAATTGTGCACTGTATGCTCTGAGTTGATTACTAATAATTAAGCGGTACGCATTTACACAAACTTAGTCCTATTTACGTAAATAAAAGTTCAAACACCATGTTACAGGTTACTTATGAGTATTTTTTATTTCTGAAAGAAACACTATTTACCTTCTAATGTTAACGCATTAAATGACTGAAAACATACCTATAAATAACACGTTACCAAGGAGATTTATAATAGGTTTGTTGTTATTTCCCCAACTCTCATTGCCAAATAAAATCTTATATATAAACAGTTAATATATTTGAATTGTTACATATTTAAAAGTAAATTTAACCACACTCTCATTCAGTTTTTCTAAACTGTTTCGCTTGCTTATGAGATAGCATGATGGTATTAGCCTAACCTGTATTCTTAATATACAAGAGAATAAGCCCTAAATAGATCCGATGGGTACTTTTTGAGTGTACCAGAAACAAACAAACAAACAAACAAATGGAATCGAACGTAAAGAGAGATTAAGTGTTTTATTATATGTATAGATAATAAATGAGGCATGGTTCTATAGTATATCACTGAGCACTTAATACTTGGAATACTTTTATATGGTAAGACCAGGAGAGTGAAAATAAAGTAAGACATGTAGAACATATGACTGTTAATACTAGGAAATCTTATAGTTGGTAAGAAATTAGGCCTATACTATACATATCTTACATATTGGTGTAAGATATGTATTCTGTAGGGATAGTAAGACGTTGAGAATTTTTGAGTGCCAATACTGGAACACTTAAAGATGGTAAGAGAAGCATTTGGTTAAATATAATAAAACTATTATAACTTACAACTGGTGATAATTATAATACCTATAGTTGGTTAGAAATCAAGTTTTACAATGAAAGTAATATGTTTATATATTACGACTGGTAATACTTGAACTCTTAGGGATGTTAAGTCACAGAATCTGGTAAAGATAGTAAAGCTTTTAGAACTTACGACTGGTAATACATAGATTACCCACGATTGGTAGGAGGCAAAGTCTGGTGAAGATATTAGGACGTATAGAACTTAATACTTGTATTACATGGAAAATTTATGGATGGCACTACAGGGCCTCTTGAAAGATATTAAGACGTTTAAAAATTATGACTGGTAATACTTGGAACACTTATAGATTGTAAGGGATGAAACTTGTTTATATAATAATACGTTTAGAGCTTACGGCTGGTAATACTTATAACACTTATGTTAGGTAATGCATATAACCTGGTCAGAAAAGAAATTTATAAATCGAGACTCATGATACCTGTTAATATTTGAGCTGTAAGACATGAAAACAGATTAGGGAGTAGTAGGTAAAATACGCTTAATAAAAGGTGACGCTCTAAATTATAAACAGATAATCTTTATAAGCTTTTATAAGTAATTAAATATTAACATAACATTAAAAATAGATTAATGGCTTGGCTACATACATTTAATTTCTCTTCATCACTTTAAACACAAGCAATTTTATTAATTTTTATATAATAGAACAAAACTTACTTACATCCATTACAGTTTCCATTCTATGGTCCGCGTCTATTTTTCATTAAAGCCGTATAATTTCCACTAACGTCTTGCTAGGCCTGTCGTAGCTTCATATGCCTTATAATATAACTTAAGACTAGAACAGGCACAAAATCCAGTCCCTGGTAGTTAATTTACCAATGTGAATGTGAATGTTAATGTGGATGTATCATTTCACCAATGATACATTTTTTGACAATGCTGGAAATCGAACCTCAGACCATTAGCTCAGTAGGTAAACAGGCTACTGAGATAAGGTGTCGGATTGGTTTAAATTATACGAATTACAAATTAAGGTTGGGCAAGATAATTTTTGGATTCAAATTTTGAATTTAACTTCATAAAGGCCATTTATCGCTATAACAAACATGGTCCCATTGACTGTTCAATTAGCTTACTGGCCACCATAGATACAGCCTTGAATAATTGAAATGATTAAATAGAAATGTAAAATCTTGAGTATATCAGCGATATAATAATAGTTGTTGATATTAAAATAGTTTAAGAATTGCTATTTTATACACTCTGCTTTAACAATAAATGTTATAATTAGCTTTTGAAGGTAAATAATACAAACAAATACTAATTTCATTCTATTTTAGATAAATATTAAAATTTTACTAGCAAAATACTTGTAGAATCATTATTAGGGAAGATGCAAAATATGAAACCTCGTTGATGTAGCTTACTTGCTGTATATTGACAGAACAGTGTAACTGGTGACACCCCACTTACAAAATGGACTCTAAGAGGCAACCGAGATTTTTCAGGGACCCACATAGGTGAACATGCAGATTATTTTTCAGGCTCATTCAATCTGATGTATTGTTGGCAAGGAGATTAGGGCTTGAACCTTGGGTTGGATATACTGAAAAGATTTATTCATACATTTTTTTTTTCTTTATGCAAAATGGCGTAAATTCTTTCTAAATTCCTCCTTATTCTATCTCCCCCGTTCCTACCCCATTAGTATGGTCAAATTGCACCGGGTCTGTTAAGGTAATATATGAGGGGATGAAATTATTATTGCTATATTATTTTAAATATTATAGGAATTGTGTTTATTGTTGGTAAAATTTTGGGTTATTTTATAATGACAACAATAATAATTTATCTAAACAAATTGTTTTCTTGTAATATATTATTATTATTAGCATCGCGTCTTACTACCCATTCGGGTTATACGCACTTACGCTATGTGTAATGGTAGGGTGATTGTGAGATGAAATGAAGGACCTACAGTTTAACGTGGAATCCGAACCACGGTGGAGGCCTGGCATTCCCCACATTCACAAGATGTCTTGTCAGAGGTGAAGGAAGGGTTTGGTAATCAGATAAATCTTTGCCGGGACCGAGGATTGAACCCCGGCCGCCAGCATAGAAGTCTGACACCTTACCCCTAGACCACCAGGTCACCTCTCGTTATATAAGAAGAGGTCAAACCTAACATGTTTTAGAACTTGGTTATATGTTAGGGTTTTTTCTTTACGTTCTTTATCATTAGTAATACTAATTTCCAACGCGTGTTACTATAAGCTAGGCTCATACACATATCTATAGAGCCAGTTTCAAAGTTAGGACCAGTATGCCTTAAGTGTGGCACTTTACTAAATACAGGACAACCCTTACATAAACCAGAAATGAATAGGAGAGTTTCACAAATGTATAAAAAGTGACAGCTTGAGATAACTTGACTTGATGTATTAATATATTAAAACTACTCTAGTAACTTAATACATTACAATATACATTTCTTAATTCCAAAATAGGGGCATATATCTACAAGTTACTCCAATATGTTAGATATGATATGCTTAACATCCAAGACCACGTGTCCACCGTCACAGGTATCTCTACTATTAATTTCAAGTAAATGTCTTTCACTGTTTCTTAAAATCCATTATACTAATTTGTATTAAAACGTATAAATAAATATTGTGTACAGTAGATACCGTATAATTCATAGTGTTATAAACAAACCCTTATTACGGTTAAAAGTACAGTAGATACAATTCCAACATACCTATTTTCGGCTAACATGGACAACATTTTACTATATTATTTGTTGATTTAAAATAAGGAAAGAAAACTTAAATGTCACTATCAGAAGTAAACTATTATTTATGTAACAACTGGTTAAGATAAGATTAAATAATACATAATTATACAGTAATAAACTTGAAGATAAAAGGATCGTTATGGGAAATCTAAATTTCAAACACAAACACGAAGAGATTATAAAGTAATATTTGGACAATGATTACCAAATGACAATTAACATTTTACAAATAAAATGTTTCACTATAGTATTATGAAAATTATTTAAGTTATAAAAAGGGATATGTTTGAGATCAAAGAATTATTAAAGATAATCAATGCAAAGATCTTTGAATAACAAACTTATAATTACTTGTACTATAACAGTAACATTTATTTATGATGAAAAACTATTACTTAAAATGGACAATTAACTACATAACATTTAACACTTTAAAATAGACAGGATAGAATTTTATTTAAAGAACATACAAGAGTAGATGAATATGCTATGGAAATGTTAGGTTGTTTAACCTTATAATTGCCAAGTAATATTCAGAACAATTTATATCAAAAATGATATTTTTGACAGAGTGCAATTATATTACATTAATCATATTATATTTATAAGTTATTAAAGATGTTTCAATATTTAGTTCTTATATAAAATGAAGGATTTATAATAAAAGTTTGACAGTCCATATCTGAGTATTTGTGGATCCCTTTTCCTTATTTAATACGTGACTATGTCATTGTAGGTCTATCTTTGGACGACTACATGTTTAGGGGCTTTGCCATCATCAGGTCTGAGGAAAACCATTGAATAACATTGAAACTATATTATTTGTATAATTAAATAGGTCAGGTCTGAGGAAAACCAATTAACACTATTGAAACTATATTATTTGTGTTATTTCATAGGTCAGGTCTGAGGAAAACCAATTAATACTATTGAAACTATATTATGTGTGTTATTTCATAGGTAAAGTCTGAGGAAAACCAATGAATACTATTGAAACAATATTATTTGTGTTATTTCATAGGTCAGGTCTGAGGAAAAGCAATTAATATTATTGAAACTATATTTTTTGTGTTATTTCATAGGTCAGGTCTGAGGAAAATCAATTAATACTATTGAAACTATATTATTTGTGTTATTTCATAAGTTTTGATATCTGTGACAGCTATAGATCACATGACTTGATGTAAGAATATATTAAACTTATTTTAGTAGCATTAGTACTTTAACTACCAGATTCTGTTATTCCTACCAAATAGAGGCTGAAAATTAATGGCAGTGCGTGAGTTGGTCTAGCTCTATCATGTAATCTGCCTTTGGTTTAGTGTTGAGAATTTCCTTAAGCTTTGATTTAGATTTGAAAGTGGATTTGATATATTTGATGATAAAGTTCAATCGAAAAATTGTTATATCATATTATATTTTAAAATATTTTGTGAAATAAGCGATTATTTTATACTTTAATAGTTACACAAATTATTGATCTTATATTTATTTTAGCACAATTTCTAACTACCAGTGCAGATTATACGCATATTTAATAGCTACATTAATCTATTTATAACAGAGAAGTTTGCATTAAAATGAAGTGTACCAACATTTTCGTGGAGGGTGAGCGTAATATCATTTGGCGAAAAAATCTTTTCGTATACCCGACAGGGATTCGAACCCCGATCTCTATGTCAACGGCAGTGCAGTCTATTATGAAAGTGACGCTTTAGACCATGCAACCACTGAAGCTGGTAATCTTATTTTTAAAGTTAGGATATTTGCAAAAATTTTGATGTAATTTTTTTTAAATATACATTATAAGCTTTTTAAAAGTGTTTATGTCATGTTAGAGATTTATATATATATTTTAGAACTAAATTTACTTGTAGTTATGCTGCTTAAGGCATCAGGTTGTACTGTACATGTAAGTCAAATTAAAATTAAATAAGCCTGAGCGTCACACCATGAATTTTATCTAAGTATGTTTAGGACTTACATTACTACCAAACAAATATGTATTCAAAATTATTTATATTAAGTTATTTTTAAATCTGGAGATTCAAATTATTTTATTGGGAAAAGCTATCTGTTGATTGAGAAGATTGTTAGGTGCTCTAAGGCATCGAACTCTCAACATACGTAACACTGAAACAAATATGACTGAGGTGGACATCATAAGGTTTCCCTAAATACGTAATCCCATTATATCGCTCTAGGTATTTTGGTATTGGAGTTATGACAGACACTTACTTACTCCATAGCCTTAGGAACTCGAAAAGTCATTGCGGCCTTTACCCCCCC
>CABFVZ010000076.1:800277-834228 GCA_902151445.1 Timema monikensis | reverse complement strand
CCCCCCCCCACACACACATATAAATACATACTTTATTTTATATATTATAGATATAATGGGTAATATGAATAAAGCTTGAGTTCTTACTCAGAGTTTATACTCATAAGTATGAGCACTTAGTAAGAGTATATTCTCAGAACAACTAGTACAAATTCGTTCTGGTAAGAATAAAATAGTCTACCTCAATCTAGTAGATACTCACTTGCACTGCCTTCTTGATCATTAGAAACTGAGTAGATACTCATTTTTGTGTATGCCTGTCAATTGTTTATGTGTCAACATAACATCAACTACTGTATTCTTATCTGTCTGCTAGTATAGGTTTTTTTTTGCATTTTTTAGTAATAGAAAACATTCCTTCGGTAACTTTTGCAAACATTTTAAGGGAACATACTATTCTATTAAATAAATCGCAATTGCCGACAGTAAGAGGGAGAAAATCTGCAGCTTTAAATATATTTGAAGGATTTTATTCCCAAGGTTTAGGACTACTATTATACAAGTACTTATTTAATTTAATGCCAAAAATCTTATTTCCACATAAAACTTTACCCAAAGATTCAAAACCCTCTGGTAGAGCTTATCGTAACAACACCATCAATTAGCTTTTATAAAGTATTTCTGTATTCTTACTGTGATCAACAAATAACTTTTTCTAATTTTTCTAATTATTTTGTTAACATTTTCCCTTAATTGTTATACTGAAACAGTTTGATTGAAGTAACTACTATATTAACCTTACATAACACCAATATATTCGTAGATTATAAACTGATAAACAATTTCACAAATTTAAATAACTAAGTTGAAAACTCTGCAACAAAGAGTTCAACAAAAACAAGTTAACTGAGATGTTCTATGTTTTATATACATCAATCAAAACACTTCATTACTAGTAGATTATTTCTGCTAATTGATTTCGCCTTGCTTCACCATTCCACCTGATATTTGGTACAGCTGCTTTATCATCCTCATTTCTATCTTCCACTAATGCCAAGTTTTCATCAAATGCTGGCAAATCTTGTTCCGGATCGTTTAAGTATTTTGCTATGTTATGTAGTACAAAAGAGCATATGATGAGTTTTGGTATTCTGATTAAAGATAAACGCACGGTATGCTGTAGAATTGTGAAACGTTGTTTCAGTTGTCCAAAACAGCGTTCAATTATCACTCTTTCTTTAGTGATACACCTGTTATAGGCCATTTCTTGTGGTGTTTGTGGATTTCTATATGGTACCATAAGCCATGGCGCAATACCATAACCACTGTCTGCTAGAAGTAGTGCATTAACCCCATTCCGACTTATTGTTGTCTGGATTTCGGAAGCTCTCCATATTCTGGAATCATGCACAGATCCAGGCCATGATACATCCACACTAGTGAAAACTTCCTTGGCGTTGCAGGTAGCTTGCACATTAATACTTGCGTAGCCTTTTCTGTTGATATATTCATCGCAAAAATCCTTTGGCTTGTTAATTTTAGCATGAGTGCAGTCGATTGCACCTACTGCTGCTGGGAATCTATATCTATCTTGCCACTCTTGTTTTGCAGCATCAAAATCCCTTTCAGTCTGAGGAAATTTAATCCAAATTGGAGCTTTAGCTACGATGGCATCCATAACCTCAACAATGATTTTGGAAACAGTTGTTTGATGTATACCTAGGTCTTCTCCAATGCCAACTTGAAACCCAGGGTCACCTACCAATCTTAAAAACGCCTTCAATTTAATTATGTTATTAATGGCACCTCCTCTTGTTTCCACTTTCTCTGGCCCACAAAAATATAGGTTTAACCAATCCACATTTACTTTTGTGAAACGATAAAGACTTTTGAAGTTCTTAGAATCTACATGTTCATGTCTTTCTTTGTATATTTTTCCATGGGGAACTATATTATTCATAAATTCAGCCATTTATCTTGAGGCTTAACCTTCAACTTTGCCTATACTCACAATTGAGACTGCTACTAATCACACTCAAAAGAAAATTAGCATAAACTCATCAAAGTGAGAATATACTCTTCTTTATTCTTACCAAACATGAGTATCTACTCTCTGAGAGCTAGCAGTTGAGTATATACTAGTATGCTTCCATGTTGTGAGTATATTCTCAAAAATTTAGTAGATACTTAATAGTTTTATTCATACAAACTTAAGTATTTACTCAAAAAAGTTAAGTTTATACTATAAACTCATTTTTATTCATATTACCCAATAGCTCATATTAATTTACTTATAGGATTATATATTCCATTTAAATTAAGGTTTAACTTAACACCAAATATAAACATAACTAGAATATTTCAGTTTTATTGCCTTGATAATGGAAAATTCTATAAGGGTAGAAACCATTCCTGGAAGTGTAAGAACATGAGGATATATACATTCAAGTATAAATGTATTTGATTGGAAAATTGGGATTCAGTTACTGGTTGAATACATCAGGTATGTTTTTTTCAATAATGGCTTTCCACCCTCTCTCCACGAGAGTGTGGTTACATTTCCTTTAAGTTCTACCTTACTCATCCTTACAAGTATACATATTGGGTTAACCCAAACCCGTGGTAAAAAGGGAGGTAATTGTACAAAAAGTAAATCAGTAAATATTAACGGAAACATGTGCTGATTGATGGTATGAATGAGGAAGGAAGCATTTTAGAGGTAATCTACCCACATTGAGTGGAAGGAGTGTGGGAAACCATTAAGGAAAAATATAATCAGTAGATCCGATCAGGATTCGAACATTGATATCCCCATCATCAGCAGGTCCTTCCTACACGAAATTGACACCTTAGATCTTTCGGCCCCTGATGCGGGTATTTTAAATATATTTATTTAAATATGAATATGTTCTTTTAATTAAAATTGAAAGCGGCTAACAAATACGGAACTATTTGGATAAACAACAAACTTAATTGTAACTTCCAAAATCTAAGAAATGCATGTATTGATTACCTTCCAATATTTTACAGAAGTTTTGGCAGAGAAGGTTAATATAAATATAACTTTTATATGAAGGAATTGTTTACAGTAAAATAGACCTAAATATTCTAACTTTATTTTATAATACGGGTATGTAATTATACTTTTTAAAATTATTTACAGATTTTAAATGTATTGCCTTCATTATATTGGTAAAAGTCCACACTTTTAAGAATATTTAGAAAACTATAATTATTATTTTAATTTTAATATAGAACTTAGAGGGTATCTGGCATAGTATATTTGAAGGATTTGAGCAGTCCTTATTGAATGGTCTTAAGCCAATCCATGCATCGGCATTTAATTGTTTAGTAATAACATAGTATATTGTATTTAAATCCTATTAAAACTAGCTCATTTTAAAAATAATTGAATTCTTTGTTTTATTTATTCATACTTCTCAGTCTAAAGTCAAAAACATTTTGCCAATTGGGCTAAAACTTGGTGTCTAAGGATTTCATAGTGTTTCCCTGAGTTTTTTTTGAAAATATATCCAACCGTAAAATAAAGGTTAGTTTAACTAAGGGCAAAAAAGAAATATATAGTTTCTCAAGATCAGCTACTATCTATTAACCGTTTAACATTACAAACAAAATGGTTTATCTTATAATTTCTGTAAAATGTCTTTACATATAAAAATTCTTCAATATGGTTCATATCTTCTCAACTTTTTGAGATACGAAACAACTTACAGTTGCAGAGTTGTCTTAGTATTAAAAATTAAAATCCTTGTTTTAAAATATACTTTTTTTTAAAACCAACTATGTCCAAGCTATCAGCAAATATATTTTAAATATAGTTCTGGGAAAAGGGTAATTGATTGATATGACCAGTGGGAGACCGAAATGTTCCTTTGTTCTCATTATGTTTATTTAACAGTATATTAATTTATACGTGCTCTTTGATCGTCTGTGCATTAATGTACATTATTTCGTTTCACATATCTTAAATGTCTTTATTTTTAGGTACAGGAGGAAAAAGGTCTGTGTAGTCCACCGTACCATTTTTTTGTGATATTTTTAATATCTTTGAGTATTAATAGAGTATGAATAATGTTTAAAATATATGTGTCTTAGCCTAATTTATTTTTCAAATATTTGAATTTTAATTACAATATTTTAAAATTCCATATCAGTTAAAACAGTTTTGAAAAAATTATGTTTGAAAATCATGTTTTAAAATTATTAATGATAATTAATACACCCCAGTGTGTACTATAGATTAAAAATATACTAAGATATTATTTAAATATCTATACATATGTAGCTAGTTAGTCTCAAAACACTACTTTAATGTAAATTATAACACTACTAATATTATAATATTTCAAAAACACAAAAAATATAGTTCCTATAGTGTGTTGTCCTGTCAATAAAAGACTACAATATGTATTTATGTCTTTAACTTTAAAATATCCTAATTGTATTTTATCAATTTTAAAGCATTTGATTTCTTCACAATGAGCATGCAACTATATAGAGTAACTTTCATCATATTATATGGCCAGATAGTTGAGTTAAAGTTTAGGTAATTTGTAAATGTAACATATGACATAAATATATATTATCTACAACAGATTTATCGGAACTATTTACTATTAGCGGGTGTTGAGAATAGCTCATATTAAGCCAGTTATGCTTATTATAGAAAGTAGACAAAATAATATTTTTAATGTGATTGGCTATTAAAATTATAGATCAATAGATTAGGTAAAATTCCATTTAAAATCTATGATATTATATTCTATGTATCCTTCACAACATCTTAAATTGACAAACACATTATTTTATTAATTGTATCACCCGCCTCAGTGGCGTAGTTGGCTAACGCGCTAGTCGTGTTGAGCCCAACTGTTTGAGGACGGGGAGATCGAGGTTAGAATCTCGGTCGGGTGAACTGGGGGTGGTTTTTCCTAAATGATTTTCCACTCTCCCTCCACGAAAATTCAAGTTCAATTCCTTTAATTCAACCTTCCCAATTCCTAATCCATTAGCGTAATTAGTACTTAAGCGTATAACCTGAACGGGTAGTAAGACGTGGTGCAAAAACTAAATAATAAATATTAATTGTATCGCTTTGAAGCTATGATGTATCAAAAACCATATTGGAAATATCATTCAACACTAGTATATTATTAACTAGATGCTTTATATATTTTCAAGGGTGAAAGAGTATGATATTGAATATAAATGTGGCTTTCATTGTAAGATTAAGGCAAGAATATACATAGGTCTGCTTTGTAGCAAGTGTTCTTTTCTTTTTTCCTACTCTTGGCAATGTGTGGTCTGTGTTTCTGAAGTAAGGGCTGGGCTAAATTAAGACAAATGGTAATGTTGTTCGTGTTTTAATTTACATATGGCACGCTGTTTCAAGAGGTTTGTACACATAAGAACCACTTTAGTATATTGATATTAGTAATTATTATCATTTATTTTATGATGTTTTTCCAAGACACCATGCATACATGATTTAAAAAATATTATCAAATATATATTATTTATGCACAAAATTAAATTATTATCAATAAATGGATATCACATTTTTATAAAAAAAGATATAGACTTGTTTAAATTAAATATAAACTATGGTGATTACCTAGAAAATAATAAAACTGGTAGTATTATATATTTAATCATCATTTATGATTATATTAAATTACATTCAGTACAATAATAAGTCCAAGCAACTTAAACTTATATTATAGTCTATATTTATTTTACACTTTATTAGATTTCTAATATGATTATTTTATTACAACCTCTACAATTTATAATGACCTTTATAAATATGATTTACTACCAATTTACTTTCATAATTTTGAATTAAATCAAAATTATCCAAGCACAACAAAATCAAGTGTGAAATCAATTGATTATGCTATTATATATTTTATATTTATCAATTTTATATATATATAATTGTTATATAAATGTTATTTTGAATGAATCACGCATTTAAAGAACACTCAAATAACATGTCTAGATATATTATTTTTCCAAAGGATTTATTTAATATCTTATATTTTTCAACCTAAATATAAAATGATTTAAATATTCCAGACAAACTATTTGGTAAGTTTAAATAATTTATAGTTAAGAAATTAGTTTGGTGAAAATAAATAGCAACTATTCAATTATTATGACTTTTTTAATTTGAATTGTATATATTGCTTAAGTTTAAAAATGACACCTAAACACGGGGATCAAACCCAGAAATTTTGTCATAGTATTCCAATGCTCTTCCCACTGAGCTATCCAGGAGTCGTCTCGAGCCCAGGGTCATTCTTCACTCATATTTTAAGGCATAATCTGTGATGGACGTGTGGAAATCGTCAATCACATATGTGTGATCATTAGAGCATAGACGTACTGAGCCTAAGGTCACGGGTTTGAATCCCGTGTCCAGGTGTCATTTTTAATTTAAAAATATGATACTTAGATGTGGCTATAACTGTAATTAACTAATATAATAGCATGGCTATTTAATCCATCTTGAATTGTTTAGAATTGTTATATACAATATATAAATACTGTTATGAAAAAAGCTTCCGCAACATTTTGCTAGACTTATACGTTTTTTAACTAACAAATACAATAAATTTACGTTTATAATGGAGCCTTTTTATTCAAAAATATTATTAAATTATACCTAATAGGATTGGATTATTTATTTTGCCATTTAAGAGAAATGTCTTTAATAATATTTTTCAAAATGTTATTTTTATTGATTAGGTATAAATGGTCCACATGGATCATTAATGTTTTATTATAAATTATACTGACTTGGATTGGTTTGAATATATCATGAACGATTGTACTGTATTAATTTTGCCCAATAGAGATAACTTAAGAAATATAGTTCTTGATGTTTTATAAATTATACATTTTATTGGTGCAAATATCTTGTTTTATCTAAGATTAGAACAAAACTAGTTCTGGCGTAATATATACAAATTCCGGATATTTATAAATATATACACTGAATCACAGTTTAAATTTTAATAATGTCAATTAAGCCTAGTATTTACACATTTATAAATTTAATTAATTTATTACAGCCCGAATATTAACATAGGGCTGGTTGTCTTATGAAACTTTATTTCCCGGTATTTAGTATGCTTTTTCTGAACCGAATAATTACATTAGCACACGAGTTATAAAATAATTTAAATCTAGAACAGGCGCAACATCCAACCACGTTGCATTAATTCACAATGTGAATGAGGGAACCCTCATTTAACGTACGATATATGTTTCGTCCAGGAACCCACTGTCGGACCGTTAGCTCAGTGGACAATCAAGCTATCGACTGAGCTAAGATGTTAGTTAGACCAATGAAACCAATTTTTAGTTGAACTTACAATTTATTTGAAAACATGATTTCTACAGTATTTCTATTTTTAAACATTTAACTACCAAGAGGTTAAAAAAAATTGAGCTCACTTTAAAACTAAGGTGATATTTTTTTAATATTTATATAAAGACTTGTTTTGTGAAATGTATATAAAGTATTCCTACACTAATACTCGCATAATCTATGCATTTATTCCTTAGAAGTCATTTAAATTTTAGTGTCATTTGCACCGATTGAAGTGGTATGCATTTAATTTCCCTAAAGGGGTAGTTAGGAGAATAGCATATGTATATATGCTATGTATATGTATATGAGAATAGTATATGTTACCGTATTCACATAGGGAGGAAACGTAAACTATTTAGGAAAATACACTCAAGTATAGTATCAAGCCGGGCATTGAATCTCAACTTAACCGTTAATCTAAGAAACAGAGGAACGTGAATACTATTCCCTATTCCCGCCAATGGGTGAATAGTAACAAGATATTATGACTTCTCACTGGCAAGTATAATTTTATATCAACCAAATGTGATAATCAAATATACTTAGCATGTAATTTTGACAAGTACGATGTCTGATTCTGAGGCGTCTAAGCTGAACGGGTAGTAATACGTGGCAATGCTGTAAAAAACCTGATTCAGTCTTATTTTAATGTTCCATTTGAATAATCAAAGGAATGGTTATTTTCTCATATGATATAAATATTTATTAAATACATTTTAATACACAATCTTATGTGGTAATAATAATTTTTTATTTTAATATATGTGTTCTTACTAACATCACCTAATAATTATGGATAAGTATTGTATTATAGAAAAAAGCCAACCATGTTAGCCCATATATATATATATATGTATATAGTTGAAATACTATCGTTAAGAACGTTTTTACAAACAATGGCTAATGGACTCATTTGGGATCTGAGCATATTCCGATAATGAGACGTGGTGCTGAAAAAAATAAAAATACAACCAAGAACTATGGTTATAAAATAAATTATTTTCTTGAGTAGTGGGGAAATTTATTATATAATTTCTTAAATATGAAAAATTACTATGGGAAGTTCCTCACATTACATACATACATACATACATACATACATACATACATACATACATACATACATACATACATACATACATACATACATACATACAACATACATACAACATACATAAATACATAAATACATACATACATACATACATACATACATACATACATACATACATACATACATACATACATACATACATATATACATATACTTCCTTTGCTTCAACAATATCCATACACCGAGTCACACACGCTCTTTTATTCTTAAAACTCTTACTGCTTCTCTTTTTCACACATTCGTCTACAACCTTTAACAACGGTACACTTAGCCAAGCCCTTTCTTTTTGTCCAAACACTCTACCTTCATATATTAGCATTATCACTCGGTTCACGCTCATCCTCCTAACATGCCCAAACACACATAGCATGATTATTTGACATTGATCTATTGGATTACATTTCAAACAGCACTCCTTTGGAATTATCCAAACAATTTAATTAATTAATATATACACCCAACAAGCACTAGCAACCGAATAAAATGTATTTCATGGCTAGAAACATAATTATATTAAACATAATTTTTATATAGATTTAATTTTAATTGAAATTGTAATTAAATAATAATTTTTTAAACAATATTTAAAGCATTATGTGTATTTTATGGTTTGTTTCACGTCTTAAAACCTGCCTGGAATAGTCACATCTAATTCAACTAACTGAGTAGGAATTAGGAAGGTAGGATTTAAAAGAAATATATAGTCATATTTTTGAAGAAAGAGGAGGAACCTCTTCAAGGAAAATAAAGGTTTCAGGGCACCCAGCAAATATTTTTTCCCTACCTCCTCCTAGCAAGTAAACCATAATATATTGGCTTGTCATATTATACACTTGGCTACCTGTTCAAGTTATGGATTTTATTAATAAAGAGTAGTATTATAAACTGTACTAATATTTGTGTTATTTCGCGTATTACTTTGCAATTTACCTTCCATTATTTATTCATTCAATAAAATGGAAAATTACCAATAAAATATCTCATAAAAATATCAGCGATCAGAATTTTATCTAAACGTGCACAAATGATCAAATCTAATGCAACTTTATTGATTTGGGTCTACGACGTCATCATGTATCTGTAATGATTGGTGCACGACATATTGAAGTGTATTTTTTGGTTGGTTCAATGGGCAATCCATGTACGATCAAGGAAGTACCATATATCATTTATGTCCTTTTCATGGTGGTGTTAAGCGCACTCGCACATGCTGAGGGATTTTTAGAAAAAAGGGCTGTTTAGCAGCGCATGCTTACACGAGACTGGATGCAAACTCGAGTCTTTCTCTCTCTCTAGCATTTCAAACACGAAGCATGACTAAAGCGAACCAGAAAACTAAAGAGTTTAACACTTTTTTTGATTCTAGTGGTTTATACCAACCGTTGATTATGTAACCTAAAAATTAAAATTATATAGTCCTTTAACAATATATTAATTAGTCATTGGCACAATACAATTTTCATGAGAAGGGCCTTTTAGAAAACACAAACACATTCATTTAAGCCCAAATATTATTTAACTATATTAATAATGTTATTATTTTAAAGTTATTGCTACTATGCATAGAAAGTGAGAGCTGCGGGTAGTATGTCCTGACATAGGAACACATGAAAGCAGAGCTAATTAAGTCTCCTGCCTTCAAATATAGCTTTTGTTTAAAAATTGGACTGCAATAAAAAATTTGGTCACCGTGTCTAGCTACCGGTTCAAGTTATACGAATATGATTTAATAACGTATATGTGATAGGGATGAGGAAGAATAAATTTAGAAGAAATGTACCATCATTTACGTGGTGGAAGGGTGTAGAGAATTTAAAAAAAATATATCAATAGTACATTCCGCCAAGATTCAAACTCCAATTTCCCCATTGGTCGTAGTCAAATGGTGAAGCTTTGGAAAGTGGTTGAATCTATAAGATTATAATATTTTTTATAAATCATATTTTACTGCAATTAAACACATGTTGAAAATAATACAATATTAGATTTTAGGAGCACATAGTTGTTGATTTATTACTTAACATTTTAAACCATTGCTATGATAATCATTTTAATGGTTATTAGAAATGCTTAAAAATAGTATGCCTATTTGCGCATGGAAATAATCATACAATAATATCAGACATTTTCAAGCATTTATTTATTTAAAAAAAGATTTAGAAAATGAAATCAGACCTAAACGGAAATAAATTGTTCTCGAAGGTGCCTTCTGAGCATCTCTAAATAAACGCTGTGGAACTCTTTGATTATAATCAAAACTAGCAATTTTATTATACATTAAACTTATTAGGCGTTGTTAAATGTACAATCTTGGCTACCTGTATTGGTATTTAACTGTAGGGATGATGTAACATGTATATTTGATCTAGGTGAGCTCCGTGCTCCGAGATGGAACTAAACCCCGGAGAAATTAATTCACAGTCAGACAGGCTATATATGTTAATATTTAAAAGCTATTTGTGAAATCTATATTGGACTTAATTCACTGTAGTTTGGTATTTATGTCATTTTATAAGGCAAGGTTAAATTTTTAAACAACCAGGAAGAGAAGTAAAGCATATTTTTATTCATCCAACATTCAGAATGTTTATCCTATACTTTTATATATCTATCTCATCTGAAATAAATGTATAAAAACACTTAATTAAATTATAAACCATTGTGTTAAACCAATGTATTGATATTTCATCATTATTAATTTTGAAAGATCCAGCGTAGATCTAATAAACAAGCTTAAATCAAAATATAGCCCACCTCAGTGGCGTAGTTAACTAACGCGCTAGTATATTTTTGAGTTAGACTGCCGAGGACGGGTAGATCGATATTCGAATCTCTCGGGTAAACTGGGAGGGAGGGGGCTCCTAAATGGTTTTCCATTCTTCCTCCAAGCAAGTGCGGGCTCACTTCCTCTATAACTCCTATTTACAAATTCCTAACCCATTATCGTAATTAGTACTTAAGCTTATAAACCTAAAGCGTAGTAAGACGCGGTGCTAAGTGTTGTTAAATCAGAACACGACATTGTCTAGAACAGTGGTATTCAGCCTTTTCTGTTGGTATATAAACCATTATCAGGCTTTCTATGGATGGTAGCCTAATGTTTTATTGATAGTTTATAAAATTTTCAATAAAAATAAAATTTGGCTAAGAACTATTAAGCATAGTATTATGAATATATTATTCCATAACCCTTTCTTTGGTAGTGAAATATGAGAAAGAGTAATAAATTAATTTGAGTTCGATAAAATGGATTTTTTTAAAATATAATCATTTTTTGTATGATAATATTAGTATGTATGTAGGCCAAAATATAGGCATGTTAAGTTATACGTAGATTAAATAGAAAGCTTAGATATAATCAGGAAATACATCACCCAAATTTTAATAAGACATTATTTCACTCCTTTCTAGGTGTAAAACAATGAAAACAAAAATCCTAAACTATTATATAGATGTATTTTGTGTCTTACTGCACTTTTGGGCTAGCCAGAGGCTATCTTAAGCAAGAGATATACATAAAGAGAAAATTTAATTTAAATTAAAAAATACCAGAATTGATCTGGAAAGGGAATGTAAAATCAATCATGAAGAAAGAAAATCAATGTGTCGTGCCGTGACTTGTATTAACGCAAAACATGTTTGATTCCAGTACGCCAGTATAACACGCTAACGCCTAGCTGATTGCATGATATTTTTTTACAGAGGGTTCGCATACATTCATATATTTTCACATAAAAGATTGGCTACTCAAAAATTATTTTTGGGCGCTACCACTAGGAGCACCTATTATTATTGTTTTGCTTAGTTATTTAAACTATTGAGTCATGATATGGAATGAACACCTCTGGTTAAATTAATGATAACAAACACGCCCGAAATCACACATCTATTCACATTGATAGGAAAGCGGAATAAACGTAAAAATAATCTAATTTGGTTCGCAATTGACAGACAGTATGGAGTTTCATTTCTGTCCATCTGTACACAAGAACATATTTTTAAATTATATCCTTCCTGTCCTCTACGTAAATATGAGAACACTCCTCAAAATTCTTCATTATTCATTACTGGACTTTAAGTATACTTAAATGTGGTCATTGTTAACAAAATGATAAAATATTTACGGAGAAATTACTTATTTTGGGCATTGAATAATTTAAGGCTATAATAATCACATTGAGACTGACAATTCATTAAAACTAATATATCTAAAATTTAAAATTGCAATTACAGACCATGGTAAATTACAGCAACATAGAATGAAATAAAAACCATATATTATATATTCCATAATTATGGATATATTAAAATATATATTTATGTTAATTTGCATATACATTCTATGGTCAAAAAGGATCACATGTGATACAAGTAACAAGATATAGGATATAGCTAGTTGTCCATAAATTAATAACCGCTAACTCCAATCATAGTTTATACTAGCTGTTTGACCTATCCTTCGCGCGGGTAAACCGCATAAAAACTATCAAATTAGGAAGTTTAACACCTGGCGACCAACTTTATAAAGTTTCCCTTTTTACATTCTTGACATAACTTTTGTAATCCCTAGTCATTTACTGCAATCAATGAATTAAAATAAATTATATCTTTAAAAAAATATGACTTAACACCCAAACCACAAGCACAAACTAACGAAATATTTGCCCAAGCAAGATCATAAGATAAGTGAAACGAATTAATAGACATTGTACAGAAACATGTTGTAAATAAGAATATAAATGTTTACCAAAGACCACCAATGAATAATATCCTATTATAGAGATATATTTAATAAATGGTTATCGTGTTTTCATGTTTTCCCAAAGAACATAACGGGTCACCGAGCTATATTATCAGAAGTGTTGCTTATGTTGCTCCTGTGTGTAGATTTTTCATTTGCCTATGTAAAACAATAACTATCTACCATATGTAATTTTTTTTCTATTAGTATAGCAGCTTAGAAGTCATCCCCAACCCCATTTCATTCATATCTTGGATCCATATTGTTAAATTATAAGCTTTTCAAATTTTTATTAATCTTCGATAATCTATTTACAAATTCACCAACTCTAAATTTTGGTCCACACTGAACGGTAGAATTTTTAATATATTTGTAGAAATTACACTCTAGCCTCCCTCTCCCCCTTCCTACAGCCCCTTCTTGGTTTCAACATTTCAATTTTGAAATGATAAAACTTGACATACCTGAAAAATGTCAATTTTCAACCTTACCGAGAATAGTTGAATACATTTTAAACTTTTACATTTCTAGATTTTTAATTATGAAATTTGATTTATCAGACATTATTTGATTGTCCGGTAAGGTGTCAAATTTAAATTTTATTTCGGACTGAGACTTTTTTTTTAGTTGAATAAATTGAAACCATCCCAATTCTTGGAACCAATTTTAAACGTATCTTACACATTTTCAATGTTTATTTATATATGATAACTTGGGGCAGTTGTCTTAACTGCTTGAAAGTATTTAAATTTCCAAACACACTTAAAACATTATTTCTATTAATTTTTTTAATTATAAGGTCTCCTTACACAAATCTTAATTTAAATATTTAAAAATAATAAAATATTTTCTAACTATCCGCAAAATGTATATTTTATACTATACGGAAAGATGGTGTTTCTATGAGTTTTGAAATTGCTTATCATTCTAAATTGCACCACGACCCCCTATATTTTTAAATTTAAATATTAAAAATGATTTTGTTTTGTAGTATTCTTTTTACCATCTCACCAAATTTCAAATTTTATCACACCGATATTGGGTTGATAAATTTGGTTTTGAAAATTTCCAGAGCTGACCAATTTCCGTAATCATATTTTAAATTTTAAATCTTCAAGATTATTGGTAGTTTGGGTTTTCCTATATATGGTTAGTAAATAATTATTTACCTCTTTGCTATAGCAAGGAGTGTTTTATATTTTACATTTTTTGAGGCTAATCCTTCCTATTTCTGGACTTTTATTTTGAAATTCTAGAATGTTCAAACCTTTGTTGAATTTTATAGTGATTCTTACAAACGACTAAAATATTTCAACATTCTATTACACAAGAAGCTGTTTCTATTAATTTAGGAAATTTTATACCCATCCACCAGGGATTTGTTCAATTCCCTCTTAAATATTAATATATATATTATTTATCTGAAGGGGTTCTTTTAGCTTATGGGCAAATTTAATCTTTCTAACCCACCTACAAAATTGATTTTTAAATTTAGCCCACCCCCTCCCCCAATATTCTTATTTTTAGGGGTCCCATTTTAAATTTTGAGACTCTTCTGGTCAATTTAAATGATATCATTACATTACTTCCAAATATCAGTTTTCTACTTGTCTAAGAAGAAATTGTCTTTAATAGTTTTGAAAATTTTTGGCCCTTTATAATCCCTTACCTCACATGTCCCCCTATTAATTAGAAATTTAAAATTTAAAGATTTAATTGGTTATCTGGAGCATCCATCTATCTGCTTAGCGAATTTAAATTTTATTTCACACTTAATAATTAGTTTACTCACCCTTCTCCTATTTCCCTGAGTCCTATCTAAAAAATGATCGATTTCAGAATGTATTGATAACTTGTCGTCCGTTTACATCCCTTATCGATTTTAATTGTTTATATCTTATCTAAACTCAAAATAAATAACTCCCCCTCCCATATTCATGGTGCCCCATTTTTAAATTTCCCATATTTATATATTTTTGGTTATATGGGCAAATTTCAGTTTTCAAGCTCATCTGGAAGTGTTTTTTTCTCGGACATATCTACTTCCAGCTTTATATATATATATATATATATAAATATATATATAATAGATATATATATGATATATTATGTAGATTAATATAAGGAGTCCTTTAACACGTATAAACAATATACTCTCTATATATCTGTATAAATGTATACTACAGTACCAGATTACTTTAGTATTACTATTTAATTCTATGACAACTTTATTCTATTTTATTTAAGCAACCTACTCGCATAATAATGCATAAGTACATAATAATATACGACTACTCTGAATCAGTGATAACACCGCTCTAAACGTGGAGTGCTCTCACATCTACACCTACCATCAACGTTGCTATAGATCAAGTGTTCAATCCTGGAGTCGTGAGCGTGACACCTTAACCACGTGACCTTAAGGGGTGGCTCGAATAATTTGAATTCCAAATGGAAACATTTATTTTGAAAGTATCTCGAATAATTATGGCATGAATGGACTCACTATCCCTAGTTATATCACATATCGCTGATAAGATAAGTAAATAAATTATACATCAACGAACAGGGAGGAAGTCGTTGAAAATAAAAAGTAAATGATCTATTTTTATTAATTTTTTAGCAAGACAGGAAAATAGCTAAAGTTATCCTGCCTGATCAAATTATTAGAGTTTGAAAAATATATATATCACAGTAGTATTTCTATGCGAGGGTAGTTACTCTTCTTAATTTGGATAATTTAAGCAAACCAATAAATAAACGGTTATCTTAGACGTCAAATTTTTTTATAAAACACACAGGCCTATGTTAACATAATTACAAAAGCTAGCATCTTTAGTATCGCCATAGGACTATTAATATTTACACTTCTACTAGCTATAGGCTACATTAACATATATTATACAAATATGGATACATTTTTAATAAAATATGGAAAAATAAATGTGAATGCCTACCACAGACACAGGATTTGTAGTTTAAATATTTAAAAATATGACGTGCAGTGTTAAGTATTCATTGATAAGAATGTGTTTATTGACTTTTTAAATTAGAATAGCATTCATGACAAAAGTATGATATGATTTGAATTATATTTATCTAGCCTAAAATTTAGTAAAACACAAATAAATATAATTTTGGAGTATTTTTTAAACTTCATGTTGACTATATATTTGTCAGAGACAATGTTATTAGAAGCGGACACATTTTATTAAAGAAAAATCGGATCGGTTGTGTAATTATCAATTTAATATTGATAAATAAAAATTCATTAATTCCAGCCAGTACATCCTTAAAATATATTTAGTTACGTTGGTTTATTTAATTTTGTGAAATAGATATTAAAAAGAGTAAAAACAAACTTTTACACTTACTAAAAATATTTCGATTGAATTAAAATATAATTTTAAAATAATCTCAAATATATTAAATTCTTTGATCATGGCAAATTTAATGAAGATATTGAATATGAAAAAACATTTTGATATCAAATTCAATCAACATACGTATTATTTAATACAATATTTTGCAAATAGAAAATATATCTAAAACTAGCAGCTAATATTTAAATGTATTTCCTTAATAAAATAGTTACTTTGCTAACCAATTGAATGGTTTTCTCAATTCACATATGCTTTAATTGTTTGGCACTAAACATAAACTTATACTATGGAGTGAAATTTTGCTAAATATAAAGCAGTTTGTGATAAATCGAATATATTTATTAATTAGGCCTTTTTTGATTTGAAATAGTATGAGTTATTTAATTGTTAGCTTGAAGACTCACCCATACCAACATATTATTTCCATTTTTTCTTAGATGAATATACTTATATTTATTGTAATATATACTACACATAAGATTGTAAATATACGAATAAAACAAACTTGATGTTACTTCATACTTTCCAGGTAAAAACATATTAAATCAAGTAAAAGTTATTATTAAATAGCTGTGGAATTTATTTAATTAAATTGTATAAAACTAAACCTTTAGACACAAAGAAATAAGGAAACTACTTTTATGTTATATAATCAAGTCTTTTTTTACTGTAGCAAATATGTTTTTTTTTTATAATTATAATAAATGGTAGATCAGATGTTTTATCACTGTGTTGAACTACTCAATAGGGCTAACTACATAATATGTTCTAACTACTAAATGGTGTTAAGGATTATTAAGATTGAACTTTGTAAGTAAAACCAAATCTGCGTGACGAGAGGGTGCAAAACATTTGAGGTAAAACACGCGACCAGGATTCAAAACCTGACCTACCTACCATGAGCTGCCATGAGCAGTCCAGTCTGTTGCGTGAGTGACGTTTATAACCATGTGACTATCTTATTGTGCTAAGTGGTAAACATTATTAGTAGAGCTTGTCCGTGAGTTGAAATATTTGAAGTAGCGCAAAGAAAAACAAATACCAACCAATTTAAAGAAAATTGTATATGTGAAAACTTTGTTTAGGAAAATATTGTATACAGATGTTTAAATCATATTTTAAAAGTTGACAGCACTTCTTAAATATTAGTTTCATTAAATATAATAGTTTGTAAAGAGGTTTATAACAGACAATACATAACATAACTTAACAGACAGCTGTAATGGAGTAACAATATGTAGCTTTTAAAACATAGTTATAAGGCTTAAATATAAATCAGGACGTTTACATTGTTTAATTAAGTTGATTTTATAGTGTTGATACAAATTGTGAAAAAAATTTGAGCTAATTTCAGGAATAATTTTCATTACTATGAATCGTAATTTATTCAAAGTGAAAAAAAGGAACTTTTTAAGACGTTGGTCCAAAGGTAAAGTAAATTCAGAATCTTCTTCAAATATTTTCTAAATCACGTCGACATTAGGTTTCTGAAAAGGAGTTATTTTAAACTTAAAAGCATGGATTTGGCGTCCTAAACATTTCGGAACGTTTTGGGCTTTTAAAATGTTGACTTTGGTTTAAGATCAAATTTATTTAGTGTACCACGGTGGTATTGGGGTTAAGTGCTTCCCTTGTGAACTGATGCTTGTGAATTCAACTCCAGATGGGGTAGAGAGATTTTTGAGCGAATCAAATCCTTATCACAACTTCTTTAGGAGGGAAAGTCGGTCATATGTGTATTGTAACATGTGAAATAATCCTGGAAGCTATTTGAAAATATCTTTCAAGGCAAAACTGGTATACACTTTCGCTTTCATTCATGAAAAATTCTCATGTGCTGATATAATCTGTTGATTCCGAAAGTGCAGGTTAAATACCTTAAATGTATAAATAAATAATAATTTTTGTAAATAACTTGAACATAACATAAATATAATTTTTGATAGTTGCATCTTACACAGCAGACGTAAGTTTGATACCAGTTAATATAATGGTTTCCATGGTCAGCTAAAGTGGTAATATGAAGAAACAAGAATAATAAAATCCAAAACCACAAAATAACTCATTTTCGGAAGAGAAAAAAGAAATTTTATGAGAATATATTATTATTATTATTATTATTATTATTATTATTATTATTATTATTATTATTATTAGCACCGCGTCTTACTACCCGTTCGGGTTATACGCACTTACGCTAATGTGTAATGGTAGGGTGATTGTGAGATGAAATGAAGGACCTACAGTTTAACGTGGAATCCGAACCACGGTGGAGGCCTGGCATTCCCCACATTCACGAGAATATATTAATCAAGATATTATACTAAGACATTTCAGAATAAAATTTTAAGTATCTTATTGCGTTTGACTTTCATAGTGAATTACTTGATTCCATGCTGGTGACCAGAGAAATGCTAAAAGAAAAACAAAAATGTTTAAAATAATTCAAATTTCTGCGTAACACTTTAGGGACTTAGGACTGTCTCACTCCAAGGAATTACAACTAATTATATCACTATTACATATACATACAATGTGTTAAGACAATGAAAAGTGATCATTTATAGTTACTTACTGATATATGTGTGTAAATAAAATCTCTGATAATAACATAATGGAGCTGAAATAAACATCCTGTGTGTCTGTTTTCCCAGCATGTTCTCCTGTTAGAGCCTGAATGTATCCCTGGTAAACAGGTTGGACGTTTAGCATATTAGTCATCGCATCTTGAACCTTCTTATCATTGATTGCAATAGGTTAAAAAAGGCAATTGAAATTGATGTATTGTAATTTACAGTGCATCCTGGGTAAGGCATCCTTTTATTGTGATTGTAGCAGTTTTAAAGTGGCCAATGTAACAGTAGGTATACTCCCCTTGAATTTGTGAGATATCTTCTACATTGAATATAAATGTTGTAACTTCTGAGAAAGCAGGGGTGTTTAATTATCACATTTATATTTTCTTGTTATATTCTCAAGGAAGTCTCCTCTAATTTCATTTTTGTCACGGGAAATGATTTATTCTTGCATGTCTCTTCAATCATTGAAGCCCAATGTTCAGGAGTGTAGACGATGGATATATGGTTTCTAACATATCGCCTACCTTTTAATGACATAGTTATAAGCCACGATCACACATAACTTTAAATAAGAATCACCGAATCACTTTTTGATGATGTAGCATCAGTTTGACTATAATATGATCCTCTTGAATCAAAATCTTCATCTGAAGAGGTGTCTGGACCCTAATTTCTATTATTATTATTATTATTATTATTATTATTATTATTATTATTATTATTATTATTATTATTATATTAGATTATTATTTTATTATTTTATTATTATGATTATGATTATTATTATTATTATTACATTAGATTATTATTTTATTATTTTATTATTATGATTATTATTATTCTCAGACGTACAACAGCATCTTCCTAGTGGCAGCCATTTTCTCCTGGCACGGGCCTTTATCATGTGAGCAAGGAGATGAATGAAGCTATTATGAAAAAATCACGACTTCACTGTGCTTCCATCTGTGAATTTTACCTTACACTACTTCACAAGTATTTTCTCCTTGTTTTTCACAAGCAAACTACATATACAAACCACTTTCTAACAAAATGTGGCTTTGGTCAATATTATTGTAGTCAAATATCTACAAAAATCTAATAACTAAAATAGATCAACAATAAGTCACCCAACCAAAACCTTTGATAATTCGCCATTGCCATTTTAATGAACCAGCCTTTTACAAACTATGGGAATGCTCGACTTTGATACAAATATGAACGGATATTGGTAATTCAACTTAGAATTGATGAAAGGTCTACTGATTTATATATATATAGACTTAGAGTGATAGTAGCGGATACGTACTCAAATTTTATTTTACAGAAAGACTGAATTGTGCATCAAAAGAAGTGGTATATTTATTTTGGGTTTATATATTTTGTACAATAGCACTTTTCTCACATGAAAATAATTCTCATAAAGCTGCAAATGAAGAGGTAAACGTGTGCCCCTCTTGATTTATATTGCTTTACTTGATGGTAAACTCCTTTCTTGCATGATGTTTTTTTTGGCGAGTAAAATCCACTCCTGAGTCGCTACGGTGACATCAGATTTCACAGTTTAGACGTTTCAAAACTAGGTTTTTGTGAGATTTGGAGCAAGTTTCGAGTAATCTGCTAGTGACTCACTACTTGCAGGTCTCAAAACTAGTGGCCCTCTTCCCATTGTGTGTATTTTATAACTTTTAAGCCTCTTCAACTCAGAAATATATTTTACAGACGAATCAATCAATACTAGCAATGTTGCTAATATGTTTATTATCTTATAAATATTTTGATAAACAGTTGCATTATAATGAGATAATCAAATCCATTGATATCTGTATTAAGCCAATCATTTTACTACACTTAACCACAAATAATTTCCGGAGCTCAACTTCAGAAGAAAGATAATGAGTATTTGGGAATATATTTTTGTAAACACTATTGAGAGTATTTACATTTTTTACATCCATTACTGTTTGCAGCCTATGGCCTGGGTCAGTTTGTTATTCAAGCCATATATTTTTATTACCGGCTGGCTAGGCCTGTCGTAGCTTTGTGTGCCTTATGATTTATCTTAAGACTAGAACAAGCACAACATCCAGTCCCCATCCGTCAATTTATCAAGGTGAGAGTGTAAACCCACATTTCCATCAATTATAAATGTTGGTCCATGCCGGGAATTGAACCCGGGACCCTTATCTCAGTAGGCAGACACGCTACCAACTAAGCTAATGTGTTGGAAAGTATTAAAATTAAAGGTAGTAATTGGAGTTTCCAATTAATGGCCTAGAATCAATCAAGAGTTTTAAACAGTACTCTATTTTATACACTAAACAGTATCTAACTCTAAAATAATCCTACTTGTAAAATATTAAATATCATGTTCAATATCATTGAACCTATGAGAATTTAGCATGTGTATTTTTACTTCGTATGAATACGAACTAATTGACTACTATCATAATGTTGCTAAGACTTACAAGCTTACTAATGTTTTAAAATATGTTAAATAGTTTATATAGATTACATATCTTTAACTAATATGAGCCTGATATATTAATTTGTTTTGAAAATTTCTAATAATTATTATAGCCTATGCTATCTTAAATGTAACTATCAGGGTTTGCAGATGATTTAGCTTTGTTAGGTAATAGTAAGGAAGCTGTTGCCAGAAATAAAGAAATTTTATCAGCAGCTTGTAAGGAAATAGATTGGAAAATGAACGTTGAAAAGACTAAGTATATGGTAACACAGAGACAACAGATTGAAGTCGATAATTTAGAAATTACAACAAACAACTTAACATTTGATTGGGTTAATGGATTCAAATATTTAAGAACCAATTTTACTAGATATAACAATATTAGAATGGAAATTAGGAAAATAATACAGTCGGGAAACGCTTGTCATAACTCTGTCAGTATGTTGTTGGCGTCTCAACTAGTTTAAAGAAATGTAAAACTCAGAATATACAAAAACCCTAATTTTACCGGTTGTTCTCTTTGGGTGAGAAACATGACCTCTTACCTTAAATGATGATAAAAAAATTAGAGTGTTTGAAAACAGGGTGTTTAGAAAGATATTTGATCCAAAAATAGATTAAGATAGTGGGGAGTGGAGGAGGATACATAATAATGACCTGCATACCCTGTACTCATAACCAGACATTGTTGGCTAATGAAATCTCGCAGGTAACGGTGAGCATGTCAAGTAGCGTGAATGGGATTATCTAAAACAGCGTTCAAGGTATTGAATGACAAAACCAATGGGAAAAGACCACTGAGAAGACTCAGACGCAGATGGGAGGATAACATTTGGATAGGCCTGAGAGAGATAGGGTGTAATGAGATAGACTGGATAGAATAAGCTCAAGACAGCGATAGGTGGCGTACTTTTGTGAGTGTGGTAATGAACTTTCGATTTCCTAATACCAATGAGTAATTCATTTAGTATTAGTGAAAAAGTAAACTAAATATTTGGCTCATATAGTCTGGTTTACAGTCAATGGGGAGGTACGGATTCCATTTCCATATTGGGCGAACCAAAGATGAATTTACCAGAGGGTATTCTCTGTCTCCCTCCAAGAAAATACGCTAACATTCCGACTAATTTCTAGTTTCCTCATCCCTGCCCCATTAACGTGATTAACATGAGTATGGCTCTGAATGGTAGTAAGACTCACTGAGATAAATATAATTATTGAATGTATTGCCCGAAGGATGAAACACGAACAAATTATGTTCTTTGATTAATACCTGCCTATATGAGCTAAGAGTTTGGTTAAGTTGCACTTCTTGACTCAAATAATACTAAACAGACACACAAATACATTTATCACTATTTAAATATGTGTAAGGAATTTTAGACATGTGGAAACATGTTCATTATTTGAGTTGCTTTGATAGATTTTCTTACCACCAAATATAAATACCCATAAGGGCTATTCTCATAAGTATTAATTGCTCTAATGTGTTGTGGATAAGCTCCGTTGAATTTACAAGACGTTTATTCACATTTAAGTAGAAGGAGAGTTGTAAAACAACAATAAATATAACACCCTCAAAGTACACGAGACCAGGGTTTGAACTCTGATAGCCCCGTCCTTGGCAGCTTAGTCTATTTTTATTTAATATATTTAGCACCGCGTATTACTACTCGTTTGGGTTGTACGCTTAAGTAATAATTACGCTAATAAGTTAGGAATTAAGAAGGTTGAAAATACAAGAAGTATACCACATTTGCATGGAGAGAGAGTGGAAAACCATTTAAGAAAAAAACCTACAATTCACCTGAACGAGTTTGGAACCTCGATATCGAAGTCCATCCTCGGCAGTCTAGCTCAACATTAAACTAGCGCGTTAACTAACTACGCCACTACTACTAGGTGGGTCCCAGTATATTGTGAGTGTAACTCCTTGGACCAGGGGTTCATATACAGGGATATCCACATCCCTTGGAGGTATGGGAATCAAATAGTAGAGGTATGGGACTCCAGCTCTGGACAGTTTGTTTTAAAAGATTTCAGGATAAATTAGCACCATTATCAATAATGATTGATTTTTCTAGTATTAACCCACTCAGGTTATACGCCAATGTGGTTGGTGAAATTGTGATTTGCCGTCCCCTATAAATAAATATGATACTATTATAACAATATTATTTCAAATGTTTTGCTTATAGCTATCAATACATAAAGTAAAACCAAGCTATTCACATTTTTAGAGTCATACTGATACTTAGTAGAGCTGGTGATGATCCTGATTATTTAGACAGTTTGGTGAAAGTGGTATAGGTATATATAGAGCAATATATTGGGGGTCTGTAATCATAAAAAGGTAACGAACCGCTACCTTAGACCATTCGAACACCAAAATGGGTTAGTGGTTTTTTATATTATAAGCTAGTTACAATTTGTACAAATAGTTCCAACTACTTAAACATTATATCCTGCGGCAAAATGTAGTTTTAGAGTTCATAACAAAAAATAATATAAACATTTATATAATGTAATTTTGTACATAGAAATAGAAAAGGGTGGATATTTTATGATTTATTTCCAAATGTTTTACATAATTAGGGCACAATTAAAAATGTATGTCGTAATATTAAATAATTTAAATTTATCAGTGAATTTATAAACGATTTCATGCCATGGTTCCCGAGTTAGCAATAAAGTGGGAGAAGGATCTAAAATAGTTTTGAACTGGAAGTTTTGACAAAAAACACAAACACTTCCAGGCTACTGCTAGGTTTTTAACAAATCATGGGATTTTGACAGGAAACAAATTTGACAAAAGATAAGTTACTTAACTTTAATGATTTTTATTTCATTTCTTTTAAAATAATGGGACAAATTTACAGATATAATGCGTTTTGTCTATGTAATTTATAAATTGATTAAATTTAGTTTTAAATTTTACTTCTGGCTATTACTATGAGAGATAATGCCCAATAGTTTCTAATAGTTTCCGGCTAATTTCAAAAGTTGAAGGAATTTAGTTTTAATTTGACATCAGAGTAGACGGGATAACGTGATTCAAAGGTATGATAAACCCTTCAATATCAAATTTCTTGTAAAACAATAATATAATAATAATAATAATAATAATAATAATAATACAAGCGTATAACATGAACGAGTAGTAAGACGCGGTGATAAATAGATATAGTAATACTAGCAACTTAATAGTAAGAATAAATTATTAGTTTGAATATAATTAGGACTATATTATTAAGGTATTTATCTTAATCCAAATAAAATATAATTGTTGTAGTCAACCACAGTGGTCTTGTGCTTAAGTGCCCGCTTAGGGATCAGATGTTCATGGGCTCAAAACTGGTTGAGGTCAAAAAAATTCTTAATCGATAAAAACCCGTAGCAAAGATTTCTACGGAGGGGGAGTAAATCTATCCGTCCCATGTCGATTGTGGCATGTAAAAGAACCCTGGAAGTTATGAGAAAATACCTTTTCCAGCAAAATTGATATGCCTTTTTACATTTTCTCAATGAAATTATTTTATGCTGATAAAGGGGTAGAAAGTGCTCGTTAGTTGTCTCAAATAAAAAAAAAACATGAAAAGATCTCTTGGTTTGATTTGAGTTTTAATCAACTCACCAAACTTGTTAAGATTATTTAATAATATCTTAATTTAATAGGCCCTTACTTCACCCCTGACAAGACGAGTATTGATCACAACTTGTGAATGTGGGGAATGCCAGGCCTCCACCGTGGTTCGGATCCCACGTTAAACTGTAGATCCTCCATTTCATCTCACAATCACCTTACCATTACACATTAACTAAGTGTGTACAACCCGAACGGGTAGTAAGACGCGGTGCTAATAATAATAAATATAATATTTCTGGACGCAATTTTTTATTTTTATAAAATAAGAATAATCGTCTACGATGAAGTGTTTGAAACAGTCTTAACTACATCTAAAATAACATAAATGAAAAACAAACATTTATATTTTAAGAACACCAGAATCACGTTTATGAAGAAAATATTAAACCTTTATAATATAAATTTATCATACAAAGGATAGGGATCGTTTATTTCCACGCTTATAAAAAAATCCTTATAGTTATGCATTGTGAGTTTTTTCTATAATTTTTCTTTTAAATTTGTCATTGAAATAATCTTGATAATGAAGTTCATGTTATGAAGCGCCCTCTTAAATTCATTGGTATTGCAACATATAATTATAGGTCATATATAAAATTTAGACCAATTAACATGCAGATATAAGCTATTATTTTCGAATAAACATGGAGTGAACACTTTTCACTCAACAAAATATATGTATGTGATACTTACAATATGGTCTCAGTCTATATCTAAATATTAAGTTGCACCGCATTTATAATTATCGGACATTTTATTATAGTAAGACTCTTCAAAGGACTGGCAAACCTAGTGGGATTAGACATATGGAAGATCTAGATGCAGATGGCTGATAGCATTAGAATTGACCTGAAAGAGATAGGTTGTAATGAGTTGTACTGGATAGAGCTAGCTCAAGATAGCGATAGGTGGCGTAGTTTTAAAATCGTGGCTATGGACTTTCAATATACCAATGTAGCCTTAATTGTCTGTGGTAGGGAGACCAGTTTTCAACTTCCAGCCATGTGTACTGAGAGTGATATTTTAAAAATGTATTCACACTCTTCCATCACACGATTGCTAGTACATTTTACATAATGTTAGACTTACTCATCTTTACCCCTATAGCGTAAATACAGTTTATAGTTCCTTTAAAGCAAGAATAAGAGATATAAATAACTATTTATAATAATTCATAGATCATTTGGTTGTCTAGACCTATTTAGATTAGGTTTGAACAATTATATATATATAGTTTTATTAAAATACCTGAATATGTCAGTTTGTTAACTTGTAAAATATTTATAAAAATTTCTATTATATATCTATTAAAAATATTTTCATACTAGTGATAACATTGTATTTTTTCGTTAAGCTACTACATTATTTTATTAAAATGTACAAAGGATCTTCTCTAAAAACAAAATAATTGTTTGATATATATAAAATTGCACCGTATATAAAATTACATTAAATTAAATTAATCAGTTTTACTCATGGCTAATTAATCTGATATGCTTTTTTATTTGCACCTTTTTTTTAAATTTAAGAATTCATCATTAGGACTCTTTTTTTCAAATTTAAATCCGTAATTAAATACAATCTCCAAGTCTCACTGTGTGTAGTTAATATATTTATTTTTGTGTAATATTTATAACATTTACTATATATTTTATAACTTGTTGGTATATGACCTACTCAACTGTGGGCTTAGGCTTGACAATCCCATTCTCTTATCTGAATACAAACAGGTACCTGTACCTTTATTGATTTTAAGTACTCGATATTTTTAAAATATGGTTTTTTCTAGAAATATAAAACTATTACTATATATTTTACTTAGTAACTAATATAAAAAATATTAACTTATTACTATGCTTCATAAAATGTAAGAAAGAATAAAATTAAAAAACGTAACAAAGAAGAATATATGAGGCTAAACAACGAGTTAAGCAGAGTAACAGAAAAAAGCGAAGAAATACTAAATGGAGAAGACATGTGATGAGTCTATCGAAATGCAAATAAAAGGATGGTATGACCTCAGTACCAAAAAGCAAAGGAACTTGGAGGGAATGAAAACAAAGGTGTGCCAACAATAGGAATATAAAACCCTAAAGTTCAGATGGAGATGGATCATAAAAAGGTTCTTATGATTTGGGAAAGATATAGAGAAGAACTGCAGGACAAGGAAAATCAACCACTAAACCTAGATACGAAATCCAAAGAGGAGGTAAAGTAAAATGAAAAATGACCTGAAATTCTAAAGGGCGAATTGAAGAGAGTCATAAAGTACATACAAATAAGGAAAGCTTCTGGAGATGACCAGCTGACCTTCTGATGGAACTGGGAAACAATGGATTAATGGCGCTTACAAAATTTATAAATAGGATTTACGAAACAGGAAAATGGCCCAACGACTTTCTAGATGTAACCATGGTGGTTCTAAGGAAGAAGAAGAAATCCAATAACTGTATTGACCACAAAACCATCAGCCTAATATATAATGCAGGGAAAATTGTGGAAATAATACTCAACTGGTAAAGGGAGCAAAATATAGAAAGTTTGTTGGAAGAAGACCAATTTTGATCCAGAAAAGTAAAAGGAACTAGGGATGTAATCGACCAATTTAAATCCAGAAGATGATAAAGGACCAGAGAGGCAATCAGCTTGCTGAGAATAATTTCTGAAACAGTGCTAGAAGTCAAGGAAGATGTCTACATTGGTTTCATTGACTGGCCGAAGGCGTTTGATAGAGTAAAATAGAAGAAACTGATGGAAATACTAGAGAATATCAGCATCAACTAGAGGAACAGAAGAATGATTTCCAACCTGTACCTGGGACAGCGAGTGAAGGTGAGGTTAAATGATGGTGAGACCAACAGCGCAGAGATAGGTAAATGAGTGAGACCGAGATGCTGTTGGTCGCCCAGTCTGTAAAACTTGTATTGTGAGTGGTTGTTCAGGGGAGGCTAGAGGGTCATGGCAATTTTAGGATAGGAGGACGTGTTGTGTCATCAAAACAATAAAATATGCAGATGTTCTAACATTTATTGCTAGAAATAAAGAGGAGTTGCAGGAAATTATGGACAGACTAATGGAGATGGGTAGAGGATATGTCATGGAGATCAACATAGAGCAGTCAAAAGTTATGGTAATTTCAAAAAATGAAGAGCCTCTGAAAATCAAAATTGAAAACCAGGAGTTGTAAAACATAGAGAAGTTCAAGTGCCTGGGAAATCTGCTGACAAAGGATGCCTACTGCACTAAATTAGGTCGAGGATCACCAAGGTCAAGGAAACTCTCAACAAGTAGACGTTACTGCTGACCAGAAATTTGAGTTTGGAACTGAGAAAGAAGCTGATGAAATGCTACATTTGGAGCATTCTACTGTATGCAGAAGAAACTTAGAATCTTAGGAAGATGAATAGTAAATACTTGAAGATCTTTTAAATGTGGTTCTTGAGAGTACTTGAGATGATCAGGTGGACAGACAGAGTGACCATTGAAGAATTTCTAAGAGGATTAGGTAAGATGAGATTCATTTTAGATGTGATTCCTTGGAGCAATGCTAACTGGAACTGACACACACTTATAAGGATATATCTTCTGCACTACTTCATAATTATAAACAAAGGTTGAGGGAAAGAGGCGCTTAAGAAGAAAGAAGATTCAAATACTAGATGACTTGACGGAAACCAAAAAATTCTGGGAAAGGAAGAAGGAGGCATAGGACAGGGTCTATTGGAGGTCTAAGTTTACTTACCAAAGGAATGTATCTTTCTTAAGACAGAATACTTAAGTAAAATAATAATTACTTTAGTTGAGGTTACAGTTTGATAACGAACATTGATTGTAATACTGGAGCATTCTTCACCCGTATTGGGAGGATGAAAGCGTAATATTTTCACTGTACTATTTCCTCCTAGTGGTAATATATGGTCATACTCTGGTTGATATATTTTATGGTGTATTATTTTACACATTGAATTTTATTTTGAATTCTCAGCTTTTCTTCAAAAAAACCCACCAACACAAAAAATAAAATGCGTATAGCCTGAACAGATAGATAGGCATGGGGGATAAGGAAAGTCTTAATAACATCTTAAAGTTTAATGTTATTTGGAAAAAAGTTTTTAAGTATCAATTATTATTAAATTAAACGTATACTTAAATAGATCTTCCCACGAAAAAAAAAATAATATTTTGTTACATATATGAAACAATCTTTATATGTATCTATTGAAGAATATTGTTAGCACAAGTTAAGCGATATTAAGAAATTTAAAAATCAATCAGTAAAATACCCTTATATAAATGTTTTTCAATAACAAATTTATAGTGTTATTCATCATGTCATTTATCACTACCTAAATGTCCGTTATGAACCAAATTTTAATTATTTTTTTTGCAAACTTGTGATTGTATACAATAAGCCACTATTGGGCTAACCTTAACTTTAAAACTATAATTTAAATCATGATTTATGCACAAGAATGTCCTAAACCATAAAAAGGTGGGATTTGGGTTCAACTTATCAAACCGTTTAGTTGTAGCTCTCGATACAGACAAATACAGACTGAATTGTGAATAAAACTATTATAAGGTAAGTATCACACTATCAAGGTCAAACATATTTACAGTTGCAATATTTTATTTAATTGAGAAAGTAAAGCATTGTCAAGGGGTAATATGAACAATCGCGTTTTTGTCATAATTTCAGGATGAAAACCCTTTTTTCTGATATATTCTAACACTGTTTCAATATTATGTTTATTATATATTTCTATATCATAAGACAATCAAATTAGCGTGACTTGGAATTCAATATAAGTAAGGTCTAAAGGTCTCACTTTAACATATAAGATTCTTTTCAATAACTAAATTTACAAAAAAATCATTTTAAAATTATTTGAAAATCACACAATGCATCGCACCATAATATTTTACTCTGTATAAAAGAATATTAAAATCTAACATCTAATTATTTGCTATAGTAAAATATTTATGACCGTAATTTAGTTTCTCAGGAAAGTTATTTCTCATTACATTCTTGAAATTAATTTGTTTTGCCTGCTTCTATGTTATTTTAACTTTAAATCAGTAAATCACTTTAGCTCAGACGTACCTGCTTACAGAACTTAGGATTCCGGGTTCAATTCCCTGAATAACAAAATAAAAGTGTAACTTGTGAAATATAGTTTTTCCCTTTCACTGTGATGAACTAATGCTTGAAGGGCTAAATGTTGTGTCTGTTTTAGATATAAGTTTATTCATTATTCATTTATTGATAACATTATTACCTATATAAAGTACGTTAAATACATAAAATAAAATAAATAATATATAAAGTAAACTTTCCAAACTATTTTATTTTATTTTATAACATGAAAAATTGTTTCAGGAAATAATGATAATTGAATGCCACCGCGCAAGTTTCCCGTAAAGTGCTATTAGCTTTACCCCCAATAAGGTGACTACTAATATTAATTTGGCTCGTTCCTCTGATTAAGTAGATATTATAATTGTCTAACACAAGTATTGTGGGTCCTATCTCGATTACAAAATAAGATAATTACTATTATATAAGAGTTTGTCTTGATAATCATGTTGTAAATATCTGCCAGTAAGTGATACGTGAATAATATTTTTAAATGTTACAAATTTTAAGGTTTTATACTACTGTGATCGTTTGGACTAGAAGGTATACATTAAATACCCCCAAATAATTAGTAATAAATATAATTAAAAACGTATTTATCCTAAAACCATTAAATACATATCATAATGTTAGTTCATTTCTGCATTCTCACAACTTATTTTTTTCAATTAATTAATGAGATAGGAATGACGAAAGTAACTATTTGAGGAAAACTACCGATATTTGCATGGGTATATGACAGTAATTCATTTCAGATGAATGTAACCCCTTACACTAGGATGAGATTTGAACCCAAACTTTCCCCATCACCGTCAAACTAGGCTCAATGAGTCTTACATCTCATCCTCGTGCCCACGTCTACAGGTCCCAGTGCAACTGTTATTAATTATGTCCTGAAATTTTTGGGCTAAAATGATCTGAATCCAAACAAGATAAACCATGAATGCTCCTTCCAGGAAATAGTTTCCAATCCTTTTTATAGAAAATATGTGTACGTTTCTATCTACCTTCTTCTGGCCATATGATATAATTTGTAGTAGTCCTTATGTTAGGAGTATAATTTAGAACTGTTTTTTTATATTAATTTGTTCTAATTAACGAAACATATTTTTATGAATACGCTAGGTAAATTTTCAAAAAAATCTTTAAATTGAGTTTTATAAATAACTCTTTAATATTTTGGTTCTGCTAGGTTTACCTCATAAGAATAATCTTGGCCACAATTTCAAACACATGAAAACGGGGGCTACATTTCGAATATTGAGAGTTATTTTTTAAAATTAATTCAAGTTAATCTGGATTAGCAATAAACTATGAACTGAACTCTGCTTGTTAATTATTGTATTCATCTCCAAATAATATTATACTTCTTTATTCTAGGTGACCTGGTGGTCTAGGGGTAAGGTGTCGGACTTCTATGCTGGCGGCCGGGGTTCAATCCTCGGTCCCGGCACAGATTTATCTTTCTCACAATCACCCTACCATTACACATTAGCGTAAGTGCGTATAACCCGAACGGGTAGTAAGATGCGGTGCTAATAATAATAATCTTTATTCTACCTAATTTGAAGTGCCAAATCAATGAATTTACATTTCCTTCTAGTCAAATCAATCTTATCTAATACAAGAATCTCTCACATTGAAAGTGGAAAATCCACCTCACCCCACGCATTAGTTGAGCTTTTGGAACAGCACATACATACATTTGGGGCATTGTGATTGGCATAAAAAAATAGCCTGAACAAAGCTAGGCAAATGTTTTTCACACATAAAGTTTTTATATGTTTGTTGGAATATTATTTGTTATTCCAGGACGAGCTTTATTTTTAGATATTATTTTGTAGCCTATATGGTCTCCAGAAGAATACAAGCTGATTTTTTAAATATAATTTCTTTATCATTTACTCTTAGATTAGAGTGATTAGACTTCTAAAGTTATAGGTATACGTGCCTAAAATAAATCATGAAAGTTAATAAATCAAACTGAATGTAGGCCTAATCAAGGTTACTGCTTAGGTGGCCAGATGGTCAAAGGCGTCACTTTTGTGTTAGACTAAAATGCTAATGACAGGGCGACTGGCATTCGAGTCCCGGTCGGTTCTACTGAGGTTTGTTTTTAAAAATTATTTTTCCTTTCTCCCTTCACCAAAATGCCAGTACATTTACTCTAAATTGAATCTTCCTCGTCCCTAGATCATTATCGAAGTTAGTACATATGCGTATAACCTGAACAGGTAGTAAGATGCGGTGCTAGATAAAAGTTCGTTAGTATTTTAAACATATAATCAAACCATTGTTTTATGTAAATTTTATAACTTTTAATTCCTTTTTACCATAACTTTGTTTGGTCTAACTTCAGCAAGACTACGGTAAAAAAAAAATGTATCGGACTATTGCTTTATATCAGAAAGAGGGTTGAATATAGATAATTATCAACATATCTTTCTACTCATCTAGGCTATCAACATAATATTCACACCACTGTAATATGGATGCTGACTATAGAATAATCTAAATAAATTGTACCTACATTTACTTGTGTAAGGAAAATAGAATAGGTATTCTGGCATCTCAGTTACCAATAAACCAGACTTAAGAGAACTGAAGGCTTTTTACACGTGCCCAATATTTCAGCCATTAAATCGTTTTAACATATTTGTCACTTTTTGTAACATAATAAATGATTAATATTTTAAAAGTAAGTAATAAAAGGATTTTTAAATAATTCATGAAATCATAGGGCCAACATTATAAGTATTTCTTTATCATTTCTTTACTCGTCGTCTTCTTAAAAGCAGTAAAAGAAGAGGAAGAAGACGTTGGAGTGCTTGATGGAAAGTGTCCATGCACTTAGGAAACATTTGTCAGGATGAAACTCCATTTCTCAACTTCCCCTAGTGGCAGCCCCTCCTAACCTCCTCTCCCCATACCCCCCTCCAACAACCCTCACATACACTCACTCAACCCTTCATTGCAAATCTTCCATCCATCTTTGTAGCAGCCACTACCACCCTGAAACTTCGTCTTCTTTTACTGTTAGAGCTGCTATCTAACGAAATCTCAGCTATACAGACTTCAAGTCATTAGCCAACTTTCTGAGGAATAAAATATCGCAGTCTGACATTTTCTCCTCTTATAGATGTTTTATTTTTTATCTTATGACTATAAATATTTCAATGCTATATATATATATATATATATATATATTTCTTAACAAATATAAATGTTGACATTATATGCACTTGTTTACAGTTAGAGAAAAATGGTGTTTTTAATTGGAATCAATGCAATTTTTCTAAATTTTTTGTTCTCAAATTTGGAAACTTTGGCTAAGATTCGTAGTTGTATGTTTGTTGATGTAGTATTTAATATATAGCGATATGTATGTATATAAACTTTCATGATACTTTTACAGATATTGATTATACAGTTATTTTTGAACTAAGCTAACTCTTTGGGTATATTGGCATCCAAATAATATATATATATATATATATATATATATATATATATATATATATTTATATATTATATATATTATATAT
>CABFVZ010000076.1:759421-792347 GCA_902151445.1 Timema monikensis | reverse complement strand
AAAATTTATATTATAATAAATTTTATTAAATCCATTTAATTCTTTTATTTTAACATTGTTTTGTTACAATAGATTTTTTTTTTTTTGTAAAATCTTTATTATCATTAAAAAAAAATAGAAAACCTATGAGATGTTTTAGTTTATAAATTTGAATTTGTTTTTTTAAAATAATTTTTCTATCTTAAAATCGATTGGTAAGATTTTTGAAAATATTAATTTTCATTGAGTCAATAATTTACGTAGCTCATATAGTTTAAAAGCTTAACAACATTTTTTTTACTAAAATTTCACAGTTAACAATATATTGGGTCATATATTGAAATAAATAATTATATAATGTAGTGGTTATATTTATACAAAAACTAAATAATTATGTCCTGATACTTTGGTATATATCATTAATAAAAAATACATGGAAAATTAATTGTAATATGTATTGTAAGATTTTTAAATCGAACTAGGCATTGGAAAACTTAATTATCATAAAATTTTAACCTAAAAATAATTTACTGCCAGTAAGTTTTGAGTTTTGTTTATTTCAAAGCCAAATAGTTAATATTATCTTATTATTTGTAAAGCCTTCATGCTGCTAATCAATACGTGTTAATATCAAGAAGCACGGTAATGCACCGAGAAAGCTCTCCAGTAACGCCGTACACATTTAACACGATACAACTCAGGTCACATTTAAACCTCTCCCCTCTAACTCAGCTACAAAGTATAATCGGAATGTAAATACCTAACATCCTGTTAAGTCGAACTATTTTAAATATATTTTCAAAGTTGAAGTTTCTAGATTGAGTGGTTGGTGAGATACCTACCTCACTTACAAAATCTTATTTTGGGAATCTCTGACTTAAATCTCTGATCATAAAAACCTATAGTGTACTTTCAGTTTACATTATAATCTTGATAATTGGTAGTTAAACGAAAAATAAATTACATAATTTTATATTTTCAACATTGTTCCTAAAAATGATTAGGAGGGGGCTGTAGGATGGAGTATAGGGATCGGACTTATTTAATTTTTATCAAAGCCAAATAGTATTCCACTTAAAGGCTTTCGTAATTAGATTTTACAACTGTTTGTTTAATTTTGATAGAACACAGAAATCAAATTTTTTTTAATTGATCATTAATTTATTACAGCAGTTAGATCCGTGCTCTACCAACTTAAATAAACGTATTCTTATATATAATCTTCACAACAAAGTGTTGATATCCCACAAAAATTATTTATGTTAAAAAATATTGCCAAGTTCTAAATCCTTAAATTATTCAGCCTCGAAAAAGAGATATAAAAGAACACCAAATTCAACATGCAATATATTTCCAAATTACTTCTCATTTAAGTACGCTAATCTGATTTTAAGTCACTAATTAAAGTTGTCCTATACACTTTTACTAATCAATAGGTGCTTTTGTATACGTTATTTACTTACTTGCTCTATGGTATTGGAACGCGAGAGTTCATTACCACACTCACAAAAGTACGCCACCTATTCCTATCTTGAGCTTATTCTATCCAGTCTATCTCATTACACCCATCTTTCTCAGGCCTATCCAAATGCTATCCTCCTATTTGCGTCTGGGTCTTCCCAGTGGTCTTTTCCCATTAGGTTTGATATTCAATACCTTGAATGCGGTTCTAGATACAACCAATCACGCAACTTGACCTGCCCACCGTAACCTGCGAGATTTTATTATTATTAAGATATGCAGCCCAACATTATTTATCATCCTCCTCTCCTCACTATCTTCATCCATTTTTGGTCCAAATATCTTCCTAAGCACTTTGATTTCGAACACCCTTAATTTCCTTTCTTCATTTAAGGTAATAGGCTATGTTTCACACCCATAGAGATCAACCAGTTAAATTATGGTTTTTGAATATTCTGAGTTTTACATTTCTTTACAGCAGGCGAGACGCTAACAACTTATTGACCGAGTAGTGACAAGCATTTCCTGAATTTATTAATATCCTTATTTCCAATCTAATATTGTTACCTCTATTGAAAATTGTTCCTAATAATTTGAATTGAATAACCCTATCAAATATATAAGTAACACACACATATGTGATAATTGCTCTAAATTTCTTGAAGCTAGCTCTACAATATGATGTTGAAAATCCTCACCAGTTTCAGTGTATATATATTCAGTGGCGCAATAACAAGAGGGTACGTGGTTAAACCTATTTATCCCAATTGCGATTTATGAGTTCATTATGTAGATCGTATCCACACAAACTCGAAGATAAAATTACTAATTAGAGTTCAAAAGACAAAGTATTTATTTTTATTTTTACAAGTTTATTGTAAGATGCGTATAAAAATATTTTATATTATAGAATATTTTTCTAACAGATATAAAAGCATTTTCTTAATAGCTTCTAAGGACCCCAAAGGTTAAAGTATTTTCTAGCCTCGTGTCTTATTAAGCTTCGCCTTACATCCATGAATTAATTCACAAGCAGATACATTTTTACATAAAATATAGTGTAAAAATCTCTGTTTCATAAACATGTAGTTGAACCTTACCGACAGAGTGGCGACCATGCCAAATTCTGCGAATATAAAGTGTTGTTTGGACGTCACAACGAACCCTTCAGCCTCTAGACAGTAAATATTATTTTATTAACTAGATAATCACTCGCTTGCTTTATAAACCTATAGTAAACCCTTCGAATTGGCACTAATTAGTTTATTTATAATAAGTTACGTTGAAAAAATATTTGTTTAAATCTTCCTTTAAATTATTTTATTTTCCTTAAAGTAAGATTTTAACCGAGTTCACTCAGCAAAGGGACTAAACGTAGTTATTTTCCAGGTGGAAGAGTAAGAAAAGATTGTGTGCATTTGTTCAACTATAAATAAATATATAATTTAGAGTAAACAAATATTTTAAAGTTTGGCCTTATTTTAATAAATGTAGGGAATAATAATATCCGGGACACAATTATTGGTCAATTTAATAATTATCTGGAACTTAGTAAAAGTAGTTTGTGTTATTAAAGTATTAATAAATGTGTTCTTAACGATTTGACATGCAATCAATTAGTTGTATAAAAATACTGCATTTGTGCTAGTTAATACAATAATCTATACTGATTGAGATTTATTTAAAGATTGTTGCATTGAACAAAGGGATTTAGATTAGTTGCAAAGAAAAAAAATGATGTTTAAGGTATTCGGTCTAAATACTCTTGATTAGTAAGGAATGTTTCTTGCAAGATATATATATTTCCAATAATTGCGTGAACTATTTAAAATTTACCATTATTTAATAAAAATATTTAGACAAGAAAATACTGACCGTTAAAACAAATGTTTTTTGCATAAACCACAAAAATCATTAAAAAATTAGACATTTGTTTTGGGTGAAACAAAGAAAAAATCTACTAAAATCTGCTGTTTGCCGTAGTGCGTACTTTTTTTACACACATTAAAACTTAAATAACTAAACACACAAATATTTGAACAAACAAAACAAAAGAACGTGCACAATAAATCCGTGAAGCTTAGCGCCTTACACAATTTTAGAAAAGTATCCGTATTAATCTAGTACAGTACTTACAAAAAACTTTAAATATCAATGCTAAGATAACTTACTTGAAAATATAAGTTAAGACGGAGTTATTAATATTAATAAATTGTGAAGATATGAGTTCAGATCAAAGAATTAAAAAAAAAAATATTGCTGATGATTATTGATAATAATTAAATTTAAATTCACACACATTGTAAATAAAACTTTTGAATTTTGGTGATAACTGTGTTTTAACTTGTAATTTAAATATATGTTTTAAAATTATTTTTTTTTACTCTTATATTGAACTATTATTATATTCAAATTCTCATGTGGTATGAATGTTTATTTGACCATTTGACTCATGTAAATATCTAGTTATTGAGTCAATGGAATATTTAATAATGTTATGAAAACTTTGTTTAAGGAAATTGTTTTACCAATAGTATAAATAGTATTTAGTGTCCTTATGTTATAAAGAAATTGTATCATCAGTAATAATTTTTTTGTAATTCTTTAATTTGAGCTATTATCTTCATAATTTCTAAATAATAATATCGAAGTCTTAACTTATATTTATTGATTTGATCCTTACTAAAGATATATTTATGTTGTTTTATAAAATGTTGTTACTTTAAAACGTTTAATTTTAAAAACAAACTTAAAAGATTACTATCAAACTAAAGCACTTTTGATTAAAACAATTGATTCAAAATAACTGTTACATTTGTAAATACTTAAAATAAAGAGTCTGTGTACAAATAAAGTATATAAAAGATTAATTTGTAATGATATTAAATATAAATAAAGGGAAAAATCTTGGGTGTTTTTACATTTATGCTAGAGAAATGCATAAATATTAGATAAATTGCTATATAGTAATTTTTTATGACATAGCTTGTATTTCTAGTCGTACTTCTATTGTCTACGGATGCAAAAATACCTAGGTAAATTTAGATAATCTACACCTGCAAGATTATAAAAAGCTCTCAAATTCTCTCATGAACTATTTTTTTTTTGGTTCACGTAGAAATCCGTCCAGACCTTAATAGTATTCAAGAAAAACGTTGACATAAATTATCAAAAAATATCTAAATAAACTATCATTAAAACTTATGTTTGACCATAACTAGACTAACCTACTAATCATAACTTAAATTTATCACAGTTCTTCATAGAATATAACATATATTATTTTATTAAAAACATAAAATGTTGACTAAATTACATATTTTAAATGTATTTACCAAATAATAAAAACATGTTTTTATTGTTTTAAAATAATTGAAAACCAATGTTAGGTAAAAAGAAAATAAGTAGTTTATATGCATTGTATGATAATTTTATTTGTATGTGAATAATAAATATGACCTCTTGATTGGCTGATTTATAAGTTTAGTTATTTAAGAAGCCTTTAAATGTTTCTTATTCTGATCTAAGCAATGTTACAAAAATTAATTAAAAATAAAAGTTTGATTGCGAAGTCGGTAGAATTTTATTATATTTTTCATAGCGTCTCACTTATCATTCGTAGTCGCATATTAGATATATATATATATATATATATCTTAATGTAGTAGTGATGAGTAATGTATGATTAAGAGGAAATGTACCCTCATTTGAAAGAGTTGATAAATACTACACCGAGTAGGAATACAAACCCTGACATCTCGTCACGTACAGTACATACATACGTACGGTACTGTACTGTACTGTACATACACACTAGTTAGATGTAGGCCTAGTAGACATTTTGGCCACGTGCCTTTGGTTCGAGTACCTCCACTTTAATAAACACCACATTAGTTAGCTTAGGTAATGATATGTGATGCCAAATTAATTAATTAAATTAAAATACTTTATAAGGAATTGCTTAGTTAAAGAGATTAAATTTCAAACTAGATTAGAAAAAGTTTGTATGTTTTATGTCAATTTCAATTTGGTTTGTTATTGTTAAACTATATTATACAAAACTAAGCATAAAAATGCTATATGTTTCTAAATGCTAAGAAAAAAATCTAACTGGACCAAATACTAGACATTACAGATTATATTGAATGTTTGGTTGTTTCTAAATTATATTTTTAATATTTTACATATTTAATTATACATTTGTATTTTATTCAAAATATTATACATTCTAAAATTAAAATTTATATATCATATAATAAAATGTCCTTAAGAAATACATCTTACTGAAAGGAACCTGGTTTGATAAAGGAAGCATTGAATTAAAATAACTATATTAATATGTTCTTAGGATCTAACTACACTTTAGAGATGATCTCTTTCCCACTTGTCTTTACCAGTTGGAGATTATGCTTTAGCTTTAGTAAGCTATGCAGATGGGCTATGGAGGAGGAAGTTAAAACTTAGAGGTAAATTAAGTAGCACAGGAACGTTTTTATTTGGAAGGAGGAATATATAATCATGTGCTGTTATGGGGGGATAACCTTTTTGGGGTTAAAAATAACCAGAAAAAATTAATATCTAACGCTCCCATTTTGCATTATACTCATTTATTTTAGGTATGCCAAACATTTGAATAAATACACACAAAACGAATCAAGACAAATTATATCTGATGCTATTCAACTAAAAATTATGAAACACTAAACAATAAAGTAGGTTTCCATACACTTTGTCCTATATTCATATTTAGCTATAAAGCCACTAACTAGTTTTGCAATGTCAAGTTTGTTTAGCCTCTCCGGGTATGCATTAAGCAGTGATTTAATCTACGTCGCCTCATCGTGGCGCAAAGATAGTTTTGTATGCGTCCAAGCATTGAAAACCTTCCTTCTGCAGTAGCTGATGTTGCTGGTATCACTATCAGAGGTTTTAAAATCTTTTCAGTGTGTGCTTACAAGCACATTTTATTTTTATTGCATTAACTTAGTGTGAACTTTGTATCGTTTCTCAAAAGAATTTTACATTATCTAAAAATGTTATAATATTATTTTTTGTAGGGGTAAAAATTACACTTTTTATCTCCCTCAAATTTTGTCGGGGTAATATTTACCCCCATCATGAGTTACTGGACTAAATATGTCTTATAATTTGTGTGGAGGGAGAGTCTGAATTTGTAAAAAAACATCCTTAGTATACCTGGCCAGGATTCATGCTACAATCTTCCAATCACCTGAAGAAAAAGACAACACTATTTGAACAATCTTACCACTTGCCAAACTAGTCGGGTACTGTCAGAGATAACCCCATTTTTATACATAGGTGATAGGATGGGAAAGAGATATTTATACATTTACACGTGGAGAGAGAGAGTAATAAATTATTTATGAAAATTCACACTAAATATATACAACTGAAATTCGCCCAGACCTTACAGTCAAAAGCAAACCATATCAACAAAATCCCACAAATCAATAACACTAAACATTTGTTTGAATTGCACGGATATGTGGATATTAAGGTTGTTACTCAGAGTGGTGTGTTTTATGGAAGGTTTTGATAGTCTCTAATTATTGTCTTATAAAATAAAATATACTTCACTATATATCACGTTGTTCATATTAAAATTATTTTACAACTCTCTATAACAATATTGATTCTAATGGTCAGATGCTAAATTTGAATACCCAGCTTTTATTCCATATTTTCAATAATACACCTGACTTCAGGTTCTGTGCAAGTATTTTTATTTTTATAATAATATTTAGGTTAATTTTAATAGTACAAAAAGGATAAATCTAAGTCAAATTAATCTATGAAGTGATAATATGATTTACTGCGATATGTTGATGATTATTATAAAAGTGGTTCGAATAGAAGGATCCGGATGATGTATAATATGTATCTGTTTTTTTTAATGTAACTAAACATTAATTTTGACTTTCATTAATTTTGGATTGGAGATAAAAATACTGGATTTTATCTTATTATATTTCATATCATATTTAAAATCATAGGGTTGGAATCGAGCTGTTCGTGTAAAGCTTGGCAAATTAAATTATGATTTAATATTCTTGATGTGTGTTATATTTATTTATTTTATAGTTTATACAAAATATGAATGTTGCAGTTATTTTTAATATTAATAATTAATAACTATGCATTCTTAAGTGTTAATAAATAGGAATTATTTTATCAATATAATTTTATATAAATATATATTTATTTCATTTAATTTCTTGTTTAATTTACCTATCAATATTTAGGATCATAGTAGATATATTTTTAATCAAATATATTTAAATGTATTAATTAACTATCAAAGTTATAGTTGATTATAAAAATAAACCTTTCTAATAATCTTTTAGTTTGATGACATTACATAGATTAAATTAAATTTGTTAAAAAAATCTTTTATCAAATATTTTTTTAATTTGAGGCCTACATTTACAATTACTCATGAATTACTTATGATAAGGACTTCTGAGACCTAATGGGATAAATATTTTAACCTAAATTAGTAGATTGCACTTACTTTATTGCTACTGCTTTTGGTATGTACAAATTTGAATAGAAATAATAGTTTTACGAGAGAGAATTATAAAACTTTAACAAAGTAGGAGTTGTAAAGATGTTATAAAATCCTGCTATAATTCAGGCTTATTACTCATTTACCAAGGACTAAGGAAATTAGACTGAAGTTTCTGATATGTATGAGGTCACGAGAATCTTGAAAGTTTGCCTCTTGGTAATCAAAGTGCAAGAATCAGTGCTGTGCATTATTTCTTTCACGTCTAAAAGTTAAGACTCGCTTCGTCAACCCATCAATTTAAAATAGAATATGGTATTCACAAAGTTTTTGTGAAAACTTTGCTTTCTGAGTTTCTTAGTGTTAATTTTTAAATATAACTATTGGTTTGACTATTTCGTTGATATTTAATTCCTTTAAGAAACACAAGTGTATGTTAGTTCATTTAATATTTATATACCTGCCTCGGTGTCAATGGCCTAAGTCATCACCCTAGTAAGAGACTTACTATAACTTAGTATGTACTGAGGGTGTTTTACTAAATTGCTATTCACTATGCTTCTACGCAAATGTGGCTACATTTATTCTAAATTATACATTAGTAATCCCTCACACATTAGCGTAATAAGTTCATATGACTATAATCCGAGAGGGTAGTGAGACGTGGTGTCAAAATAAAGATATGTAATTATCATAGTGCTAACCGAATATTATTATTATTATTATTATTACTATTATTATTAGCACCGCGTCTTACTACCCATTCGGGTTATACGCACTTACGCTAATGTGTAATGGTAGGGTGATTGTGAGATGAAATGAAGGACCTACAGTTTAACGTGGAATCCGAACCACGGTGGCGGCCTGGCATTCTCCACATTCACAAGATGTCTTGTCAGAGGTGAAGGAAGGGTTTGGTAATCAGATAAATCTGTACCGGGACCGAGGATTGAACTCCGGCCGCCAGCATAGGAGTCTGACACCTTACCCCTAGACCACCAGGTCACCAATTAACCAAATGTTAATTTTAATGTAAAGTACTTTGTCATAAAAATGATCTGTCTAATAAAAGAATACACTAAAAGTCTCTACATTAATATATATAGTAATAACTAAACAGCTCCCAGTTATTATTTGAATAATAATATTCCAATCTTTTCATTATGCAATATCAATAATATTTATTATCATTTAGCATTCTGTTTCAAAAGAAAATGTTTAATAATTGGTCATGATTATTTACAGAGGTGGCATGTTGATTGTTTCTAAGGCCAGCGAGGCTTGATGAATTCTACTCTTATATGGTTTACTCCCAATCAGTATCGTTCGTGTTCTTTTAAGCAAATAAGCATAGATTATTAATTTATAGCATTATTTTTTGTATGGTTGGTAAAACGAATAGTGAAAGGGGAGGGATAATTTAGAAAGCCTTTCTGGCTTTTTCAGTAATACAAGCTCCACGCCTGATTATTTAGATGACGGTGAGTAATAAAATTTGACTAATAAGTACTAAGATATTAATAGAATTTTAATGTCTTCCTCGTCACTTTTCATGATCTTAATGTGTTTATTTTTACTTAAATATTGAGGTTACATCTAGTAAGTTTACAATTTCAGTGAATAATTTGTTTTACACCTAATCTGATAGCATTAATTTAAAAAAAACCTTAAAGATATACACGTCTTGAATATAATTGATTGTTTATTAGACTATACGATATTATTGAATTAAATCTTTTTCTATCGTTACGGTTGACCTGGTGGTCTAGGGGTATGGTGTTGGACTTCTGTACTGGGGGTCCGGGGTTCAATCCTCGGTCCCGGCACAGATTTATCTGATTACCAAACTCTTCCTTCACCTCTGACAAGACATCTTGTGAATGTGGGGAATACCAGGCCTCCACCGTGGTTCGGATTCCACGTTAAACTGTAGGTCCTCAATTTCATCTCACATTCACCCTACCATTACACATTAGCGTAAGTGCGTATAACCCGAACGGGTAGTAAGACGTGGTGCTAATAATAATAATCTATCGTCACTGTTGAGTTTTTGTCAAGCCCTATAATATATTCATTCATCTTTGATCCAGTGGTGTGCTATTTATATAAATAAGGGGGACATGAATAATAAGTAATTAATTTTTAATGGTATAATCTATATTCATACTCTTTAGTAGAGAAAAAAATTATGGAATCAAGAATCGTTAAAATAATTGCAGATTTGCTTTGTTTGTCAAGGCAATTATTTATCCATACCTTTGTTCTAAAGTGTCAGGCCTGCAAAAGTATTTAATTAATTTGACGTTAAGTTAAAGTTTCGAATTATTGCATGATATCCTTCTTATAATTGTACAAATTTGATATAGGTAATTTGTTCATCCATCTTATTTCAACGTTAATGTGTGTTAACTTCCTATAAAATACGTTCTTCATCTCCTTCCCTCAATATGAAGACATAAATTACATATTTTGTGCTCCAACTTGCGAATAAAATAATATTTTTAAAATAAATAAAATATTCTTAATGGAATTTTACTGCTACACTTGTGAATTACCGGATTATTAAGTACTGAAAATATTATTCTAAATCAGCTAAATATAAGTACACAGTTTCTAGTGGCATATATATAAAAGGCCAATATATTATGGATACATATATTTTATGCAAAGCTGAAACTTGAATAATTTGAAAATCTGTATGTAATAAATTTAAAACGATAAGCACAGCAATTAAGTCTTATCAAATAATGTGCACTTAGTTATAAAACAAAACAGGGGAGATATTCTGATATTAATTTTCTAATGATACATGATTTAGAGAGAATAAAGGTTACTAAGAGTAATTTAATAGATTTTCTTCAAGAACAAAATTTTGGTAAAGCAGTAAAATTTACAAACGCACATCCTACAAAAAATATATTTTAGAAAATATATTAACAATTAACTTCAGACTTAAAATATCTTGTTGTTGTTAAGGAAGCATCAATATAGAATTTATACTGTTAACTTGGTACCATACAAGATCAGAGCATCTTTGAACGTGCACCATTTTAGTTAGACAATACCTCTGACGGTACTGTCATGCGGGACTGCGTCAATAACTATACCCAATGGTATTTATGTAAACATCTATTCATTGAAATAACCTAATAGCCAAAACCTGGGATTTTAAAAATATCCGTTACTAAGAAGTCTGGTACTCTACATTTTGGTCAGTTTTTATAAATTTGTATGGATAAATATGTGTTTATAGCATTGGCCTTTATTAGGAAGTTATTTCTCCTTATTCACCGATGTCATTTTGACGCGGAAATATAAAAAAGTCCGTTATAAATATAAATACACTATTGATAGGTGTCCCTTGTAGGAGGTTTCACCGTATTATCAATAGCTGAATTATGTGAAGATATTTGTTGTTGGGTCCAAGTACCTGCCGATGAAGATACATGGTTATTACTGGTAGGCTACATTAAAATACATTGAGTATTTTTTTTCGATTTTAACTTTATTATATATCAGATGTATTATATATAATAAGATACACTTTAAAAACGAATTATTATATAACTGATTCAAGTTAAATAGATTATATATTAGGAATCATTGTGCGTTATTCTTAATTCACAAAGATTTCGATGAAATTACGGTACAGATTTTCGACTTATATTTCCTACAAATCTAATTTATGATAATTTTATACTTTTATAGTCCACTCATCCTATAAACATCCTCCAGTAAAGGAATCAATGATTTTAAAATGATCAAAATAATATAAAAATGTACACTCTATATTTATTAAGTGTTACCAATTTCTAAGTCTATGTAATGAAATATTAATTCAAAACTTACTAAAAAAGGTTATAAATCTGAATTTTAATTATATAAACAAGTATCTACATTCAATTTGATTGGAAATAAATATTAGATATAAATGACATATATTTAAGTATTCTGGAATATATTTTCTTCTAAACAAAGCTATGTTTACAAGTTGTGCATTCTTTTTAGTTGATGTTAATTACGTAAAATATATATCTATTAGTTTTACTCTATTATATATATGTCTCCAGAAAACTCTAATGTTTTCACTCATTTGTGATAGTGAATGTTTGCTTTGAAGATAGAAAATTGATTTAATTTGTTGTAATATTCAGAATGTGTATCTCATAGATCCAGATTTATTGAAATCACTCACACTAAGAGTTAAAATTTCTGGCAGTAGCCAAATATGTTCAACAAAATATTCCTATATCATACTTTTCCCCTCAGGATACATACATTTAAAATTAATTTTAAAGTTTAATTTTTGTTGAAAATACATTTATCAATCAATTTACGATTAACTTTCTAATTATTTTTAAGGTATTTACGTGAATGTTTAATATTAACGGTACTTTTATTAGGGGATGGAGATGAAATTAATAACACATATAGAGATTTATACTCCCAAACCCAATGTTCAATTACTTCTAAATTGGATTTAGACAATTATGAAGATGATTTTATATCACCCAAACCAATAAAACATTAAGTTAATACATTAAAGATATCGACGATGTTTCATTTTAAACTTAAATTCCTTAATGAGTTAGAGAATGAAATTACCTGTAAACAAAAACATATAGTTGAAAATGTAGAGAAAATTAAATTAATTCGTTTGCCAAGTTACAAATGTTCAAAATTGTAATTTGGCCTTCGAGTGAATTAAATAATGTCTTCTTTTCAATCAATTCAATCTCCTTAATAAACGTAGTTTATAATATTTTTTAGGATTTTAACAAATATGCAAAAACATATAAACATAATATAACAAAATTTGTAATATTATTTGATATTTATAAAAATATTTATGACAAGCGATTGAAAGATGAGTTCAAAAAATTTATTAAAAATCTATATTTTCTTAAGGAGCTAAAAATCTCAAGGCGAACCTAATTTAAGCTTACAATTCAATCTTAATTAAATTAATACTTAAAATCTCTTACCATACTTGTATCCAGATTAGAGCGTATAGATGTAAGCTTATATTTATTTTAGTAATTTGATATACTAATTTTATGTGGTATTTTAAAACAATGTGAGGAAAAGGTTTTGTTTTTAAATCATATTAACTTCCAGAACTAACAGAAATCGCGTATTATCTTTGTTTTTTATTTGATTTTTTGTCTAATCGCAATTTTTTTACAACATTAGCTTTGATCATTTAATTTTATAATCTATTTCTAAACTTTTGTAGTATCTTCTTAGACACGTATCTGAAGCTTAGGACTGTTTCCAAAGAGCGGATTATTCTATCGAATTTTCTTTCCTGAGGCTTGTCTTCTGCAAGAAAACGTTGAAGGTACCGTACCGCAGCATTCTTCCCAGATAAGGAGTGTGCAGAAAAAGACTAGCTTCATTTTGTTACAATGTACGGAAGAACACAGGAGATTTTAGAAGACACGCGGGGTCCTCTCCTTGTTTTCTATATCTATATAGTGGTAGAGTCATATTTCACTGTCTCGTACCCCCACCCCCTTCAACCATCCCAACGACACCCCTCTGTTAATTCCGGAACCTGGAACACCATCTCGACCGAGATTTTCTCGTCTCTTAAGAGTTTTTAGAACACGCCTCTTTCTCATTCCCCCTCCTTACAAGAACAAGAAGGAAGAAAATGAAGGAAGAAAATGAAAATCACGTGATCAAATCAAGTGAGAGACAAACAAGAAAATGTTTAGAGGAAAAGTGTTACAATAGTTCGAATCAAAAATTGGGTTTTTAGTTTATTTTGGTATTATAATTTCAATACATGGCTAAACCGGAGTAGGAGAATATTTCAGATGTCCCACATGAGTAAATACATGGACAAAATGTCAAGCTCATTAAGTTTAATTTTCTGGGTATGGAGAGGTCGGGATTAAAGTCCCGGAATGGTAACCTGAGTTTGGTTTTTTTTAATGGCGCCCTTCTTTTCCCTAACACTAATAAAGGAATATTTACACTGAGTTCTATCTTCTTTATTCTTACCCCACTAATGTAGGATGTATTAAATGCGTGAAATCTTTTTGGATAGTAGAGCTAAGGGGAAAATAAATGCTATTTTTTATTTAATTTTGTTTAAATTAAGGATATTTACATATACAGAGAAGATTTATCAACTTAGAGATGGAGAAACAGCAATGCATGTAAAGCACAATATATTATTATATTAAACCATTTACTAAAGAAATATGGACTTTGAAAAATACCATATTAATCAAGGGGCTATTTTTTGTCTTAACAGGGGCCCTTCTCATAAAAGAACAAATATTGTAATGATAAGTGCAGTCAAATTTTTTTTTAGATATTTTTCCACAAAGTGATAAGTGTAAAGCGATTAGTGACAAGTGAAGAAAAAACCAAAAAATGAGTCTTTTAAACCAATTCTACAAAACTAAACCCCTGTCAAATTGTCCAATATTTTCTTTGACTCTGTGTTCTAGTGGTCAGAGTTCCAGACCATAGATCCAGAGGTCCCGGGTTCTATCTCAGGTGATTCCAAACATTTATCTGTGAAGCAGTGGGTCTTGAACTAAAACTCAGTCTCGTGAGGACAAATGAGGAGCTATCGGAATACAGAACTATCACATCCGGTTTAGAAAACTGAGGTTTACGGCTAAAGGGATTGTTGTGTTGACCACATTACATCCACTATCTGCAGATATTGATATTATCCTCGCTAATGGCGGCAGCCGCTTGGTTGGTATACACACACACACACACACACACACACACACATATATATATATATATATTTAAAAAGTCATAATTATACTTTTAGGGTACATATATTTTAATTCCTCAGGGCAATTATTAACATTATTGAGGAAATATGCCCATGCATATTTCAAGCATTCTTAGATAATCAATATCCTAGACTTAACAATAGGAGTGTACATTAACAATTAAATTAGCAAACCATTAAAATATTATAAATTAACAGCCGGGGTTGGGTTGTCTTGTCTGTTATAGATATAAGTTTGTTTATAAGTCGTGTACTGATATAATCTGTCGGTTCAGAAACAATTAATTTTCAACCTCCGTATACCATACTTCCTATTGGAATCAAATTTACCAATATTATATTATTATTTATCCCTTTGTAAGATAGACCTCTCTAAAGGAAGTACCGAATAAAGTCGGTATTATCATTCTAAATAATAGATTAACAGCTTTAATATGAAGTAATACATAAGTACTGTACATAGATTTGAATAACAATCAATATAACTACAATAAAAATATATTATTCTTTAGAGAATTTTGACACAGTTTACACTAATGTAGATGATTACCCTAAAACTTTTTATTTATCTCTAATTGTTATGTTTAACATTTGTTTTTTTACTCACAACAATTAAAATGTATTAAGCCTCTATTCATTTTATTAAACCAATTGTTAACTTGTAAGTACCGGTATTAAGAGTTTAAAGATTTCTTGTTAGATCTCTTTTACATCAGTTGAACAAAAGTGTGTGCCATCGATTTACTTTAAATCAGTCCTTCAACATATTCAAATCCTGCCACATTTCACTTTGTAATTGTTTGGTTACCACAGTGATAAGTGAGCCAAACATTACACTCTTTATTTTCTTAATTGTTTTTGTAACAGCACCATTTAACTTAATAAAGCCCATATTCGAACCTCCACCTTTCTATTCAACCTAGCCAGTCTTGATTCTACAAGTGGCTAGTGAATAAAAAAATATCTTCAAGAAAGAGAATTTACAAATACCGTCAAATGGGGTGAATTCGAACGCTTTTGGAGTATGTTTAGTGATAGTTAAAAGTTGAATGATGAAATTGTGTTTTTTACAATGTCGATCATGGGGTATATATTTTAGGAATCCAGTGCTTAATGAGTTGTTAATTAATATAAATGTATTTGCTTGATAAAAAAATAAAAATAGTGTCCGAAGTCACCCTATATGGCGGGGTGACTTCGGACAACTACTTTTTAAATGAATGTCTGAATTCACTCTTTCTAAGGGGTTACTTCGGACACGTAAAATGCTTTTTAAAAAATGTATAAAGCATTTATAATTTTTTTTTAAATATAACAAACAAATATAAATTACTAAAATATTGTTCTATTTATTATTTTTATTTCAGTTTATATAATTCCAACTTCAAATAATAAAATGTTACTCAAATTACATCTTCATTAAAAATAAACTTTCCTCTCCTATACAATGAATTTTGCAGTACTCTGATAACTTGCTCTTTTCTTATTGTGTCTTCATCCAAAATATCACCAAACACAAATATCTTCTTACTGTTTCGACATGAGCGCAAAAAACTTAAATTATTACAGAATCTTTTCTCTTTACGCCCACATTTATCAAGATACCCTTTCACCAGATATCTAATACCTGTTGGGGTGGATGGAAATCCCCAATGAGCCGCCCTCTGAATTCCATGAAGTAACATTTTTTCCTTATCATGAGTTAAAGCCGTCTGTCCACCAATACTTCTGGGATTCGTTTTATTCAATTTGTTTTGAAGAGTTGATAGAGGGATCTGGTATAACTCAGATGCTTTTCTGTAAGATAATTTGCCTCCATTTATATCCTTGAGAGCTTTTTCTAGGTTGTCAACGCTATAATTGCAATAAGGTTTGCTCCCCAATTTTCTTTTATAATTTCGCGGCATTGTCCGAAGTCACCCCTCACTATCACTTTCTAACTAAAAATCTCCCAAACTAGGGTTATATTTGTCTCTAAATACAGTTCACAAAGATATGTTCTTTCAAACAAACTAACAAAATGTATATAAAATAACAGACATTTTATTATGATTTTCTTATAGCTTTACAATTAAAAGTTCACAAGGAGACATAAATTATTATTTTTAACATGTCATCTTTATATTACTAGAAAGGCATGTTTTACTGTGTCAAAGCGTAGACATCAATGATTATCATATCACAGATAGCACATACAAACAAAATCCTGAAAAAACAGGACAGTACAACCTTTTGTCACGGTGCTACCAACATTAAAAGAGAAATGTACTTCAACTGTCCGAAATCACCTTGCCGTCCGAATTCACCCCATTTGACGGTACCAGTCATTTCTAGTGATTACACTAGTGACTTGACTTGTCAAGAGTCGTACCTTTGTAAAACCGAGCCTAGATCTCCCAAGACATGTAGTCAGTAACAGTGTCGTGGAGTGGCCTACCCGTAAGTAAATCACAATTAATATGTTTATAACTCAGTAAAATAATCATTGGCAAGGTATAAACAGATATATATTATGAAGAGTTGTTACCCGCCCCCTGGTCTCGTGGTTAGTGCATCTGGTAACGAACATAGAGGTCACGGTTTCAAGTCCTGGCTGGTACATTAGGTATTTTTATCTTAAGGAGAATTATCCTAACGGTCACCAGGGGATGGTAAGTCAGCCTTTAATTAGATTTATGACTCACACTGGCTCACACTTCTAAATTCACTATAATCACATCATCATCTCTTTGCGGGTACGTGTAGATAACCTTCATAGATGTACCCTGGGCGACGCTCTGTGCCACCAGAGTGGCGGAAAGTATACGTACAGGCGACCTAAATGGATATCATGTGTCTGCTGGTGTTAGTAGTGACATACGTTTAAAAAAAATGCGAGGTTTATAATATAAATCTTTTGAATGATTGATCACGTGGTAGATACAATTATTATATGTAACAAGAATTAGATTTTTATAATGGTGAAAATATTATGTTACTCGCAAACTAAAATTAGTAGAGCTTCCATTAAAATAAATAATATTAATGTTATATTTTTATTAAATGTGGTTATTATTATTTGAGGCCGGAAATTAACGCAGCTTAAGTTTGATTATTTGTAGCGTTAATAAACTTTTAGTTGCAAGGAAATTAAAAGTATTATATTTTGTGTTTTAATAATTTGATGACATCTTCTGATGGAAATTTGAAACAATCAATTATTTTATTCATATACGCACTCCCTTGTTTTATTCACAATTGTGTGAAATATCATGTTAGAGTTTTGTTACACATAGAGCATCTAATTACACAAATGAATCGAGAGAGGAGATGTAAAATTTTGACAATATGTGTCGCCGTTTGTTTGAAACTAAATTAGGCACTCTTTTAATAAAAGAAATTCAATACGCTTGATTGTATCCAAATCTTGAATTCCTGGACACCGTTGAACAAGACTAGGTAAGCTTAATATATTGTCAACGTGACCACCAGTATGAATTTGTGATCTCGTATACAAGTGATATTTCCAATGAGTAGGCCTAGTATTCCAATCAAGTTAATTTTTCCTTAAGGATAGGTTTAACATATATCTTGACAAGAAAAACCTAGGTAAACACCCGCCTTGGTGGCATAGTTAGCTAACGCGTTAGTTTCTTTTTGAGCTAGACTTCTGAGTATGGAGAGATGAAGGTTCATATCTCCGTAAGGAGAACTGGAGGTGCTTTTTCCTAAATGGTTTTCAAATCTCTCTCCACGCAAATGCGGCTTCACTTAATTCTTAATTCAATCCTAACCCATTAGCATAATTACTACATAAGCGTTTAACCTAAACGGGTAGTAAAACGCGGTGCTAAATAAAAAAAATCAAGTTATACCTTCGTAGAATACACTTGTTATTATAAAAATCTACAATGAATAGGATATAAGCTTGCTTAGAACATGATTGCAAAACGCAAGATTCTTATGAAGATTGAAGTTCTGGTGATGTTTGCAGGTTGTAGGTAAGACGGATGTTTGTAAATTAATGTTGAGAACAAATTTTCATTCAAATTGTAAGCTTGCTAAATGCTTAAAATTGAAATAAATAAGGTAAGACACTACGTGTTAAGCAGATATTTTTGATGTGTCTTATAATTAATGAGAAAACATGTGCTCCTGTCGGAGATCGAATCTGGGGATTTCTTCTGAAGTGCTCATCTGTGTTCTCAGATAAAGTTTAACTTGGAAAAATTTAATCAATAAATGGATTAAAATCATCTCATCCTTCTTTCTTAAAGAGAAGTGATGGAGTACTCATTTCAAAATTCGAACACACAGATTTCTGTTGGTATTTGTCAAAGCAAGTCCCAAGAAGGAACAACATTTTTCTTGATTTTGTAATCATATACACTAAATATTAAGATACAAAATGTAAATTTAATACTAAATGATTTTCCCGTTTTTCGCACGTGGAATTTATAAAGTAGCTTTATTATTTTTAGTTTATAAAATAAGCCACTTATAAAAGTAGCAAAATCTTAAATTATGTTTAAATAATAATACTTTACTGGTTAGGATTATGATAGAAAACGCGAAAATGGGCTGAATATTACACAATGTCAAAATAAAGATATAATCTAAATATGTTTTAATAGCTGGCGTTTCTTTTGACGATTAAGTCACATAATAATTTGATATTTTCCCTATTATATTAAAAATATAGTATGGTACACAGAGCAGAATTTCTCTAGCTTTTATCTTAAAATATACATTTGCTAAAAACTCGTTTGAGAAACGAAATAATAGACACAATATACAGTTGAGCTTGGATAATTCGAAAGAATACAATTCGAATTTGTGTATTATTCAAACATTTCCTTTGGTCCCTTGAAGCTTCTATTAAAACAATGTTAAGAAATCACATGTAATTCGAACTTATTTTGCTTAATTCGAAGTAAAACTACCTAAAAAGTGAAATAAAAAAGCCTGAAATCTCGCGTGGGCAACACGTTTACTTCTCGACTGTTACTGAGCGGATAGAAGGCTCTCTGCTATCAGGGTCACTAAAATTTGCAAACAAAACCGAAAAATCATATTGTTTACTGAAAACTGCACCGCAAAAACCCCATTACTCTAGTGGAAAATGTTAAAGTTGTGCCCCCCCCCCCCCTATTCCCACCCACAATTTTGCTCATAAGTCCCCCCCCTGGCCAAAAACNCCCCCCCCCTATCTCCACCCAAATTTGACGTCAATAGTCCAACCCATGGATCAAAGACTAGTTAAGACTTTAAAGCACTTATATAGACGCGTGTGTTCCACAACGTTTTCATAGGTACTTACATCTATAAAAATGGTAAGGTTAAAATTGACATTCTCTGAACTGCCCGACTGTGTATCAGTGCGTGGGACCAAGTTAGACAAAACACAATCGCAGACTACTTTCAGAAAGGAGGTTTCTGCCACAACGATGGTAAAGAGAAAAATGAAGTAGTTGAGGAGATATTACCTGCTGTGGACAACTGAGAAGATATTTGACATGACGCAAGTGTTCATTATGAAGATTTAGTAAACTTGACGATAACTTATCAATTTGTGGTTAGCTGATGTACAGACGTAGCTTCAAGAAAAGCCGATCTCAACTTATACACAACCCATGGACCACATCGAAGAGTTGAGACGGTTTATTGATGGACAACATGATGTAAGCCCCTCAATTCTCCAGGTGCTCAATAAACTAGAAGAGTTCACTACAACTCAGAGTATTAACTGAAAAAACAATCAACAATTTCTAAATTTAAAAATAAACCTGTAAATACAGTATTCTGTACTGTACATAATGCTATGGAAAATCTAAAAATAAAATTATACTTATAAACTACTTCACTGAATTGATGCTTGGAGTTATTTTTCTAGCCCAAATACAAACTTACCTAACTCGAATTTTTGGATCGTTTGAGTTTTTCTAGGTGTCTCTTCAGCTTCAAATTAGCCAGTTTAAAATATACATAGTATCCTTATTTTAGAAAATGATTACAAGTGACGTTCAAGTACAAAGTCCTTCACTAAAACACAAAAATCCTGCTAAAGTTAACATGAAATAAATGTTATGTTTCAACTTTTTACCATTATTACTCTTTTTTACCCTAATTGCTTATCTGTGCCCGTGATATCATTATTTATATTTAGGCAAAGTTTTGCCCTTTTTGTAATGTATGCCATTTTTAATTTTTTTCTTTTTTTGTCTTTGCTCTTTTTAATTAAATTTACTCATACCAATTTTACAATTTTTGGATATCTTAGTTTTTTACCCAATTTTTATTAATCACCCGGCTTATCCCCGGGGAAATATTTTACATTAAAATGTTTAAACGTGTTAAGAAGGGTATAAGGGGTGTAGGGAAGAAAAGATGAAGGGTAAATAAAGGGTAAAGGGTAAAAGGTTTTACAAGTAAAAAAGTATTTATACATAAAAGCTGTTTATAAGAATAAAATTACAACATTTACCAATAATATATTATGGCAACATGAGAAAAAGAGTTAGTTGTGGATACCAAACTCTTCTTGTTTTCTCTCCATGGCAACCAAACTTACATGGCCATCATACTACATTACAAATTGTAAAAAACATTTAGTAAAAAAACTTTCTTACGGCTTTAATATTTCTTTATTTTTTAAGTTTTTAAATAATTTAAAAATCTTTAATCAAAATTTCTAAATTCCGTCTCCAAGATGCACATGTTCGTTCACAGGGTCTATTAATATTTAAATTTCAGACTTTTGCATGTAGTAGATATCGTGCTCATGAGTCATGATACACACAAACTCTTTATTTTATTGATATAGACAATTTTTGTATCGCATCTCATTAGTTTTTCAGGTCATGAGTGTATTTAATAACACGTTTATTTGGTAGGAAAGTGAAAGGTTGAATTTAGAGTAAATGTACTAAATCGTGCGTTTGAAACCATTAATGAAATGCCGCCCTTTTTAATCCAGCCATGATTCAAACTCCAAACTTCAAATCAATGGAAAATGGAACTAAATGTAATTGACATCTAGACAACTGGCGTAGTTCTTAAGACGATTCCCCGACCGACCCATACATTTATTAATAGTTAATAATTGTAGAGACAAAATGAATTGTTCAGTGAAACTTCAGTTCCAGAGACTCGCACTCACGCTAGAAGACTTAGCTAAACTAAGTTCACCAAATATATTTTGAATTTTTATTCAATAAATTGTGTTTAGAATACATTATTTTACAGTGGAATGTATTGTTATCATTTCCCCATGGATTGGTAGATGCATTGGATAAACATCAAAATAATATATTCTGTAATATTAATTCATGTATCTCACAAATTTATACGTGATTTTTTTCCACAGGATCAGTCTTGATAGCTGAATTAAATTAAATTTAATGAAAGATGACATACTGGAACCCAATTTTCTCAGTGGACAAGCATTCGCAAGCAAAACCAAAAGTCGCGTGTTCGATTAAATTGCCCAGAAATTAATTATTCACTTAATTAAATCATAATTCTTATTTGACGGTGATGAGGGGAGGGGATTAAACTTCATATGAAGCTACTGAGGGTATTTCATAGAAAATAATTTCCACTCTACCTCCACGCAAATGCGGGTAAACCACCTCTACAATATACCTTATTTTTTCAATACATTTAATGTTATAACAAATATGCTGCTGACAGTCCGAGAAGTAGTGAGACAGGGAGTTAAAATAAAATTATTTATCTTTAGCACAATCGTGACACAAATGTTATTTTAAAACATTGAGTCTTTACTAATGCTAGCATATTTGCAGAAACGTCTCCCAACCAACATTGTAGTTGATATCATAAGATATATTTTTATGGTGCCAAGAGCAATTCTCACTGAACAAATTTAAGATTAGATGAAATTTCATGTATCATCAATAACTTTTAGACGTCATTTTGAAGACCAGCTATTAATTCATCTTAAAACATTAAATATAAAATAAATAAATAGCTTAATATAGAATATGATAGCAATAACTTACAATAGATGTGTGCGAAGCTTCAAAATGTTAAAGTGGGAAGATCACATCTCCTTCGCTCCGACTTCAACACACATAATAGCTTGTGCAACTTCTAAATATTTCTAATGAAGTAGAAAACTTCAATAAACAACTAACATATTTAAAACATATCACTAAATATGACTTATTTCAATATAAAGTAATTTTTATAACAGCTACTAAACAGAATTTTAACACCAACTAATGATTAAATGATAACGTAAATTAAACATAGATAAATCAGTTAAGTAAAATAAGAAATATTATGTAATATTAAATATCTCCAACATTATTTTATTTAAATTAAAAATACTTTTTAAATTTCAAAAACTTTAACTGACGACACTGGTATGAATCAAAGGAAATATATAACACAAATCTTTGTAGTTGTGCTTGCATTCATTTTATTAGACACGTATCTAATATTTAGTCATAGATTTTCTATCTCGTTGTAATGTGTCTGTGACGAATTTACAAGTGTACTTTTTGATACAAAAATTATTAATCATAAATAATTAAAGATAGGTTTCTGTCTACACTTTTATTTTTATATACATAATGGATAGTTTAAAAATTTAAAGTATTGTTATGTGACAGTAAAAAAGACTTGATCTTCAAATTAGCTTCACATTTAAAATTGACATTTGCACACAATTACCCCTTATCACCTGTATTAAGAAAAGTTTGTGCCAGAGTCGCGAAGATAAGAAGCATATCCACAGCTCCTTTTAAGAATAGTGTTTTTTTTTATATTATAGAAGGTCAATTTAATTCCTTGGATGTCTGGCCTCTCTAGACCACATATTAAGCTAATTACCATTAGAGGCTTTATTTAATCTTTCAATTTTCATCAAAAAAGATTTTAAAAATGAAGTAAATATGTTTTAAATAACGTTGATTATAAGAGTCTTTTTACTTTTAGTTCAATAAATAACATATACAGTATACCCTGATAATGGTTGGAAACACAGTTTAGAAAATTCAAACATATTTCCTTGCGGTCAATATTAATAGCATTTAAATATATTATAAGTGTTATTTTAAGGTATTGTGTATCATAAACGACAGCTGCAGATAACATGACTTGATGTATGATTATATTACAATTGTTTTAGCAGCTTTAGAAACTAGATACTCTCTTTCCTACCAAAATCATACTACATATTATGTGAATATACCGTATTTAACCTTAAATTTTTCTAAATTATCTTTAAAGTTTTAAAATAATTGCAAATATAATTTGGATCTTGGTTTCCTTGTAATATTGGTATATAAAGTAAAGAGACCCAATTTGACGATCATATTATTACAATGCAATTTTTTTGTCTATGTCACATTTCAATTATTATTTTTGAGTCATCTGTACTTATTTGATATATAATTAAATCTTATATTTATGATTGATGAATAAACATTTAAATTAATTTGATATATAATTATATATATCACTGTAACAAATAAACCTATTATAAAAAGAAAAAGGAAGCAAGATTTCATTCTTTCTCTCCACGTAAATTTGTGTTAATTTCATTTTAATTCTTCCTCTTTACTAGCCGATCAGTGCAATTAAAGTTAATATAATTTCTAAGCGTAGTAAGTCTCCGTGTATATAAAAAATCTCGATTTAGTAATTAAAATATTTTTGATTCTATTAATAATTAAGATCTAATATTGTTCAAACAATATACAAAAAGGAACATACATGAGAGATTCAAATAATTTATAATCTCTTAATTTGATCAATATGTTTTAGTTCCAATAATTTGTATTAGATTTTTGTGAATCTCCTAAATGTGTAAGTAGAAGGACAAATCGCTTTCACTTAAAAATTGACTTACAAAATAACTCATGGTTACTCGAAAAATTTTGAAGGAAGAGTAAAACGTCAATATATTATGAAAATACTTGAAATACTTCAATAAATAATGTTTTATTTCAAATTATATCTGACAGAGTAGAGTGAAGTAGTGTTTTAGTTTGACAGATTGTAGTTGTTGTATGTGTATCAAGATGGCTTCTGCTAAAAAACGCTTTGTTTTTAAGCTCATTCCAATTTATTTAAATTAAAAATTCCAATCAATCGACCTAGAACCAATTTATTTTTTTGTGTTTGCTATTTATTACGAAGCTAACATCTTAAACCACTTTATCAACGGTTTATCTGTATGAATAAAGAAAGACCTTATATTGAATAAATAATTTGTGATTTTTTAATTTGATTATCAAATAAAAATATCTATTTCAAGGGCCAACATAAATTATAGGATATAATATTTTAACTTCAAGGAGAGGTTTCTCAAAAAAAAAAGAAATATTATTAAAACCTAGTATAACACTAAATTCTATCACGCTATATTTTCTTAGCAAAATCATGGAAGGAACAAGGTCTATTTCTAATAGAAATACTAGTAATTTTTAGAACAGCTAGTAAACAATATGTTAACACCAATTAGGGATTAAATAACATCTCCAGCTAAAGCATAGATGAGTTATTTGAATTTGTCAGCATAAAATGTTATAATGTGTTGTATAAGCTTTTCTCATTATCTATATGGACTGAATGGAAAAATTAAAAATCTATAGGCCTAGTACTTTTATCTAATAACCACAATAAACTTATATTTGTCTTCATCTTTGACCTTGCTGTCTTGTTTGGATACGCTTCGTATTAAAACCAAAACTGAACTTCAGGTAACCTACTGTCTATGTATGTCACTGTTTGCTTTTTTGTTTAGTAAATTATCCTAGCCCTGTTTTCTGCATAATAAACGAACGTCTAACTATTATTCCTAATTTAAAAATAAAGGTGAATAACATGAAATTGATCAACTAATGGACCAGTTTAGTGTATACTTAGACAATAGTATATTTAACAATTTCATTTAGGCAAATGCCTTATTATTTTAAAGCACAGACTGTGACCAAAACTTTTTTCTCTTTAGTAAAGTCGACCGCCATTACCAATATACTTATGCTACCAGTCGGTACACTCGAAGTTTAAATGAAAAATTCTCTTTTTGTGTTTAACTTCCCCTATATTAAACTGGATAAAACTAAAGTAATATAATTGAAACAAATATATCTACAAGTGGCTTAGCTATTTTACGCAAAATAGATTAAAATCAAACACAATTCCATAAAGAACATTAAAGAACTAAATCTAGTTTTGGATCAAGATTAATCTAAAATTTGAGTAGACTAAGTTTCAGGGAGAAAAATTCGATCGAATTCAAATTTGTATTTACTAACATAGGATTTACCACACAATCAATACGATGCAATAATGTCCTTTTGGCATTGAGGTGCCCTCATGTTTTTTTTCATTTCTCAATGCACGAAATGACGCCACTGTCAAATTATGGGTTTGTAAAGTCCATTTTCCACCCCACACATGCTCAGTGTTTAGTACCCGCCTACTGGCGTAAGGGTCACTGGTTTAGTTCCAGTTGGTGCCAATAGGAGCTTGTGTTTGCCTATGGGTGTGTCTTAGCTCACGGAGGATCAGTTAATTATGGTTTCAATGGCTAAGCATTATGTTAAGTATTCTGTTCTTGATTATGATATACTAATATTCAAGGATTTATAAATACGGTTGAATAAAACTACATCAGCTAGTGAAATGTGCATAAACATATTTTTCAAGGTTTACAAAATAAATTTCATAAAATACTTTATGGCTCTGCTTCTATTACTGAGGTATATTTTTATTGTTGTTTATTCCACTGAGTGTTAGAAGCCTTTCGGGCTATACACACACAGTTATTATGCCAAGTGTATAAGGATGAGGGAGTTTTAAATTTAGAGGAAAAGTACGTGAATTGAGGAGGTTGGGGTGGAAACCTGATACCCTTACAGATTTGGATGGGATATTTTTACTATTTAAACATTTATAAAATCTGTAAATCTAGTTATAAAAAATAAATAAAATATTCTTAGATATTAGCTATCCTCTAAGTTTTGACTGACTATAAAAACAACTTTTAATTCAAGAGGTAAGCTACCAGAAATCCGTGCTAACACATTTTTTCATAGAATGAGGGTTATCGTGTTTTTTACCCAAACCCCCCAATTGGCGTTGGAAGAATAGTGTGAAAACATTTAGGGAAAATCAATCTCAGTTCATCTTATTGATACTAAAACCCGGCTCTCCCCGTCATTAGCAATCCACTTTATTGCACGATGAACAATTCGACCATTGAGGTGGATTTGAAGACTATTAATATAATCAATCATTGGAAGTAGATGCATAATTAGATTAATGTTTACCTACGCAATTAAAGTAATACTTGAATCTTTGTCTTATCAATAAGGCAGTTATGTAATCCCCCAACAACTATATTGTAACCTATATTCATAGATGAGAGCGTGAACTAAATATCTTGCTCATCATATCTGGTTTTATGGTGACAGAGAGGTCCAGGTTCAAATTATAGCTCGGAGTACTGAGAATATTATTTCTAAGTTGATTTTTCCCTCTATCTCAAACCAAATGAGATTATATTAACTTCTAAATTCTGCCTATTTGCCCCTTCTCATTAGCGTAGATAAATCCTGGGATGAATAAAAGCCCTTTATTTAACGAAATTAATATTTCAATAAGAAAAGAATAGATTCAAGATTTGACATTAAAACCATTTGCGACACAGCTCCAGGCGTACCAACCAAAATAATTAGGTGCAAAGAAAAATATTATTTGTAATATTTTTGTCTAAATAAACAACATATCTGGCTTAAGTACTGAGGATTATTAATAATCTAAATAGTCAAAATGAAAAGTAAGATTTTGGATTTAATGTAAAAGTTAGAGCTTGAACACTGCAAATGGCTTAGTTTGATTGGACTCATAGTGGTAATCACGCAATCTAGGACTTTTAACTTACACTAAACTCAATTTTCTAATAAAAATATCAGGGGTTGTTATATTGTATCCAACATTCGATAAAGCTTATAACAGTCCTGTCATCCTCCAATACATCTTTCCCTGAATGGACACTTTAATCACTATCGCCTTAATCAAATTATCCATCTTTTATTTTCATGCTAGAACCACAGCGATAACAGTGGCTTCATCCAAACAGATGTAATTCGTTATTTACCTTCAATGTCCAATTCAATAGATTCTTTAATCCAAATAAATTGTCATTGGTGTATTGTAGTAGATCCTTAAGTAACACGTCATACTCTTTCTAAAACTTGACACACCCAAAAGTTAAACCAGAATGCTGGAAGCAGTTCTGTATAGTGAACATTTACGCACTCCTTCAGGCCTTGTTGGCAAAAGCTCTAGCGTACAACAAAGAAGCCTGTCTGTTTTTCTTTTCTGTAACTGTGGTGTGTAACTTAAAAGAATAGGAAGGCGTGCAATGGCGGTCCATATGGTCTTTCATCTCCTTCCCAATCCATACCTTCATTTGCTCACTTTTTTACCAAAATATTAGGTAGAGAGTTATTCAAGGCTTACGTTCAAAGAATAACAAGTTGGTTTTTCAAGGAATTACAATGTTAGAATTACATTCTTTATTTAAATTTTAAGTTTTCATAATCATTATAACCAAAACAATCGGTTAATTTTCAACGAAACATTTAACAGATAATTAATAAACAATTTGTTTATAAGGACAAAAATATTAAATTAATTTTTGGCATGATATTCACTAAAACCTAGTCCACTAAATCTATAGTTGAGTGTATACATAGCAGAAAAAGAATGCCCACAAGGAAGAAGTACACTAATTTAAGGTTAACTTGCTTTAAATATGCGAGCTTAGTTCCAGTTTCAGCTTGCCACTTTTCTTAGTTCCATACATACCTGTGGCATTGTTCACGTAGTCATATGTATTATGCAAGAAATATAAGAAGAAGCTAAAAAAGAGATCTGTGTGAACATTCTCAAGTTTCCCCAAGCACAAATGTTATGCATTCCATTTTAATTTTTACTGGTGTTGGAGCTACCCACAATTCACATAGTTCATCACGTGGTCTAAGGTGTAAAATACGCAATCTAATCTAAGAATAAAGCTTATACATCCAAGATGCACAGCATAAAATTTCCTTTTGCACGTAAATCTACATGAAAGGAATCTTTTTTTTTGCTGGTTGGTTTTGAGTTAACCAAAATGGTGGTAAAGTGATTGAAGTCAGTACAAGCATTAAATTGGCCTAAGACGTTAGTCTCTGAATATAAGTTATAGTTTAAAATAAATAAATACACTTTAGATACGAATCTTTATATATCAAAGTTTCTTGATCTTTAAGTAGCATTGAAACACACACATTACATTTTGTCTAATATATATTATGATTAGTTCCTTTGTTATTAGTTAAAGCTTCCTTTTAATGGGAAAAGTAATCCAGATGTATTATTACTTATCTATGTAAATCTAAATATGTGTAAGTTTTATTAGTCAAACACTATTTACCTACTAATGTTAATACGACCCAACCAACCAACCAAACCCGAATATAAATATTTCTCACCAGATTTTGAACTGAAATGTATTTTGTAACTTGTATTTATATTTGCAGTTTATTTGGCGATTAAGTTAGACAACAAATTAATGACTTTTAAATTTAATAAAAGTATATAAGCATTGGCCACGTGTTTTAAAGTATAATCCTTGAAAAAGTTCGATTTTATTAAACTTAAAAAGATTTTTTTTATAATTTTATCCTTTGTCTGTTCTTAGAGTATAAGTGACACTCTAGTGAAGATCCTGTTTATATCGGCTAAGCGATTTTAAAGTTTACCATGAACATACAACAAACACAGAAACAAACCTCTTGGTGTAACGAGGATATGTAAAATATGTCACATTGCAAACATTGTGCAATTACAATACAATGACCACATGGTATGACGTTCAAGTCTGTGTTTTTAGATATTCGACGAGATATGCATATCCAAGTTGAACTTAAGGAATATGTTACCTTGTAGCGCTATATCGCTGTTCTACCAAGCAATATATCTATACAATAAATAAGGGAATAGTTAAGATTATATAATAATTATTATTTATCAAATAAAAGGCTACATTCATTAAGTGGTGACAGTTTATATGTATATAAAACGTTCCAAAAACAGAAATAAAATATGTCTAGAAACCCTAAAAAATTAACTGTGTCCAGCCCAGATAAAATATATGAGTAGGATTTAATTTGTCTAACAATTACATTCAATCATACTTACGACAGAAGACGTACAATGTTCTGAAGACAGCTAGAGGAAAGAAGGTCCATCAGTACATTAATGGGTTTGATACCAACAAAACTATTAACCTCACTTCATAAAAACAGGTCCGTTCAAAAGAAAACAAGTTGAAATACAATGAGCAAAGGACTGTGCCTATTATCCTTTAACCAGAACCAGGCAAAATGCCTCAAATGCCAATATCCAAGCTAAATGTAGGAGAGAGTCTTTAAGTGTTTCAAGGACACAGGAAATGTTAATAAGGACAGCCAGCTCTTTGAAAGGCTAAACACAGCAGCTTGAGTTAAATCTAACCAGGGGACATACAACTCCGATAATGTATCGTACCATGACCCGTAATAATATTGCCAAATTTAACAGTAAAAAAAGGTAAAACCATTCCAATCCTAAGTCGAACAAGTTTTAGTTATTTATCAAATGGCCTCTTTGAGGGCTAGCATATGTCTCCTGAGAACAGTACAAATGGATGAAGCCCATTCTACACTTAGAATGAAAGGACACAATCCAGTTACCTACTCGCTGATTGTGTCTATAAGTCAGATCTAAAGGGGAGAAGCCACAGACATTAGAAAAAAAAATAATGATAGTCAAAACCAGCCCTTCTAAGGGCTACCGGAAAGTACTCATCATAAATGGATGAAGCCCCTATTTTAAGTTAATGAATCAGATAGCCGAAGCTATCATCCATGCATATTAGTGAGGACAGTACCATCTAGATATTATATTCTGAAAATTGAAAAATGACACCTAAACACCGGAATCGAAACCGGGACCCTCGACATAGTACGCCAATGCTCTTACCACTGAGCTATCCAGGATTCGTCCCATACCCATGGTCATTCTTCAGAATATGATATCTAGATGGTACTGTCCTCACTAAAATGCATGGATGATAGCTTCGGCTATCTGATTCATTAATATATGCAATCCCGTACAATTGTAATATAATTGTCAAATGGCTGCAATAACATATGCCAATCACCGAGTCGTGGATGGCTGCGTTGTCTGATGGCTGTGATCTTATGTTATCACGTATTTATAAGCTGATGACTTTCGCACGTCTATCAAAGACTCTGCCTTAAAATATGAGTGAAGAGTGAAGAATGACCATCAGCATGGGACGTATCCTGGATAGTTCAGTAGTAAGAGCATTGGCGTATTATACCAAAGGTCCCGGGTTCGATTCCCGTGTCCAGGTGTCATTTTTCAATTTTCAGAATATGACCCCTATTTTAAGGTTAAGCAAATAAATGTACTCTTAAGGTAGTCTGAAAACCTGAGACAAATAACTTTAAAATATCAAAATAATAAGGTTTAAAAATCAGCCAATATAACTATTTAATATTTTAACTTAGAAAAAATCAATGCGTAACTTTAAATGAGTGAAAAGATACCGGCTTGAAGATTCTAGCCCAAAACCGACATTATTACATCGCAAAGAATATAATAATCTTACATTGTGAAATCCAGAGGGAGAGAGAGTCCTTCAGTCGTGTATCAGTCTAAAACAAGCTGCCGAGTGCGTATTCTGTTCAGCCATGTTTTGGTTAGTATACATTCATATTGAGACGACCAGAGCACCATAATAACAGGTAAATACACTTTTCAGCTGTATCCATTTCTCTCAGTGTGGATATCAGAACCGATATCCATCTCTGTTAGATTTGTGCCATGAGCTACAGGTCACAGCCGTGAATCCTTATCCCCTTTTAAATATGGTGTCCTTAAATGACTTATGATACACAATACATTTTACTTAGTAAATATTATTACGTATTAGCAGATTTTTATCACTCATGAAAGATGAAATTGATTATAAAGTTTTGTGTGAACGTGAAAAATGGATATGATTTTATGATTATTTGAATGATGTATTTTTATTTTTGGATGGGGAGCTGTAACCTCGGTTCCAGAGGTATTGTCAAAGCTGAACAGTAAAAAAGAGATAAATAAGTGAGGTTTAGTTGATTGGCTTAGATGATAGTGGTGCTAAGGATATATGGGTTACCTCTGTATTGACCTCTTTTAATAAGCGTTCTCCATCATGGTAATTAATATATTTACAGTTTCTTATTATTTAATTACTGTGTGTGGCTGCTTCTCCATAGAATATATAAAATCTAGCTTTACAAATCTCCATAAGCATTCTACTATTTTTCAATTCATGGAGATCAATGACCCTCGTTCTTCTCTCCACACAAGTCAGTGTTCTAAAGATCGTGTTTTGAACATTCTGGAATCTACTAAAGTAGGTTATGGTTGCGTAGTTTCAAAGAGAACCCCCTTATATTAATATGGTTTGTGTAATACTTCTATAAAGTGTAAGCTGATATTGTTGTCCTAAGCTCACGGCTATTAAAGAATGGTACAAGTTGAAAGAAATGTCCATCTTTCTTTTTACTTTCTCACTATCTTAGAGGTAGAAAAAGTATTGTGATTGTAAAAATAAGTGAACTCAAGATTTTGATGAATATTGACTTTTCATCATCCCCTATATCCGAAAAAGTGGTTTTGGAATTACCGTCTGTCTGTCGAACAGTCTGTACCACTGACTAGAGCCTAAAATAATTTATCCGTTTTGCTAAAAGTTGGTATCTAGGGTTTTCATAGGGTTGCCCCAAGGGGTTCTTTGAATTGGATATCTAACCTTAAAATTAAAGATAGTTTACTGAAGGGTTAAAATAGATTTTTCTCAAAATCGGCTCAAACGATTTTGATTAAATTTCCTTTAAAAACATTTATAAGTATTCCAAACAAAATGGATACTCTCAATATTTTGGCGAAATGACTTTAAGGGCTCTGGTCTGATGCGTAAATGCCAATTTTTTTAAATCAAATCTCTAAATTTGTGATATAAAATTACTTATCATTGAAAATATGTAGGTCTATTTAGAGTATAAATATTTTAATCGAAACATATTTTTATACAACTAATAATTTTCAAGCTATACGCGAATATATATATATAT
>CABFVZ010000076.1:744740-759305 GCA_902151445.1 Timema monikensis | reverse complement strand
ATATATATATATATATATATATATATATATGAGTATAGCTTGAAAGTTATTGGTTTTATAAAAATATATATATTTAACTTTTGGAACACCAAAGGTAAAGTATAGAGACCTTAAAGATAATCTAACCTGAAACGTTGATGGATGTCGACGTCTCATGACCCCCCGAACACTAAAATGTGGTCTTTGTAATGCCGTCTCTCTATGTGTAATGTTAACCCCAAAATTAAGAGTAGTTTAATAAAAAGAGAAAAATCGATTTCTTCCAAATCGGCTCTAACGATTTTGATTAAAATTCGTATCCAGGCATTTATTAAGATTATAAATAAACTGGATATTTTCATTTTCTCATGAAGATAAATTTTAGAGTACTTTACAGAAGCGGAAATTCCGATATCTCCGCAACTATTTGAGATACTAAATAGCTCATCTTGGTAAATTTTAGTACTATTAAAAATAAAAATACTTTTATATGAAATATATTTTAATAAACACAAAATAGTTTCTGAATTATTAGCAAATATATTAATAAAATTTTGTGAGCCTTATTTGAAAAGAGATACCACATGAATTTTAAAGAATAATTCTCTAATGCCATGGAGTAAGAAGTAATTAGTAAGTCTCTCAAAAATGGTATGTTCTCTTTCTTTCAACCTCTTAGGGGAAATGTTTTTACAGCAATGATCTATCTCCATTTTAGACTCAATAGTCAATAATTGGATTTTTTATTGGTTAAAATTTATAAATGAAAATTGAATAGCAATGCGATAGCCATAAGATGTGCAACCTCTAAAATATGTCAAAAATTCTTGACCGAAAGTCAACATTTTAATATGAAGTGTTGACCCTTAGGGAACCAATATCAATATTTTTACTTTCTTGCTACTTTAGAGGTAGAGCAAGTATTATGATCCTAAAAAAAAATTACTCGAGATTTCGATGGATGTCGACATTCATGACCCTCAGAACCCTAAAAAGTGGTTTTCGCAATACCGTCTCTCTATCTGTCCATCTGTCTGTCAGTCTGTACCTCGGGCTAGATCCTAAACTATCTTACCAATTGGGTTAAAACTAAGTATCTAGGGTTCTCATAGGATTACCGCAAGGAATTTTTGTAATTGCATATCCAACCCTAAAATTAAGGGTAGTTTACTTTAGGACAAAAAGATAAAAAATTGATTTTATCAAAATCAGCCTCAACGATTTTGATTAAATTTCATTTCTATGCTTTGACCAATATTACAAACCAAATGGCTACTCTCAACATTCGGTCAAAGTGACTTTAAATGTTCTGGCTAAATGCATAGATTCTAATTTTTAATTTTATCTTTGTGGGTCTTTGATATATGAAATTACCAATCATTGCATACATGTATATCTATTTATAATATATTTTAATTGAAATATATTTTTATAAAACCAAGAGTTTTCAAACTATACGTAAATATATATATATATATCTATATATATATATATATATATATATATTAACTTTTCCAACAATGTAAGGTCAAGTATTACGACCGTCAATATAATATAACACGAGATGTTGATGGAGTTCGATGTTTCATGACCACGCGAACCCTAAAAAGTGTTGGTTTTTTTTTGCAGCGCCCTCTGGCTGTGTGTCTGTCGAACCCTAAAATTAAGAGCAGTTTACTAAAGGTTGAAAGAGAAAATTCAATTTTCTCAAAATCAGCAATACTGATTTTGATTAAAATTCGTATCTAAGCGTTGATTAAGATTAAAAACAAAATGGCTATTATCATTTTATAATGAAAATGACTTTTAAGGTTCTTTACAAAAGAAAAATTTCTATATATCCTCAACTATTTGAGATAATAAAAATATATCATTGTAAAAGTTTAGTACTGTTAAAAATAAAAAACGTTTAAAATAGATATTTTTTTATAAAACCAATAGTTTCGGAGATATTGGCAAATATATTGATACGATTTTGTTAATTCTGATTGTGAAGAGATACCACTCATGTTTAAATGCAATAATTCTCTAATGCCACAGAGTAATCAAATAAGTAAGTCTTTCTAAAAGTTGATTTTGTTTTTCTGTTAAACTATTAGGGGAAATTTTTGTACAGAACAGGGACAAATCCAGGATTTTCATGAGGGTGGGGGGGACGTGGGGGCCCTCATCGGAATCGGATCGGTAGAGGGGGGTGGGAGGTACCTCAAGATATTTTGACATAAAAATACTTCTAATTTTGAGAGTAAATCTTTATGTAATTATTCAGTGTAACGCTAAACTTCAGAATAGTCCTCTAATGAAGGGTATAAATTGAAATTGGCGATTAGTATTGAACCTTATTAAAACAAATAATTAGAATATCAACAAATAGTGATTAATAAGAGGGAAATAAGTTTAACCACTAAAACAAATATTATATAAATAGGTTTTTAGCTATTCAATTAGTTAGATAAAAATATGGAATTATTCAGATTTTGAACAATCGAACTTTAACTCCACTCTATAGTATAGCTAGTTATTTCTCATTTTAAATCAAAATTTTACTACTAAGCCATACTAACACATTAGTTTGTGGTATTATTCAAAGACTTTGTTTAAAACACGTTATTTAAAAATCAGTTGTTTTTAAAATCTTTATATATTATTAATCAATGAAATAGTAATAGTAAAAATGATAAAATGAATCTTAATCTAAACAAGTTTTGTGCAACATGATGAGAGGCGCACAACATAAATCTGTGTATTTTCATTAATGACTATTTTCGCTACTTTAATACTTGATGTGATTGTCTTAAGTCTTAATATCACCAATAACAATTTAATAAATTAAATCCTATTAGTGAGATATAATTACGTTACAATAAATCTAGTATTGACTCTAACATTGAATTAATCAGTTTAATTTCTTGAGTTGGGCTTGCACTCCCATCGTTCCTTCCTGGCTCTGCTCCTGGTACAGCAATGATTTATCTTACTCATTTTAGACTCATTAGTCAATAATTACCTATTTGTTGGTCAAATTTTATAAAAGATAAATCTAATAACAATGCGATAGCCATAATATGTGCATCACCTAATAAAATGCCGAAAAATTTAACGGAATTCAAAACTTCAATACAAAATTTTGACCCTTGTTGACTCAATGTAGATATTTTTTATTAGTCTAAATATAAAAATCAAGAGGTTAATTTAAAAAAGTAGAGTTATAAAATTTAAAGCCTTGAGTCAAAAAATATTTTATGAATGTATAGCACAATTTTTTCTCGGGTTCGCTAGTGTATATTATTTTTCAAGGTTTGAGTAAATAATTCCATTTTTAAACAATAGAGTGAGAAGATCCATATGGAGTTCCGTAACATTTATTTATTGTTTATCCAATTTTTTGATTCCATGTCAGTTCATTGTTTAGTAGAATGCCCAGATATTTTATTTTGTTTTATATTGGAACTTGAATTTTGTTGAGTATAGTAATCTCTCAAAGATTTTTTTCTTAAATTGATATGAATCATCGCTGACGACTTAACCGGAATTAATCAAATCCGCCATTTTGTGAGCCAATCATTTGATTTAACGAGGTGACGCTGCTTCGTTAAGCTCGCGTAATATATGTTCCTTGAATCATGCTTATAAGAGTTTCATCAACATATTTTAATCCTAATTTTATCTCTTGCAAGTTGGTCGGATTATATAGTGAACAAAGGTAATGGGCCAGTAGAGATCATGTGATCATGTTGACATGTTGTTTTGACTTTGTACAATCAAATGTTAATTTAAAGACTCTATGTTACATGAAACTATTTACTATCTTTATCACCCAGGTATTAAGATTTAAATTTACAAGTTTTCTTAAAAGGCCCATGTGCCAGACATTGTCCAACGCTTTCTTAATAACAAAGAAAATATCTAGAAAATTATTTATCTGGTGAAAAATGAATGTGGCTATTTCAACGATATTAACAATGGGATGGATTGTATGGTATCAAAAACTAATAATTTTAATTATCGATTTACTTTAAAATTAGTACTATTATTTTGGGGTGACCTGGTGGTCTAGGGGTACGGTGTCAGACTTCTATTCTGGCGGCCGGGGTTCGATCCTCGGTCCCGGCACAGATCTATTTGATTTCCAAAACCCTTCCTACACCTCTGACAAGACATCTTGTGAATGTGTGGAATGCCAGGTCGCCACCGTGGTTCGGATTCCACGTTAAAATGTAGGTCCTTCATTTCATCTCACAATCACCCTACCATTACACATTAGCGTAAGTGCGTACAACCCGAACGGGTAGTAAGACGCGGTACTAATAATAATAATAATAGTACTATTATTTAATATAATTTACAGTAAGCAAATATTTTAATAGTTTATAAAAGAGCAAACTACTTTGTATTTATGAAATCATAAGACATTTTGATGTATGTCATGAAAAGAATACCATTTCAAATTAAATCCATCCTTAAGTTAATTTCAATTTTATTTGAGTTTAATAGTGGTATTCATTATAGCTCTATTTTGGTGTTTTAACAATGTGTTTATTAATAGCCTACCACTATCTTACTTTTATCACACACCTTTGAGTTTAATATTGTTGTATACATTTGATTTTGAGCCACGCTTCTAGAAACAAACATCAATCCAAAATATTAACTTTTTATAAAATTAATAAATTATAAAAGTAATAAGATATAAGAAAGAATTGTGAAATTAAAGTATCGAATTAAAAATATTAATTTCTTAAATATCTTAACAAAACTTATCACAGAGTCCTTAATAAATATATTAAAGTTTTAGCTTTAATTTGTTCATGGATTTAAAATTCCTTAGACGTCTATATATTTAAATTATTTTTACAATCACCCCAACAAACTTCAATACAATACGAGTGAAGAATATAAGTATGGTTTAAAAAGTAAAAACTTTCAAATTATGGTAATAACTCAAATCTATGTGGTAGGCGTACACATGACCTAAAACTTGAGGAGTTTCCAACTTTTAGATTAATAGTCGGATCAAATACTCTTCAAGTACGATGATACACTAAATACAAGAATATAATCACCTGCACAAGATTATAACTGGCCAGTTTCAAACTGGCCCATTCCATTCAAGTTTAGATAGGTGTTTTTTATTTTGTAGATCTCCACACTTGAGGCATACTACGTCTGACTATAAAACTGGCCCTTTAAGTGTATCTGTCAGAACTCTAGATCTTAGGCTTTCGCTTGGACAGCTAAGCCAGCGATCAAGGGATGGATTCCAAGCATAGATGAAAAAGTTATAATTTGTAAAATTGGGTTTTTCCTTTACACAGTCAAGAACCAACCACAACCATCTAGGTGTTTACAACGTTCAAGAAAGAAGTTAGTGTGTAAGTTGTATTTTAATAAAATCAGTTTTATCAATGCGTATTACTACATGTTCAGGTTATTCTCACATATGTTAATTATTCTAATGGTGTAGGTATGATGAAGGGAGTATTTTTGTAATAATTTACCTGCATTATCTTGGAAGGAGAGTGAAGAACAGTTTAGGAAAATCACGCTAGTAGACCCGACCGAGATTTCAACTCTGATCTCTCCGTAATCAGCAGGCCAATCTAAGATGATAGTGTCTCCTCTTAGACCATTCAGCTACTGAAGAGTAATATAAATTCTATTAAATAAGAAATTGCACTCTAAATACGCTGAATAATGAATAAAGCACAACTTTGGACTAAGCTCTTTGAAACCATAAAAAATGTTAGGTTTTTATTTGATAAAAGGTGAGCAACCAGTGAATATTAATCATCCTAATAAATAACTAATATAGTCGAGTATAGTTAAGATTTAAGGTGGGGATGGTGAGAATGCTAGAAAACACAGGCGTTTTGCAGTTTTTATAGCAAAAAAATGATTTTTATCCAAAATAAATAAAATATTTCTTCAGTTCGAACATCGATTTTAATTTTATTCGCACGGTGACATCAACGTTAATTGAACATGTCATGAGCATAACATTAGATGACAGACTTTTATAAATTAAGAGAAAAAGATGTCGTTAAATTCCAAGACACACTTGACAAATAATTATTAATACTGTTGCTACCCACCTCGATGGCGTAGTTAGGTAACGTGCTAGTTTCGTGTTGAACTCGACTGCCGAGGACGGGCAGATTGAGGTTAAAATCTCGGTCAGGTGAACTGGGGGTGTCCTAAATGGTTTTCCTCTCTCCCTCCACGCAAATGTGGGTTCACTTCCTCTAAATTCAACATTTAAAATTCCTTACCCATTGCCGTAATTTGTACTTAAGCGTATAACCTGAACGGGAAGAAAGACGCGGTTCTAATAATATTATTAATAATAAAACTGTTGTTATCACCATGTGAAGAATTTTAAACTCTATGTTTCTACTGGAGAAATATTTGATTTATCTTGGTCATAAAATGTTTCCATGTAAAAACTGCAAAGATACGACTTTTCCTCACATCCCCTATACCCCAACATAAGGGTGTACAAGCGAGATTTAAATTATTCTTAAAATCTTGTTTTTTGTTGGGAAAGTGTTGGTTAACTCTGTGTTAATAAAGCTTTGTTCCTAAATAAAATATGATAGGAACTTTATCTCATTCATTCATTCATCGTAATTTAAAATTACTATCCCTCTTATTGAAACTTTAATTTACTATCAGTAAAACCTTATTAAGCTCAATAAAAACGACAAACTATATTTTTTAAAAAGAAAATGCTTCTCAAGTACCCTATCATGCTTATTTTAGAACCAATTTTGTTAATTAACAATATACAGTAAAAATTGTTTAAAAAATACGGAAGCAATTAAAGAATTGCTTATAGTTGAATAGAACCATGCCCAGATCACTGTATTGAAAACTCTAAAACACGATGTTATCGTGAAAAATTAGAATACACATTTATTTATGTATAAGAACATATATAATTTTGAGGCAAGCATTCAAATATAATTTTGTGACTAATCTAAACGTATTATTACAAATTAAAATAAGAATCAAACGTTTTCTGTTTCTTCATCCATGATTGTCTTTTTATAATTAGCATCTCATTGCTCATTACTTCTAATCTATTATTGAATTTCCATTTTGTTTGGTTCATCACATCCGAAGAGTTTTCTTAAGAGGACTATCGAGTTTTTTGAATCATTAGATAGTAAATCAATAAATTTTACTCAAATCCCTGATATGTAAAATAACTTTAGTCGGACACATAACTACTGCGAATTATATTTAACCTAGAACTATCGAGAATTGAGCTAAGCAGACTAAAGCTATCAACACTTTAATGTAGCTTTAATATCTAGATAGTAAATAATAATTCCCAAATTTCAAACATATCCTAAGCACCGGATGTATTTGATCAGAATTCTGTTCTATATGTGATATTATATTCGATGATATATGGCTGGATCTTGTAAACAAACATTTAAAAATATTATTTGGAACCTATCAGAAAAGAACAATAATTATATAATTTGTAACTTAAATAAATATATTCCGTCAAAAGACATTTTTTTAATACAGGTCTAATCTATATTCCTAGTATTTAGATATATAGCTTTAAATTTAATTTTAAGTAAAGTATGGTAATTAAAAGAATAAATGTTATGACCCAATTGAACAAACATTCTCCTTATGTGAAAAAGGCTTGAAATTTTTTTCTTCTTAAAACATATTTTCATTAATTAAGTTTTCCTCATAAAAGAAACACATCATTTTGTTAATAAACTTAAACATTTTCTATATATATATATACATATATATATATATACATTAAAACAAATTGCCCTAGATTTTTAACAAATTTTAAATTTTCATTAACAAATTAACTGTAATCTACTCTTAAATTATTAGTGATTTGTAAAAATAAGAACGTTTACTTAGCTATCATGAAAAACCATTTCCAGATAGACAATTTGAATTTTATGTTTAAGTCCAATACTAAAGAAATTCCAAATTTCTAAATATTTTCTTAAGTAGACTACATACACTCAAATTAACTTATTTTAGAAAACCAAGCACATATTATTATGTGATGTGTAAAGCTTCTTACTATCTGTTCATGCTATACGCATATGCACTAATTACGCTCGTGAGTTAAGGATTGAATTCATAGGAAGTGTACACGCACCAGTGTGAAGAGAGAGTGGAAAAATCTTTGGTTGGGATTCGAAACCTATCTTCCTGTCATTGCATAAGTAAAAACTAATATCACATTTTTTTGGTAGAAAAAGAGTATATACATATATATATTAATGCATTATGTAAAAAATTAAACATACACTCGTTTTAAACAAATTCGCTCGATCTATTATTTTTATTATTCATATTTTTTTACTAAATATTCATCATAAAACTACTTTTAAATGAATTTTTCCGTGAAGATAAAATAAGGCGTAAATTTTTCATGTCACACACTCCTAAAATATACATTCAACACAAAATTGTTTCAGCTATTTTTTAAATATTCTGTATTTGAGAAAAAACTCTTCACTCAACTACCCTTACTTATTTTTACAAACCGACCAAGTATGCATTGCTATTTGAGAAGTCAAAACTATATATATATATATAAGAAAAACCTTAGTAATATCCTTAGTAATATATATATATATATATAAATTTAAGAAAATCCTTAGTAATTTTTGAAATGGTTGGGATTCAAAAAAATCACTTACCAGTTAACTACCCTTTATTTGAGGGACAGGGTCAAAATCATAGAAACTGATATAAAACTAGATATAAAGTTTGAACTAAATTCATAATATTTGTTGCCAAGGATAGACAGACAGACATGAGGACAAACAAAATAATTGTAAAATCTATTTTTTTTAGAGTTCGAACACTTATAAAATGTAAACATTAATTATAATTTTGAGACCAAAAAATTGTACTATTACAATATGTTCTGTTAATATGTGAAAGTAAAATAGAGTAAGCAATTAATTGTTTTTTGGTTTTCATTTATGTATCTATAAACATATTTGTTTGTAAAAAATGTAGAATATAACATTCATAAATATAGTATAAAAATGTTTGATTATATATTGTAATTCGTTGTAATATTGGTTCTGTATGAAGCTTAAAATGTTACTAGAACCATCGTAAAAGGACAAATTTTAAGTGAAAGAATATTTTCTGTAATTAAACTACCTATTTTATTTTTCTCATAGCGTTTCACTACCCGTACTGGTTGTAAAAATATGAACCAAATAAACTTATTTTTTTAGGATTGATGAAGGTGGAGTTAAGAATAACTTTACCCATATTAGCTTAGGAATAACCTTACTAAATACACTCAACTGGGGTCCCAACCATAATCTCTCTATTAACTGAATTTCAGTTCATTACGAGAATGGTGCCTTAGCTCACTAGGCAACCGAAATGTGTTTCTAGTTAATTAAAGAGTGCAGTTTAGAAACTCTTACTTTGGATTGGTAGCCAGCAGTTATTTTTTAGGATTACCCACATTAGAGAGCAGATGTAGTAGATTTCAGGCGAATCTAGTATAGTTAGCTGGTGACGGGAAGGTTGAGGCTCAAAATCATATCGAGTTTAGAGGCTCATATCTTATAAAATATTTCCCAATCTTCTACGACAAACTTGCTTTCTTATAACTTGTACATTATGCTTTGCTAAAGAAATTAAAATATGTATTGCCTAGATAGATTACAAGAATAAGAGGGGGAAATATATTAAATGGAATGTTTAAAATTACCAAACAAATATAAAAAATGGAATAATAATTGTTCTATGAATTTATAAAAAAAAGTCTTACAACAAATATTCAATGACTATAAAATGTTTTCAAACGTGCCGTTTCTTATGTGTGCACGTGAATTAAAGTCCCCCTTCTTCAGCTAGGTTTCCTTGTATAGGCTCATACACAGGATCTACTTTCAATAGCCTCCACCTGCTCACGCACGATCCCCAATTCAAGGCATTGTTGAAGGTTCTTTCAATGTCAAAGTAAGTAGGTCAAGTTGTTACCCTACCTCCTTTACCCAATTCTTAAATACATTCATACACTTATTTAATTCACTTTTGGTAACTCCTCAAAAACATCTTTACAGATAATTCTGCACATCTTTTTTTCATTCTATTTTTAGGGAGGCTGAAAGTCTTTTTTAAAAAAGGGTACCATTCAAGGACACGTGCTCCTACTTTAATGCATTTCATTATTCTGTTGAGTTGCTCACCAGGTTGATTTTCAGAAGTCGTTCGACCTTGTCCCTTTATTAGGACACAGTGAAACCCTAGTTGTTTATGAATCCATATTTTTAGGGTAGTTTGGTATAGTATTGTACCCCAAACTAAGGGGACCCCCAAGTTCAAATTCAGATTTTACCGACGGAGGTATTCTTTTTTGTTTGTTTGTGAGATCATTCTGAGCTATACTTCGGCACATATATAGTTTATTATTATTATTATTATTATTATTATTATTATTATTATTATTATTATTATTATTAGCACCGCGTCTTACTACTCGTTCGGGTTATNAACCACGGTGGAGGCCTGGCATTCCCCACATTCACAAGATGTCTTGTCAGAGGTGAAGGAAGGGTTTGGTAATCAGATAAATCTGTGCCGGGACCGAGGATTGAACCCCGGCCGCCAGCACAGAAGTCTGACACCTTACCCCTAGACCACCAGGTCACCCCCACATATATAGTTGGAATTATCAGTATGTTGTACTGTCTACTGATCAAAGTTGAGTTAGTTTTTAAGCTGTGTGCTTGTACCAGTCAATAGCTAATCAGTATAAAATCAAAGTAAATTCAAAAAGCAGCAATTATATACTATTAATTAAAGTGCGTAATCCTAGACTTTGAATGGCTTAAGACTTTTAGGTGGATTAATTTAGCACCACGTATTACTCACTGTTCAGGTTATACGCATATGTACTAATTACTCCAATAAGTCAGGGGTAAGGTAGGTTGAATTTAAAGAAAGTTTTCCATTATTTGCGTCAAGTGAGAGTGGAGAATAGTTTTAGAAAAACCACCCACAGTATACCCGGCTGAGATTTGAAATCTGATCTCCCCGTGATCAGCAGTCTAGTACAACACCAGAGTTACGTCTTATAACATACAGCCAATGAAGAAGGTTGCTGGAACTTTAATTATTACATTATGAGAGACGTTTGTTCAAGTGCCAGTAAATGGTTTAATTATATTAATTTACATGTTCCAGAAAAGACGATAATAATTCGAATAATTCAAGATTAACTAGATGTGAGACCCCAACTGCGTTACATTATTTCATAAACAATTGTCACTATAAGGTATAAGCTGAGATTTTAGTAAAATATTTAATATATTATCCGTAAATAATAAAAAAATAGTGTTTTACAATATAATTGATGTGATTGAATCAAGTTAAACTAAATTTTTACCTGCTTGTGTGGCCTCATGGTCTGAGTCATTACTCTCGCAGTAGACTAGATCTCCAATGAAGGGGAGATTGAGGTTTGAATATTGGTAAATTGTTACTAAATGTTTGCTATCAAATCATAATTTAAATTTGATAATACACTGTATTAAATAAAATTAGTTATATTATTTCTCTCTTTTTATGTATGTATATATGTATGTATGTATGTATGTATGTATGTATGTATGTATATGTGTATGTATGTATGTATATATGTATGTATGTATGTATGTATGTATGTATGTATGTATGTATGTAAGTTTGTATGTATGTATGTATGTATGTATGTATGTATGTATGTATGTATGTATGTATGTATGTATGTATGTATGTATGTATGTATGTATGTATGTATGTATGTATGTATGTATGTATGTATGTATGTATGTATGTATGAATGTATGTATGCCTGTATGTATATAAAGAAATAGAGAGAGCACAAAATATTAATTTTCTAATTATGTTTATTCAAATATTAATATTAAAGTCAATGGTAAAATATATATATATATATATTTAATATTAATATATATATATATATTTAATATTAATATTTGAATAAACATAATTAGAAAATTAATATTTTGTGCTCTCTCTATTTCTTTATATACATACATACATGCATACATACATATATATATATTTATATTTATGAATGAAGTAAAAATCTTTTTTGGGTTACTACTCTTAATGTAAGCGTATTTCTGGTATTCGCTTTAATGAAATATAACAATAATGTTATTAATTTCATCTTATATTAAAATATATCAACTACCCGAAACTCTGTCAAGAAATTCTTAATACTAAACACTTTTTATTATAGAATAATTTTCTAAACATAACTTGTAACTTTGATTTACTCTGCCTCGGTTTATTTTAATGACACATCATACTTCAACAATGTACAGTGCATATTTACATAAATACCTAATCACGTTCTCTTGCGGGGTGGCAAGACACTATGCATAAAGCTAAAAGCTCAAAATCAACAAATCCGTACTTAGATCATTTTCACTAACATTATCCACACTTCCCTATCCTTATATACTTCCTTTGCTTCAACATAATCCATACACCAAGTGACACTTGCCCTTTTATTTTAAATACTCTTATTGTTAATCTTTTTCACACATTCGTCTAAATACTTAACCATTTCTCGCATTGGTCTACACATTCATTTTGATCCACACAATCTACCTTCATATATTTGCTTCGTCACTCGATACATACTCATCTTTTCAACATGCCCAAACAAACGTAATACTCTTCTGCCACATGAACCTATTGGATTTCCTTTCAAACTGCATTCCTTCAGTATCCATTCATTACTGACTCTGTCAGTACGAGTTTTTCTAAATATATTTCTTAGACAGCCTATTCTAACCGCATTCACCTTGCTCTTATGTTTCTCCTGAAAAACCCACGCTTCACATCTATGAAACAATGTTAGCGTCAATACACGTTTGTATACCGTTATCTTGGCCTCTTTCGATACTACTTCATTCTTTGAGATAGTCCATATATATACAACTACTGTCCGAGATGATTTCATCTCTCTGTCGATTTCACCATCTATACTACCAATTTTAAAGAACATTGTGTCCAGATGTAAAAGATCGTTGACTTGTTCTAGCAGTTTTCCATTTACTAAGCTGGTAATCATTTCCTGATCCGTCCTTTTCTCTAGTTTTGGAGACATTTATCCGAAGATACATCCTGCCTGTCACCACATTCAAACGATGTTATGAATTCTGCAAGTCACTTACATTCTCAGCCATAAACACGTCATCATTGTCTCATAGCAGCACTCTCACATTTACATTGTTCATTTTTATCCCAATATTTATACGTTTTTTATTATGTTATGTTATTTAATACAATTAATCGAGTCATATGTCTTATAATCATATTTAAATATATTTATGATAGCACAACGCGATCTATTAGACAGTCAATAAGACCTATTATTTAAAAGTATCCCAGATCAGCATTTAAGGCTTTATTCAAAATTTCAATACATATTTGAATAAAGTTATAATTAAAACATCTTACCAACATAAATGTGTAGTATAAGATTTATTTTTCATTCATTAAAATTAAATTAATACTAGACAATATTTAGCTATCCTAAAATAATATTGTTTATATGTCTTAAAACAATTTGTGCTTCTAAAACCAGATAATTAGATTCAAAAACCTATCAAGATTTAACCCCTCATTAGCATTGGTGGGTTCTCATTATCTCTCAAAAGAATTATAGCTCAACGCCTTCTAATAAACCATTATCATTCCATTTAGCAACGTTATTATTATACACAAATCACAGCCTAGATAAAATAACACAATTTTTCTCTTAATTTTTTCTATTCCGTCTTTGTACCAGCCAATATTTAACCACACTGATGTGATATAAATTATAAATATAGAATGGGATGAAATTTACCCACTTTCTTGTGATTAAAAGGGATAATAAAAAAAATAGTCCCAGTACACCCTGACGTTACTCGAACACTGAAATCTACATCACTGGAAATCCCGACTTGACGAGCTTAACTTTCAATCCATGTACTTACTTACTACGCACTATATATTATTAGAATATTTTGCAATACACATAAATGTATTGTTGCTAGTATTGAAATGGTGTATTTTATTAAGTACCTTATTATCTTTTGTTTTACCATTTTCTAGCTTAAGGAAAATAATAAAATATAATTAATTTTTATCAAAGTATATATGATATCATATCCTGAAAATTGAAAAATGACATCTGGACACGGGAATCGAACCCGGGACCTTCGGCTTAGTACGCCAATGCTCTTACCACTGAGCTATCCAGGATTCGTCCCGTGCCCATGGTCATTCTTCACTCATATTTTAAGGCAGAGTCTATGATGGACGTGCGGAAGTCGTCAGCTTATAAACATGTGATTATATAAGATCACAGCCATCAGACAACGCAGCCACCTGCGACTCGGTAGTTGGCATGATTGCAGCCAATTGACAATTATATTATAATTGTACGGGATTGCATATATTAATGAATCAGATAGCCGAAGCTATCATCTATGCATTTTAGTGAGGATAGCACCTCTTAGATATCATATCCTGAAAATTGAAAAATGACACCTGGACACG
>CABFVZ010000076.1:598890-744706 GCA_902151445.1 Timema monikensis | reverse complement strand
GTTCGATTCCCGTGTCCAGATGTCATTTTTCAATTTTCAGGATATGATATCTAAGAGGTGCTATCCTCACTAAAATGCATAGATGATAGCTTCGGCTATCTGATACATTTATATATGATATGTTTAATTTATTTTTTGTAATTTATTACCATGTATTAGTCATCAAATAATTTCAAGATGTGTATTATAGCCTTATATAAAATACTATTGGTACAAGTAGTACTCGCTAAATGGCATACAAGTTCGGCTATTGCTAATATACGGATTTTTTTCCCTCTTTAAGATGGATACTAACACCACCTTCTAAATCTTGAACTCATGTTTCTAAAATACGAAATTATAATTATAAACATCAGTTAAACGATTAAAAGTGGGGTGACCTGGTGGTCTAGGGGTAAGGTGTCAGACTTCTGTGCTGGGGTCCGGGGCTCAATCCTCAGTCCCGGCAAAGATTTATCTGATTGTCAAACCCTTCCTTCACCTCTGACAAGGCGTGTATTAATCACAACTTATGAATTTGAGGAATGCCAGGCCTTCACCGTGGTTCGGATCCCACGTTAATCTGTAGGTCCTCCATTTCATCTCCCAATCATCCTACCATAACACATTAGCGTAAGTGCGTATAACCGAACGGGTAGTAAGACGCGGTGCGAATAATAATGATTAAAAGTTAAGTCATCATTTCTAAGGCCAAGCTCAATATTATTTTAAATATAAATTATTTAATAAATATATTATTAATGTATTTATTTTCTTGGGTAAAATTTTATTGATATGCCACCCTTTGTATGTATTATAATCTATTTTTAATTATTGTCCATAGTACCATGTTCATGTGTTGAAAAAATATGGTAATATAATATATTGAAGATAAAATCTATTATATGTATTTTAATAAAAACTCAGTAAGCACTTAAGAAATTAGAAAAATAGCTTATATTTAAACAATTAAGCTGTTAAAACTAATTAATTTTATTAAAACGCAATATATTGAATAAATTGATTCTTAGGTAAGGGATTTGAGAAAATTTAGCTCATTGCAATTCTCTTAAATGTGTTATATTTATAGTCTAATATTTTATTTAAACTGTGTAAACTTGTTTTGACCATGAATTCAAAATTAGCTAAACTAGAAAAACTCAATTCTTTGGACTTAATAATGTAACATTAATGTCAGTAGAATCAAAGTATATGTCATTGGATTATTAAAATGGCTTTGCTATTAGTAAAACTATAACACTATTAACAAAAATGATTAAATTTGATCAAACAATACGAAACGTGTTTAAAACTACAGTAAAATAAACTTAACAAACAAATTCCCATAGATTTTAAGTAAATCTGGCACATACATTGAATTAATTCATCAAAAATATATTTAACATTTTATAATTAAACGCTATTGAATAATTTTTGAGATATAATATTGTATAAACCACATTTATATATATATATATATTGACATATTATATATGTATATATTTTAGCAGTGGTAACGTAGAAAAATAATAGTCCTGTATAGTTTGAGTTACCACTAAGAGGGAAGTTTATATTCGAGTTACAGCCAGATTAACTGAGATTTTTTTTCTATCGAAAACTGTTTTCCTCTCTCCAGCCAAGTGAATTCGAGTATATTTCCTCAATATACCTTACCCATATTTATTTTATTAGTGTATATATATATTGATTGTCTGTTTGCTTTGTAAGACACCGTGAACAGAGAACGTATCTAAAAGGATTTATATTAAGCATTCAACTAACATTTGGTTTATACTTTTTACCATTTGTTTTCTTTCAATAGCTTATTTTCATTGTATATGTAAGATTTGTTAAAGTAATATTTTTAGTATTAAATATTTTTGCTTTATATTTTCGGAAAGGTTAAATTAATATGTTTATCTCCTTATCTCAGCCGTTTGCTTGTCTGCATACTAAACCAAAAGTCCTGGTGTTATATTCTTGGAGTGGACGAAAATGTATCATGTGTGAAATTTGAATTTTTCTTTTCATAGTGATGAACTAGGTACCGGGGGCTGTGTGTTATGTCACTTCTAGATCAAAGCAAATTTATAAGCCATGTGTTGATATATTCAGATGTTTAAGAAAGTGCTAATTAAATAATTAGGCTGTAATACCTTTTCTTCTACTAATGTACTCGTCTAGAGTAAAATATGAAAATTTAAACACATTATTAGATATCAGTATAGCAATATTTAAATTTACAACACTACACATTAAAAATGTCTTAAATATTAAACCTGTTCAGGAAAGATAAATAGAGGGAAAATCTATAAACTATAAAATTATATATAAATTCAGTAACATGACCCCGGAGATAGATTTGAGTTATAATTATCCGTTTTTTCCTGCTGACCACTCTACCAAGTGAGATATTTGGTATCTGTTCCAATTACCTTCTTGTTATTTAACTACATCAAAAGGTGTAGCCCTAATGGGTAGAGGTAAGAAATATATATATATATCTCGACCATTGACCTCCAGGAAAACCGATGCAACTATGTTAGTATCACCACTGCAACACAGGAGTGCACTTCATTACTGTACAGCTATGTGCTACACACACATGAAATTTGGAAAGTTTATTTTACATTTACTCGATATTTTAAATATATATATATATACTATATATAAAAATTGAAAAACTACACTTTCACACGTAAGTCAAACCCAGGACCATTGGTTCAGTACTCCAATGCTCCTGCCCCTGAGCTATACAGTAGTTGTACTATGGTAATTGTACTGTTGGCAGTAAAAAGCCCACTTCCGAGTCGAAGGTGGCTGCTTTATCTGAAAGCGCGTGATCTTAATTAATCACACATTTGTAGCTGACGATTTCGGGAAAGTCATTCACAGACGCTGCCTTAAAATATGAGTGGAGAACGGGTTCAATTTCCATGTCCATGTGTCATTTTTCAATTTTCAGAATATGATATCTAGTTGGAGTAATCCCCACTAAAAAGCATAAATAATAGCTTTGGCTATTTGATTCTTAAAAATGAGATCCCTTACAATTATAATAATTATAAAAGTGGCAGCATTAAGACTACCGAGTCGAAGGTGGCTGCGTTATCTGATAGATCGTGATCTTAATAAATCACACATTTGTAGCCGACGATTTCCGCACGTCCATCATAGAATCTGCATCAAAATTTGGGTGATAAATGACCTTGGAAACGGGACGATTCCTGGATAGCTTAGTGGTTAGATCATTGGTGTACTAAGCCCAAGGGTCCCAAATTCGATTCCCGTGTCCAGATGTCATTTTTCAATTTTCAGTATTTAATCCATATTTAATTAAGTTTGACAAGCTTTTTCGTTATCCCAAATTTAACTACAATTTCAAATACAGTAATTTATTTCTTTTAATTTAAACTAAGCCTTTTGAAAATATATGTATAATTAATGGGCCTACATGTTGTGTTCACACGTTTATATTAATATTTGCCAATTAGTCAAAATCTGATCTGTTATTGATCCATATTATTGGAATCCACAAAGTTAACACATATTTTGTATGCGTTATAGGTTATGGTAAGGTGTTATAAAATCTGTCATTCTAAAAACAAGTGCAGCTTATTTTCCGATCAATATGGTAATAATTACTAAGCATTCATAGGAATTATTAAAAATTTATAAACATATTTTAAGTATAATGTGGGATTTGAAAAGTCCTAAAGCCCTAACGATTTTTAACAAGTACGATTTGTTTCAAATTATATAATAAAAAAATATAATATTAGAATTTATATCGATATTATCGACGCTTTGCAAACACTTAGTTATATCTATCAAATAACTTTGCAGCTATGAAGTTCAATAAATGTATATACAACAACAAGAAACTTCAATGAACTTCCATAGTATTTTGATTGTTAAGGAATTCAAGTTTTAATAATTGATAACCAAGCCATAAATATATATTGTAGTATTTTTATACAGCAGTAAATGTATTAGAGAAGGCCCCCAAAAATGTGTAATGTTTTTTATTGGTAGAGTACATACAAATGGTTCCCAATCAAAAAAGAAATCTTAAAAATAGACAAGCACTTGCATGGACATTCTTTAATTGTAATTGATAAGGAGGTTATCTTATAATAGATTCACCAGCATAAGCATAAAATGGAAGGCAGAGAAAAATGTAGTCCAAGAAATATCTAGAATACTCTCTTGTATCCAAACCCCGACCATCCTGTGAACTGTAAGCTAAGTGTAACTCCTTAGACTTCTTAGGGCCATGGGACCTAGGTTTAATGACCGGGTTTATTGTATCACTCAGCCCCTAAGAATAGTTTGTACCAAGTTGAATAATATTCTCACGAGATAGCTCCAATCCCATACGTGGACGTCGGAAGGGTCAAGCCACGGAAGGGTTGGGAATCTATGAAGATAGGTACCTGACCTTCATGGTCACACCCAAGCTATTCAAGCTGTTTTGGTAGCTGTCCCCCAAAAGGAACGGTTATCCCCATTGAAGGACCGGTTTGGTATTTATAAAAAAATGTTTCAAAATAAACTCATTAGTAAAATTATTAATTGTCATTTCTATTATTTAAATAAGATGAATAAAGTCTTTAGAATTAATAAGTTTTCTTAGCCACTATACACATAATATAAGGTATTCTATATTTAAAATATTTTAAATATAATTGGTTTGGCCATTTTAAGGTGTTCAGAAATAAATTTTTGGGATGTTTAAAAGAAAAGATTATTTTCATAATTACGAAAACTTATATTAATAACCATAACATATTTTAATTTAGTAAACAAAGTGATCTTAGGAATATCACTGCGGCAGATATCCAAACAAATATATAATACATTTCATATATTCCATTGGTTTGAATGTCAGTTGGTTATAATTTTTATTTTTTTATTTTTCGCAAGCTTTCAAAATTTATAGTACGACTGTTTTTTAATCAAAGATAGCCAAATATGTTGTGTTAAGTACCTGAAAATGTAATAATAGTTTTATTATTTATTACATATAATTATGGGGTCTTCTCTTTCACAAATATTGAGCCATTTTTATTTAAAGGACCACAATAAAGTTGGTATATTTGTTTCAAAATTGTATCTCCAAACAAACAAAAAACTAGGGACATGAATCCTGACATACCGAATTAAAAAATCTTAGGATTTTAATTCCTGAAAACTTTATCCTTACTTTCTTTAACATATAATGTACAAAAATAATTAAGGATAAAATATGTCAGAAAGCCTCTTGCCCTATACCACGTGACTAACAGTTTTAATATTGCCAAATATAAATAAAGTAGAAAGCCAAAATATAGTTTAGTTTTAAGAACTTAAAAATTATACATATTTTAAACTTGAGTTGTTTTATGCTTTCAGATTTATTGCCAGTTCAACCCGTTTCGTAGATCAGAGAGGCTAAGGCGTCACACTTGCATTTTACTGAACCACTGATGACAGGAGATCGAAGTTTGAATCCAAGTCAGGTGTACTGAGTGTATATTTTCCAAATGTCTTTCCATTCTGCTTCAATTAAAATTCGTTGTATCTTCCTTAAAATTCAACCTTCCTTATCCCTAATACATTACCGTAATTAGTGAGCATGCTTACAACCCAAATGGATAGTAAGAAGCGGTGCCAAAAATAAAATACAAAACATCAAGTATGGTGTTTTAGATCACCAATGTAGGTAGCTACCAAACCAAGAAAAGTGTAAAGAGTAAACTTTAAATATATATATCGCTTGATTTTAATAGGAATGAATATTTGTAGTACCTTAAATAAAACACAAAAATATATTTAACAATAAACATTGATTATATTTTATTAAATACTCATTGTTATTTCATATATATTGATATTGTCTATCAAAAGTGAACGCTACACATCACGTGACTTGATGTATGAATACGCGAATCTATATTTAGTAACTTTTTCTAGATATCAGATATATTCATTTATAAGAAAATTGGGCTATAGTTTTAGAAACCAGTTGTTGTGAATCAAAATAATTTATTTCTACCATTTTTATTCATCAAGAACTAATAAATGAATCTCGAGTGTACATTATTTTAATGTTAATTAGATTGCTAGATCGATGTCATAGATTTCTTAACAAAACTTGCAGATATTACTAAACAAAGAATCATAAAAATACAGAAATTGGTAATATGTCTATATATACGTTTCTATATATATGTTTGAATGTTTTGAAGATAGTAAATGGGGGTATTTTAAAATATATTGTGATCCTGACACTTTTTTTTAACCGAGTGCAAATGGTGCAAGTAAGTATCTCAACAAACCAAGAAACATGGACATCTAAAACGTGCTATATGTATTTAGGTGAACATTACTATGTAATGACGGTATCTACTCATTTTACACATATTGTGAGCCTAACACATAAGACGGCATGACCACTGGTGTGTATATAGCCTGATTTTAGTTGGAACAACAGTAGAGAAAATTCAAACATATTCCTTTGCGGCCAAATTTGACAACATATATTTATACTATTTGTGTTATTTGATGGGTATTGATAATTTATAACAAAATTTACAATTGAAGGTAACATGATTTTATGTGTGAATATATTAAATTTGTTTTAGTAACTTTGGTAACAATCTTGTACTGTTCTTCCTATCCAATTCATACTAAAACCATAAAACCAAGAAGAAATTCATAAGCTTAAAATTCCCACATATAGTTAAGGAAACCATAAGGTTTTACCACATTACTGTTTTTTTTTAAATTTTAATGAACTTACTGACGACGTAGGGCCAAAATCATTTGACCACAGATTCGTATGGCTCCAAACTATAGAAGTATATTGTGCTGAAGCTTGGTATTGTCCTACACATACAGTAATAAGTGTTATTTTGGTGTAGTTATATAATTTTACACCTGAAGCTAATGTGGCTACTAATTTTCTTGTTCTATTTCACCAAGTCTTAGAATATGTTCTTTTATTACACTTATATTATTATTTTATGTCCCTGAGTCTTACTAAATGTTCATGTTATACACATATATGATAACTACTCTAATGGAGTAGGGATGAGGAAGGAAGCATTTTAGAGGTAATCTACCCAAATTTTCATGGAAGAAGAATTGGAAACCATTTAGTAAAACCACCTTTATTGGAGCCGAATGGGACTATAACCCTGATCCAACCGTCATCAGCAGCCTAGTCTAAGCTTTCTCAATTAATTTAGATAAAATGTGTTAATAAAATATAGGTGATTTTGTAAAAAAACTAGCAAATCTGATCAACATATACTAAAATATATTTGTTCTTTGTTCATACGTTTAATAATTAGTATCTGATTTAAGGCTTTGTCTTTGTATAAAAAAAGCCACATTTGAAAAATAATATGCTTGGATTATATCAATAGACCCAAACGGGACTCGAACTCCTATCTCCCCATTATTAACAAGCTAGTCGAAAATGAGAGTTATATCTTAGACCATTCGGTCACAGAACCAGTGTATACGTTCATTAATCACGCTAATAGAAAAAGAATGTAGAAAATATAATTTCAAAGTAATTGTACCTACAACTGCGTCAAAGTAGAGACGTGAAACACTTATGAAAAAACATACTCTGTATACACGACATGGATTTGATCCCTGATCCTTCTGTCATCGGCAAGCCGGCTTAACTAACACAAGAGTGACGCCTTAGGACATACAACCAGAGTGAATGTAACTAGCACTAGCCAACGACGTGTAGCCTATGTATTACATTTAATTATGAACTAAAATGAGTCTCATACATTAAGTCACGAAGCAGGATTGGTTTTAAATATTTTGGTATTTTCCTTAAGGTAAGATATATTTATCCTTTATCGATAACAATATATTTACACTTTTCACTTGTATAACCATAGGCCTCGCCTATGACCTCGGTGGTCCCGCGGTAAAGAGCTTGTCTCAGGATCCGATGTTAGTGGTTCAGGTTATACAGCTGTGGCGACGGATTGTCATCGAGTAGTAAAAATATGTAATTTAACTTCCTTTGAAAGAGAATTAAAGCCGTTGGTCTCAAGTCGATACTGAAATGCAAAACATATCTAAAAGGTATATTAGATGTTTCAGCAGAAAAGTTTTTGGACTTTTTCTCGCTCAATTTTAGATATCTGCACTAAAAGTAACAGTGAAATGCTATACCTAACCACTTACCAAGTACGTGTATTTTCAAGCATAGGGTGTCACTAATCATACGATGAGACATTTGTGTGGATTTCTCCTTGTGGATGAGGTAGCATATGCGAACTTACCTTAAGGTTGTCTACTGAATACCCATTTTACCTTATATATATTATTTCAATGCTAGCTTTCAAAGATCGTCTACAACTGTTAGTAGCGTGACATACTATGGCATTTTAGAAATTCATTGCTGCTCGACATCTATCCTTCAATTAAGCTAGCTCTATCCATCCACCTCATTGCACCCTATCTCTTTAAGTTACGTTCTAATGTTATCCTCCCATCTACGTCTCAGACTCTAAATGGCCTTCTACCATTGGGTTAGTCAGTCATTACCTAATACGTGGTTGTTGTTTCTACCATTCGCGTGGCACGTCCTGCCCACCATGATCTGCAAGATTTGTTTATCCTAACAACTTTACGTTATCAGGACAAAGTACATAACGCATTATTTAACCTACTTAGATCTCAATTATCTACATTCCTTTATGGACCAAATATTTTGCTAACTAAGTCACATTAATTTTGAACACCCAATATGTATTCTCGTTATGTCAGGTACCATGTTTCACAACCATAAAAAAACACTGGGTAATGTTATCGTTTTATTTATTTTAAGTTCAAGACTTATAGACACCATACGATGTGTTAATTAATAACTTCCTGACTAGTTAATAGAATACATTTCTCAACTACGATATTTTCCTAATGTCTTTATAATATCGTTCTTTTTACTTTCTCGCTATCTTACAGGTAGGGAAAGTATTGTGATCGTTAAAATAATCGAACTCAAGATTTTGATAAATTTTGACGTTTCATGACCCCCCGAATCCGAAAAAGTGGTTTTTGAATTTCCGCCTCTCTCTGTGCCTGTACCTCGGACTAGAGCCTAGACTATTTTACATATCGGGCTAAGACTTGGTATCTAGGGATTTAATAGGGTTGCCCCGGGTAATTTTTGGAATTGGATAATTAGCTCTAAAATTAACGGTGTTTTACTGAAGGGCCAAAATAGAAAAAATCAATTTTCTCAAAATTGGCTCTAACGATTTTGATAAAATTTCAAATATAAGCCTTTATAAATATTCTAAACAAAATGGACTCTCTCAATATTTCGGCAAAATAACTTTAAGGGTTTCGAGCTGATACGTAAATCCTTATTTTTAAACATATTTCCGTAACTCTTTGAGATATAAAATTACATACCTTGCAAATATGTAGGGCTATAAATGTTACATAACTTTTACTTAAAACATATTTTTTTAAACTTTTTTAAAGCTTTCAAGATATATGCAGATATATAATTCAACTTTTCGAACACTAAAGGTAAAGTATTGCGACCGTAAAAAATATTTAAAACGAAATGTTGATGTATGTCGACGTCTCATGACCCTCCAAACTCTAAAAAGTAATTGTTTTTGCAATGCCGTCCGTCTGTATGTCTGTTTAACCCTAAAATTAAAAGTATACTAATAAAAGTGAAAAAAAGGAAAATTAATTTTTTCAAAATCGGTTCTAATGATTTTTAATAAAATTCGTATCTAGGAGTTTATTAGGATTATAAATAAAATTACTATTTTAATTTTCCTGTGATAATAATATTTAGGGTATTTTACAGAAGCTGTAATTGCCGTATCTCCAAATTTATTTGAGATATTAAATAACTAATCATTGCAAAATTGTAGTACTATTAAAAATTAAAAATAAATTTATTTGATATACATTTTTATAAAACCAACCGTTTTTGATATATTGGCAAATATATTAATAAAATTTTGTGAGCTTTATTTGTAAAGAGATACTACCTAAGTTTTAACGTAATAATACTCTAATGCCATAGATAAAGAAACAAGTAAGTCTATCAAAAATTGTATGTTCTCTTTTTTCAACCTCTCAGGGGAAATGTTTGTACAGCAATGATCTATCATTTTATACTCAATAATAAATATTTACCTATTTTATTGGTAAAAATTTTGGAATGAGGAATGTAATAACAATGCAATAACCATAATATGTGCAACCCCTGAGAAAATGTCGAGCATTTTAACAGGAAGTTGACATATTAATACGAGCCTTGGGGACCCAATAACAATATTTTTACTTTCTCGCTACTTCACAGGTAGAGCAAGTATTATGATCGTAAAAAAATCTAATTCGAGATTTGGATTAATGTTGATATTTAATAATCCCCCGTATCCGAAAAAGATATTTTCGCAATGCCGTCTGTCTGTTTGTCCCATTTGTCTGTCATTCTGTCCCTCCTCCTAAAGCTTAAACTATTTTACCGATTGCGATAAAACTTAGTATCTAGGGTTTTCATAGGATTGCCCCTAGGTGTTTTTTATAATTATATATCTAACCCTAAAATTAAGGGTAGTTTACTGAAGGGTTGAAAAAGAATTAATCGATTTTATCAAAATTCACTCTAACGATTTTGATAAAATTTTATAACTGTCCATTGTTTATCATAATTGTCAAAATGGAAAGTCTTATTTTCTAATGAAAATAACTTTGCGTGATGTGAGGTAAATTTTCCAATTTTCATAATTTCTCCGCAACAATTTGATATATTAAATAGCTTATCATTGTAAAGTTGTAGTACTAATAAATATAAACATCTTTTATTTGAAATATATTTTATAAAATTAATAGATTCTGAGTTATAAGAAAATGTATATACTTTTTAATTCAGGTCTTTAAAATTTAGTTTGATCCTAAAGCTCTTTGGTGGATATAGATACTTCTTTTTTCTCAATATTTCTGTAAAAGTGTTCCTAGTTGTTAATGCCATAGAGTAAGTAAGTGTCTATTATTTCATTTGTGATCTTTGGTGAAGTCTTTCTACAACAATGTATTGACTTATTATTTAATTTCACAAATCTTACAAGTTTTTATTAATTAAGTTAGAAAATTAGATTTATTGTTATGCTCTGTGCTGCTCACAGATATTCTTATTTTATTGATGTTTCTGTAAAAGTGATTGCTATTTTATTTATGCTTTTTGGTTAAATGTAATTATGCTCTTTTTACTTTTTCTCGACCCATTTGAATGATAAGTATTGTAATTGTCAAAATAAATTGAACTCAAAGTTTTGATAAATTTTAACGTTCACCCACTGAAACATAAAATTGGTGTTCGCAATGGCGTCTATCTGTCTATTTTTTGTATATAACTCAGCTTAGAGCTGAAACTGTTTTAAATATCGGACAAGGAATGTTTGTAGTACTACTAGAAATAAAGACATGCTAATCTGGGATATACTTTTATAAAACCAATCATTTATTATCTATAATCAAGCATTTATATATATAATTATATATATATATATAACTAAGTATAAGCATAGTGTAATATTTATTATAGGGCACACTGACACATAGAACTAATTTTAATGTTGTTAACCACCCTGATGGCGTAGTTGGATAACGCGTTAGTTTCGTGTTTAGCTTGACTGCCGAGAACGGGATGACCGAGTATTGAATTTTGGTTGGGTGAATTGGGGTGGTTTTTCCTAAATGATTTTCTACTCCACCTCCACGCAAATGAGAGTTTACTTTCTCTATATTCAACCTTACCCATTCCTAACCTATTAGTGTAATTAGTACTTAAGCGTATAAACTGAACGAGTAGTAAGATGAGGTGTTAAATAGAAAAAAAAATCATCCCTTCTGACAAATCTGATGTTATACTATTAGAAGATTTTAACTATAGTATTATTGGAAATAAAGATTATTTTTGGTTGGGATTAATGATCAAATATAATTTGAATCCCATTCTGAGGTCTGACAATTCAACGACAAACAACGATACGCAGATAGATGTCATTTTTATTAATATGGCAATAACCAGATTTGGAGTGTCCGATAGTGGTTTTTCAGACCATAAACCAATTTACTGCGAATTTATAAACTAATTTCCCGACTCTTTGATTGCTTTATTATCTGGAATTACATAAATCTAGATTATTTATATTCTTAAAATTAGAGTTCAAATCTTCCGTCCTGTTTTCCTGTTTTAATACTCCCTACTAATTTGATTTTACCTTTACTATAAAAGCAACCAAAAATAGTCAAAAAACTAGTATTCACAATAATTCATATTACACTTTCACATTCTTTCATTAGTTATTGATTCCTTAGCTGCCTTTTTACTTCCCTCTATTTATCTTTAGTAAATACAACGTTCATAAATTGGAACATGTAAACAGGACCCAGTTTCCAAGATGTCAGCAAATGGTTCAAATTTCATTTTTTTAAGATCTTTGAAATATGAAATTGTTTGGAATACTTTTAGGTGGACAAAGATGCACCTCTTTTCTCAATGTTTCTATATCATTGTATATTATTTTATTCGTGTTAATATGTGGAGTATTGATGTTACAATGTACTGTACATTATTCCATTCAGAAATAGTACGTGGTTTTAGTAAATGTATCTTTATTTTAAGATAAAGATAGAAAGTCTGTGCGGTGCGCCGTACAATTTATTTATTAATTTTACTGTTCCTGAATATTTGAACTTAATAAACTAACCAAATGATAAGTTTCTAACAGTAATGGATCAGATTAGTTTTTTTTTATATTTCAAGTTATTGTACCGACCTAATTCATCATTTATTAAATTTATTGTATCAAGCATGAGGCAGCTAATGGAATTTAGGGTTTTAATAATTATCTATAGTATAAATATGTCCATAAAACAAAATTTTAAGTGTAATAGAGGTATAAACATTCATAATAGAACGACGGGCGCCCAACAAGTGGTTCCAGGAGAACAAGCTATCAATAGATTTGAGCCAAAATTAGCACTTTATTAAATATAAATACTAGGTAATTAGCAAAATACAAACTTAAATCATATTTATGAGATCTTATTCGTGTTGATTCAGAAAACAATCATTCATAAAAAGAACTGTCCCTGTGTTTTTAATTATTTTTTTTTCCATTATTGTGAAACAGTTTCATCATGTATATGAAAGTATCCCTGAATGTTCAACAATTAGTTTTCATACACGAGGACTGTGTTATAGTATGTTGGATTATCACCTTATTTATGTAATTAACTATTTTACATTTTTTCTTTATGAATTTTAAAAAGCATGGAAAAGTGATTCTATGATAACTTTCATAACCGTTTCACCTGAAATCTCGCAGCTCTGAAACCAAAATAAAGTAATTTATTAACAGGGTCACAACATATATGCTAAGGTGATAAGTATTATTTTGGTTATTTTGAAGCTTCTGAACACCTATTCTCATTAAAAATATTTCAATAAAAGGGTATATCCCTGTAGTAAGAGGTTCCCATAATTGGAGTAATATTTTATAAATGAATTTTATAATATTGTTAATTTTGATAATTAATTTGACTGAGGAGATGTTTTTTCGTTGGTAAAGGCAGTCCTAGTAATAATGTTTTAAATTACACCTTGTTCCGGTGCATATTTAGAGTATTATTTATTTATGTATATACATAAATTAAATATTCATATGTAATTTTATGATTGTATATATATATATATATAATAAGCTCCATTGTGTGAGCCTGCGATGCCCTTGGTGATGATATATATAAAACAGAAATTACTTTGGGTTAAGTTATAAATATTACTTTTTACATCCATTACTGTTTCCAGTCTATGGTCTGGATCAATTTTTTTATTCAAGCCATATATTTTCCCCTACCAGCTCGATAGGCCGGTCGTAATTTCATATGCCTTATATAGCTTAAGACTAGGAAAGACTCAAAAATCAGTTCCCAGCCGTTAATTTATCAGTGTGAAAGGGTAAATCCCCATATCACCAATAATAATTTTTTCTGCTGTGGCGGGATTCAAACCCTGGACAAGTAGTTGAGTAGGCAGAGACACTACTGAATGAGCTAATGTATCGGGTGTTGTAAATCATACTAAATTTCATTAAATTTCAAAAGTGTTTTACCTAAATAATAAATAAATGCCTTTTATTATTATTATATTTCAAAGAATCAATTTTTTTAACTTGAAAAGAAATGCTGTAGCTACCTCAATTCGTAGATAGCTATAGCTAGACTGTGTAGAATGTGCTTTATTATAGAACATATAAATTGGCTAAATGTTTCCCAGTGTTTCCTTATTTTAATGTTCTCATCTACTAGAAAAAAAATTTAGTGTCAATGAGAATTATATTTATATAACTATCAGTGATTTAATAATACGAGTGCTTTGTGGACAAATTATTTAATAAACTCGGTCCGTGTTAAATGGGTTTTATGTATATGACTAATATCTTGACCAATCTTTCTTAGATGGTCTTAATTGAATTCAAAGAAACTATTTAAATAATTGGAAATTCTAATAGTATCATTTTTTTTTTACAATTCTTATTCTAGTTCATCACTTCTTTCATCGATCCTGCAACATGCAAAAAGAACACGGGCATAATGCAAATTAATTTTAAAGGATCAGCGGGAAAAACTAATTAGGCGGGAAAAGTTGCAGCCGTAAATGCCACACCTTATATTTTATTGGAATTTATTTCCTAACGGTTTATAATTTAATATTATCACCCAATACTGATTGTGTACGTAAAGAAAAAACTACGTCATAAGTGTACAATAATATGAAGTATATTTTTGAAAAATATGTATTTTATATTATCTATGAATTTACTTGAGGTATTTAATCTGCACTTTCTGAACTTAATTATTATATCAATAAACTATCATAAACTATCTTAAATTTATATAAGACACAACACTCAGCCCCCGACCTTTAATTTATCACTTTGAATTATATTTCACACATTATACCAATCAAACAATTGTTGACCATCCCAGGAATCGATCTTGGTACCATTTTCTCAATAGACGGACACGCTACCTACTGAGCTAAGGTGTTGCACTTCAAAGACATCATATTCGATTATGAAGGACCATTGCTTTCATAATAACTTACGTTTTAATTTCAATTAAGCCAAACCTCTGAATGACTTAAAGATATTAAAATAACCCAAATAAATCTATTCTAACCAAACAAACTAATTAAAACAAAATAATAAAATTATCCACAGTCTAGATTATAAATTATATTAAGCGAGAGAATTAAATTTCACAATTATTAAACTTATCTCCTTTACTTCATAAATTAGTCTATCTGCTTGTTCAGAATTATTAAAATTATTAGTACCAAAATGTAATACTTAAGGAGTTGTTATCATCAATTATACTTACGTAATTTAATGGATTAATATTTAATTATTAAAAAACAACACTGGGGAAATTAAAGATTAAGTACACCGGCTGGGATTAGGACTATAGCCTACAAAATCTCAGTGAAGAATGGTAGAGTTAATAATTATAAGAGTTAATGGCATACCTGAGCTTAATTTTAATAATATTGGCTATATTTTATTGTATTAGATCGGTATAAAATTATAGCTGAATTAGATCTATCTTTCTTAAACATAAACTTAAGTAAGCCTATAGTTTTATAATAATGAAGATTGTGATTAAAACCAACAATCGTGATAATTACCTCATGACAACACAATTAAAAGTGTACTGTTGTAGCCCTGTACATTATAAATAAGTTATAATATTTAAGGGGAATTCAAAGAAATCTTTTTTTTAAGATTGGTGAGTTGAATATACAGATACTAAATAAAGTCCTTGATCAGTAGAGTTACTTTTAGATATGCTATTTATTAAATTAATTATAAAGGGACCATTTATATAGAGTTACAGACTAATTTGTATAGGAATAGTCTTATTGACGGGTTAATATATCAGCTTATGACATCTGCAGCTGTTAATTTTGATAGACATAAATAGCTACAAGATAAATTTTATCAATGTAGGATGCAAAATCTACACGTATTTTTGTCTAAAATTTAACTGAATTTAGACATTAACTGTATCTGATATATTGCTTTGGGGACTGGGGTAGTATCATTTTACCGACTTAGAGACTTTAGCACCACTTTCAGTGGCTACATGGTTTCAGGCGCTATTCTCGCCATAGACTATACTGCCGATGATGGGGAAATCGGGGCTAAATCTCGTTCAGGTGTACTGAGGGTGGGTTTTCCCAAAGGTTTTAATATTCTTTCCTCATGAAAACGTGGATATACTTCCTATAAATTTAACCTTTTTCATTTCTAGCCAAGTAGATTAATTAGTACCTAAGATTATAACCCGAATGTGTAGTAAAACGCGGTGCTAAAAAAAAGTGGGATATATTAAAGTTTGTTTTGATTGCACCACGATTTACCGCCTCTTTGGAATACTTTCCTCTTTAAATATGCATGGTAAGGATTGTCAAGGTAAAATTGTTATTAAATATACCCGCATTTGTCTGGGGGTAAAGGGGGAAACCATTGTTAAATAATACACCCAAAGCACACTGGGTTGGGATATATACCTCTCAGTCACCAGAAAGCTTGGTTTATTTTGAGATGACACCTTAGTCCATGGGTCCATCAAGGTGGCTGGATACATGGTCATTTATTAATAACTATCAGTTTCCTGGATTATCATGTCAAACACAAATATAAACAAATATAAAGTTAACAATTCAAGTGCTGGGTTGAAAGTGATACCGCCAGTAATATTTTCACTTGAGTGGAACTACTTCCCTCACCCCCCAAGACAAGACAAGTTTCGGGGGTAGAACAACATAAGCAGGTAGGTGGCCTTCTTAGGGTTCTCCTTTTATACGATCCTTAGCACCACCGACTTCTTGCCTAACACCCTTTCATTCATTCATTCCCGTTTCTCTTTTGCGATGGTTCTAAGGGTTGTATTACGACCGGGTGAAAGGGGGAGGGGGGTGGTCCCACTAAATAAAATAATAGCCATAAGCTGGACTTCTGTATTCTACCCAACTGGACTGTGTTGGTCAAACCAGTTTGTCCCATTCTCGAAAAAACAAGTTTCCGATGAGAAGTCCCATCTGGGAATACTGGCCCGGGACGGTTCGCTTGGAAAAGGAGTGAAATAGGTGGAAAGGGAAAGGGGGAGGGGGGGGGGGATGAATTGTAGGAAAATCAAACAAACACCGTTTTAAAATGTGTACGCTACGACCTGGTCCTACTTAAGAGTTTGGTGTGTAGAAAAACCGTTACAAAATGTGATGCTTTTTGTCAAAATATAGTTAGTCGGTATTCACAGTATACGTTATGAAGCCCACTAGTCTGGTGTTAAGAAGAGTATATACTTATTGTAGTTGTGAAATTGGTATGTACAGTAAACCATTATTACATTTTAACGAAAACTATAAAATGACTCTTAACATATCTATAACCTAAATTGTAGTCGCCCACATATGTCATGTAAGAAAAATGTTTATTTTTTAAGACTCAAACTTTTTGGTTTGCTTTAAATATATTATAAACCCATATTGTTTCACATATTTAGTATTACTTGCACTGTGTTTCACTTCTAATTTAGAATTTTTGCGTCTAACTACGGTAATGGGGGAGTATTAAGTAACCAGTGTTTTATAGGAAGTGTCCCAGAACTATATTAAAGGAAATGTTCGAGGATATTTAGAGGAAAAAACCTCCATAAACTTCAGGGGGTTTAGAACCCCGAATTTCCGTTCGCTACCAAGTTAGAGTTGAAAAGCTTGACATTTATTACACGTGACAACCAATGGAGGTATTAATACATTTTACCGGCACTACATAAGAAATGTTTGGAGCTTTATTAAATACTTTTAAACATTGGCTGAAAGTCTTATTTTATTGTTTAAAATAGTATATATATATATATATATATATACATATATATATATATAAAAAAATACTTATTTTATTGTTTAAAATAGTATATATATATATATATATACTATTTTATTGTTTAAAATAGTATATATATATATACATATATATATAAATACTTATTTTATTGTTCAAAATAGTATATATATATATATAAATACTTATTTTATTGTTCAAATTAGTGTGTATATATATATATATAACATGATCTATAAATGTAGATCTAATGTGGAATGTGTTTAGTATTAAACTTAATAATTTATATACTTGAACCCAAATTCAAATATTGTTTTCTTAGATTAAATAAAACTTGCACAGTTGTTAGCGAAAGGAACATTTTAAATATACTATTCTTGAATATGTTTAGATAATGGCCTTGAATATTGAAATAAAAAAATGTACTAATGTTGATTCAAGCCCCAGTTAGGTTAAAACTAAATTCAAGTACAAAATTATTTTAAAATTCTATCAAAGACTTGTACAGAGTCTTAGTGACGTCAATATTACAAGGAGTTTTGGAGATATCACAATGACTGGTTTATCTTGATTTTTGTCAATATATTTTTTATTTTAAGCTAAACGTAGCAGTCTTTGTTTCTGTCGACCTATTTTTAAACCCTCCGCTCTACCCCAATAAAATAAAATAATTCATCAATTCTTACTATATCACAATTTACAAGTTTTTTTTAAATAAAAATTATTTAGTTATTTAATAATTTATTTTAAAAGAGTGCTAAATAAATTGAATTATAGTGTTATAATAAATTTGTATTCAAATTTTATATATGTATTTTATAAACGTTAGATGATTTAATATATTGCATATCTGAATGATAGCTTGTACCGGTGGTTTATTGTCTTTGTGGTCAATTTCACTATGATTGAACTGCCAGTTACAGGGAGGATTGAGTTCAGATGAAGGCTGAATTGAATAGGAGTTTATTTATTGAATGTTTCTCAATATATGTGCAAATTAAGGTACGTTTCTTTTTTAACTATCACTCGGCTCGTTGGCGTAGTTGGCTAACGCACTAGCCGTGTTGAGCTCGTCGGCTGAGGACGGTGAGATCGAGGTTTGAATCTCGGTCGAGTCGCCTTGGGGTGATTTTTCCCAAATGGTTTTACACTCTCCCTCCACGCAAGTGCGGGTTCACTTTCTCTAATCCTGCCTTCCCAATTCCTAATCCATTATCGTAATTAGTAATTAAAGCGTATGAACCGAACGGGTAGTAAGACGCGATGCTAATATTATTAATATATATTTTTTTTAACTATCCTCCCTTTTACTATTCTAATTTTGAAAATATGTATCTAGCACGGACTGGTATTAAGACACACACAAATAACTACTGAGATAAACTGCGTCATTGGCCAAATAGTTGAAGACATCAGCTCTCAACCTTTTCTAGACTAGCGCCCACGTCTGAAAATTTAAAGTTAAATATAATATGCATACGGAAATCAGTTATATTGTATATTTAATTATTTAAAAGAAATAGTTAATTTTAATATGTTAAAGTAAAAGTAACCGACACCTTAGGTCAGTCGGTAGCCTGTCTGTCTAATGATCTAAGTGTCCCGGGTTCGATTCATGGCATGGCCAAAAATTGTATCATTGATGGAATATGGGCTTATCCTTTCACGTTGGTAAATTAACGACCGGGGACTGTATGTTGTGCTGGTCCTAGTCTAAGGCTAGATTATAAGGCATGTGAGGCTACGACAGGCCTAGCAAGCCTTTAGTGCAACTGACCCAGGCCGCAGGCTGGAAACAGTAATGGATGTCAAAAAAAATACTTAAAAGTATTGTTTTCATGGCACAACAAATCATCCCTATGAATAAAATACTGTTAAAATAAAACTTATGTTAAATATTTATAAACATGAGTAATTAAACGTATACCTGTTTCAGTGGCCACATGGTCTAAGGAATAGCTCTCGTGTTGATCAAGACTGCCGATGACAAGGAGATCAGGGCTAGAATTCTGGTGGGATGTACTGAGGGTGGTATTACCAAAATGGTTTTCCACTCCTCTCCCACGAAAATGTTGGCACACTTCCCCTAAATTCAAACTTACTCATCCTTAGCTCATTAGCGTAATTAGTTAATACGCATATAACCCAAATAGTTAGTAAGAGTAAGCCACGGTGCAAACTTTAATAATTAAACGTAGCCTACTGTAAAAATTATAGAATACAAATATTGAAATAAATTTTAGTACCCTTTAAATAATATTTAATCGACAGGTATTATTAACATGACATTGTTGCTGTGTGTTTAATTTTTAGCACCACGTATTACTACCCGTTCGGTTTATACGCATATGCACTAATTACAATAATGTGTTAGGGATTTGGAAGATTTAATTTAGAGGAAGTGCACCCGCATTTGTGTGAAGGGAGAGTGGGAACTATCTAGGTAAAACCACCCTCAGGGCTCCTGACTGCGATTGAACCCTGATTTCCACATCTTCAGCAGTTTGGTCTAACATAAGAGTAGCGCGTTAGATCATACGGTAACCAAAGCTGTAGTATCCATAATAGGCTAAACTCCCTCTTTCAATCTCCTTAAAATTTACACCTCTATTGAAAACAAAAAACGGCTCCTGGGGGACAGTATCGACTACGTTGGGAGACACTAGTCTTAGGTGTTACCTTCTCAATAGACAAGAATGACGATGACAGGGAAGTCGGAGCTCAAATACCGGTCGGGTGTAATATTGATGAGTTTTCTCTAAATGGTGTTCCAATCCTCCTACACGCAAATGTGGAAACACTTGCTCTAAAACCTTTATCATCCCTAAACATAAGGATATTTATTACATACGCATCTAACACTAACGGGTAATAAGACGTGGTGCTAAAAGAAAAATTATTTAGTTCTTCTTCTACTACATCCATTACTGTATTTTATTCGCGTCATATATTATTGAGACCTTCTAATGTTTTTAATTGGGGATTCTCATACTAGAAATGAAAATGTGAATGGTGAGAGAGGGTTTTCTAAGAGACACATACATTAATGGCCGTCAGAGGTTCATTGGCTTTGTTTGTTTTACATTACTAAGACAAACATGTTTTGCTTTAGTTTTTTTTTTTACAAGAATAGACTCAGAGTTCAGTTTACATTGTACAGTACATATTTACTTAGGAAATGTATACGCACATAATAATGAAAAATATATTTATACATTAAGGGACAAAATGGTAAACCGAATGATTACACTCGTCCCAATCGGCTCAGCTGTCTCTCTCTCAAAGTTTTCCATCAATTTCATATAAGCTTTTAAGCGGTATCAGTGTTTTAAACTTGTATCGGTTGAATTTTAAGTAGAGAAAAAGTTTATCAAATTATTCTGACTAAATTATTAATCTTTAAGAGCTATAGCACAATATTATCTGTAATTTGATATATTTAAATAACAAATAATATAAAGGTTCCATTTGTAAAATATTATTCGAAACGAAATTATTATTTTAAATTTAATATTTCGTATTTAAAGATTCATAGTATTATCTGTAAATCAGCACATGGTACCTTTTTATAATAGTATACTATTCAAAACAACTTAATTGTTAACATTTGAAATCCATGACATTTATTTTGGATAGAGAGCCTTAAACAATATACAGTACTTAAAATAATAAATGTATTTATATTCATCAACCGTGTCTTAATACTCGTGTTGGCTAAACTCATTTTAATAATTCTAACTCAGTTGGGCTAAATAGGATAGAATTTAGTGAGCTTATTTATTTAATTGAATTATTTTAATTTATTTGTTTATTCTGGAGAAATTAAGTTCCTTATCATATATTTAACCAGGTTAACATATTATTAGTAGATAAAACAATATGAATTAATTAATTAACTGAAATATTAATAGAAGAAATCTTCAAGACTAAACAATCATAAAATTTCGTAGAAATCAAGCAGATTCATAATCAATAATAATTGATATATTTTTCATCATACTATTAGTTTCCTCAAGCTTTCATGGAGTAGAGTGAGAAACGATTTGGGAAACTCACTCTTAGCTGTATACTGTCCAGATTAGAACCAATAAAAGATAAGCCGATATTTAGTTCGTTTATAACCAAGATGGGAGTATTTTATAGAACCAGAAATCAACTTAGCTGTTGCCCAACCAGAATTACCACGCTAGTAGGCCTAAATATTGTTCACATATTCACAAAGATCTTTATAGCCAGTGTATAAGTGAGGACCAATGCATACTAAGGTAGGAATGTAGAGGATGCTAAAAAAGGGCAGTGTTATTTTGCAATTTTAGTAGCAAAAAATTTTTTTGGCCAAAATATGCAAGATATTACTTCAGTACAAACATAGAGTGTAATTTTATTCACATGGTTATATCAACAGCTGTTGAATATTCATCGTTAGCATAGCAGCATTAGATGATAAACTTTTTAAATGAAGAAAAAGTTGTCATTAAATTAAAGGATATCCTAGAAAGATAATTCAACAATTTTTGATATTACCATATGAAGAAAATTAAACTTTACATTTATACTAGAGCAATATTTGATTTCATTTGACCAAAAAAAGTTTTGCTATAAGAAGCTCATAAACAGTTAGCTTTTCTCATGGACCCTACATCCCCTTCCTAAGGGGGCCGTCTTGATAAGCGAGAAATTGGAGCACTGGCGTTCAGCTCAAAAGCAACATTTAATAGTTCAAATCATTATTCAATATTCAAGCAAAATTAAAGTTTAAATATTCCAACGTGGCTCTTTTTTCTTAACAACCCTACAGAAATATTTTAGGCCTATTTTTTGGATAGGCTCACAACAGAACATTTTAAAATATTTGTGAACTATCAGTGAGCCATCCTCTTTTTCTTGATATAAGTAGGTTCATAGTTCTCTTTACTCGCTTTCTTATTGACATGAACATGGAGGGCTGTAAGTGAAGGGCGAGATGCCAAATAAGCCAAGAAAGAGTAAAAAAGTATTTCGAGATAATTACACGAGCATTGTACTCTAGACCGTGTGGCCTGACAGCAATTGATAGGTTCTCGCTAATTGACTCCTGTGCAACAGTCAGGGATTGGTTCCCCGAAAAGTTGAAGAATGGGTGATAATATCCATAATTAAATATCATTTCTCTCCATGTGATAACTGGAATATTTCTATAACACGACATCTTCTAATTATGTCCTTTTATGTTGTATCATAAATTTCATAAATAGTTGTCACAATGAAAATAAATAAGATAATTTAAGAATTAATTTTAATGGCTTGGGCATGGCAATTTCATTTAGAAATTATATTTTGTTTTAAACTCAGACGCAGAACACGCATATTAAGCTTTTATCATTAAATATGTTTGAGGGGGAGGGGAGATGGGGAGAGTGATTCCAATATAGTGAAAGTCCTTTATAGCGTATAACCCGAACGGGTAGTAAGACGCGGTGCTAATTATTTAAATATTTGAAAGTCCTTTGCACTAGTAAGCTTGTCTTGAATCATTAAAGTTGATAATAGCGGTCATTTTTATCACGATAGTACATGTGGTAATAAATGCTTATTAATATTGGCCTAGACTTTTTAATATTTCCAAATTTATACTTACATAAATGGAGAGAATTTCATGTTTATGTGGTTCATCATAAAACAATAAACTGTTTTTATGTATTTTAAAAATATCTTTCTCGTAGAAAAGCTTAGTAAAACATATGAACAGATTGAATTATTATATGTTCATAACTATCGCCTTGAGTATCCTTGATATTGTCTGTCATCGTTTTCTGATATGTTCATTACCAGTTCCAGAGGAGTATAGTCTATTTTTTTTCCTATAGTTTTTCTTTCTTTACATATAGAGGTTCAAGGCATTATTTTATTATTTGATTATTTTATGAAACTCAACTTTTTTTTAAGCACTCCACTATTCGATGACTAACGGTAAACACATTATGAATCGACATTTATTAATGAAAATCAATCCACACAGAAAGTAGCATCAATTCCGAAATACAGAGAATTCTTTTTAACTAGTGGGATTAGTAGTTAGAATCTTTACGATATATTAATTTGTAAACTTGATTGAGAAATGATCATTTATATCATCTGACTTTTCCATCAAAAACTGTTTACAAACTTATACTTTCCGTTAGAAAAAAAAAGCTGGAGAAAAATGAAATGGTAACTCTTATAGAACATGATTGCTAGTTATTAGGTCTTTATTTTAACTGATAAAGAAGTACATGGGTATTTAAGGAAATTGAATACAAACTTAAAGTAGAGTACGTCTCTTGAAAGGAGGGGGAAATATTATCAAAAGTTTTAACTTAAAAGTTAGGAACCAAACCGAATCCAGTATGTTGCCACGTGGTCGAAAGGGAGAGTGCTGGGGGATGCTGGGTGCTTGTTGAGGGTTGGGGGAGTGGGTAAGAGGGATTGGGAGGGGGGGGGGGCACTGAGTGGACACGACTGGTTTGACCAGTACGTACACGTGGAGAAAAACATGCAGTCGGCTTGGTTGTTTGAGTCGAGTCTCGTCCGTTCGTGACTGTCTGTGTGTTCTTTTCTTCGCCAAACAAAACACCCATCATCGTAGAAGAGATCGTACTGGACGCTATCCGATGGAAATTATCGAGGGAGAGGAAAGAGAGGTGAATTTATGGGGGTCTGGGGGGAGAGGATATAAGGGGTTGTACGTTGAACGAACCAAAAACCGGTACATATCATACGTAAAAATCGAACCCTGCCCCCACTTGGATGAGAACATCTGTGATTTTATAAAGTAGGTTATTCTAAGATATAAATTTATGATTACAAGCCTCATACAGGACTGTAAAGTTGAACTATCCCTTCATTAACTAGTAAATTTTATATTTCGAACAATAAGAAATGATAATGTTTTAAAAATAGTTACTAAAAATGTATAGTCAAAGGTTCAAAATATAAATCTTAAGATACTATATTTTTATATATGTAGTTAATTTTACATATATTGTGCTATTTTAATTCAATAGATGGATAAATCAACGTTTAAATGAAAAAAACAAAAACAGGGAAAATATAGCTAAGATAAAGACTCGTAGATATCACTGAATTACAAATATGGGAATTAATATCGTCTAGAAAACTTGCAATATAATGATATATTTGGGATCAATCTCATTTTAATGATAAAAATTTTATAAATAGAATATCTCACTATGCATTTAATAGTCCTTAAAATAAAAAGTGTTATTTTGAATTAAGATATTGACTATTTCAAATATAGTCTCCATCGATTGACAAGGTAAACAAATGAGTTAGAATCAGCTATTTTGTCTACCACTGGTGGGAAGGTCGAGATTTGAGCCCGATCAGTTGTATTGATGTACTATACTTCTTCTTAAGTGATTACCTAATCTCATTTAACAAAAATGCGTGTATTTTTATTTTAAACTCAACATATTTAATCTCTCAATCATCACTCAGATGGCCTGGAATGTTAAAAATACGTGGTACATTGAATTTAAAATTATAGACACGAAATTTTAAAAGTATGCTTTAGAAAAACTATTAATTAACTCTATGGATCGGAGCTTACCTTTAATCTGAGAATTGACCATTAGACACACATGTATATGTAATTAAGAGTAGTCTGGTATATAGTTTAATATGCACAGTATTTGTTTGAATGTACTACTTCTGTGCATGTTATGATATAAATTGTAATTTAATATTTTCAATAAAAATATATTAATTGAATCGATTTTTTGTTAAATCACCGAGTCTTACTACCCGTTCGTGTTATAGGCTATGCAATAATTACGCTATCGGTTTTAGGAATCAGAAAGGTTATATTTAGAGAAAGTGTATCCACATTTTGGTTGAGGGAGGGTAGAAAACCATTTTGTTAAATCCACTCTCTATAAACCCAATTAAGATTTGAACCTCGGTTTCTCCGTCATTGGCAGTCTAATCTACTGCGAGAGACCCACCTCGGTGACGTAGTTAGCTAACACACTAGTTTCATGTTGAACTAGACTCCCGAGGACGGGGGGATCGAGGTTCGAATCTCACTTGGGTGAACTGGGTTGGTTTTCCTTCAATAGTGTTCCACTCTCCCTCCACGCAAATGTGGTTTCACTTCCTTTATACTCAACCTTCAAAATTCCTAACCCATTAGCGTAATTAGTACTTAAGCGTGTAAACCGAACTTGTAGTAAGACGCGGTGCTAAGTATTTTTATTTGTATTATTACTGCGAGATTAGTGCGTTAGATCACGCAGCCACAGAAGTGGATTAGTTGAATCGAATTAAAATCTATTTTAAAATAAATAATATAAGAATAGGAGAATATAGCATGCTAAATACAGGATTAAATTCATCTTCACGTAGTTTAGAAGTAGACTCAAGTGAAATGGAAACAAACGTTACCCTACAATTTTCACAAAAATTTTGCACACATTCAGGCTACAAACCACTAGTTTTAATTTAAATTAGAACAAAATTCATAAGAACGTAATAGTTTTACTACATAAATTTAGATATGGTATATTATTTATTCCTATAAAAATATTTAAATAACATCATACATAGACATATCAGTTTATAAATAAACTTTTATAAGCTTGCTTGCAGGTATAAGATTTATATTTTTTATAAATTTACAAAATGCATTTAATTCTAAGCGATCATTTATTTAAATATTAAATTTAGTGTCAAATAAGGTAGTATTATAAAAAACCATTATATGTATATTCATTAAATTATTAAATGGTTCACAAACTGATGTGATTCTAGAGAAGACGCCACAACCATTTCCTCAGCCGGTAAATCATAATTGATTGGGGAAGCCCCATGTTTAACAATTAAACCCTTTTCGACCTGATGGAAATAAAACTCAGGACTCTCAACTCAAGAGGTTGACACGCTAAAGTTTGTACAACATTTTTGTGCTATAAAAATGTATAATAATCTTTATATACAAAGAAGTAAATAAAAAAGGATTTGTAAAACATAATGGAAAATAATATTTTTTTAAATTTTATATCTGCTAATGTTTATAACACAGAACGAAATTTTAAACTAATTTATTGTAAAATGTTTAACTCCATATAGATAAATATATATATTTATTATTTTTAATTTGATCCTAAAATAAATTAGAAAATCTTCTTTTTTACTAATTTAATATTTAAACTATGTTTTTACATAAAAATCATTATCCATTATATGGATACGAACGAAGGTTCTCATATTCTATAACGGGACCATCCATACACCCCTATGGGAAAGTTGATCGACTATGAAAAAGGGACGCTCCGTCCCGTCTCGCTTCAAGGTACCGGTTGCAATATAACTGGACTCATTCCACTGCTTTTTTTTTGTTCGTATAAAATAGATAACTGTTAAGATGTGGTCAAACTGGACTGGAAGGAAAAAGGGGTGGAGAGGGCTAGCCAAGTGGCCAAGGAAGGGACTGTAATATATGGTATATTATAAAAGCGTCCTGGAAGTACGGTATATGTCAGGGCCGCGTGCGTTCTTGTACACTCAGATTATCAAATCATGGAACATTTACTGGCACTAATCTCAATTTTGGTTCCTTTTAATACCTCTATCCATTTATAAGTACAGTTTTAGAACGAATATATTTATGTTCAGTTTCGTTTCACCTTGAATATATAAATATAGCATAGATTAATAAACTATATTTTGCTCGTCCTCGAGGTTTAATGGTCGGAGAAGTAGGAGGAATCTCGCGTGTTTTCGGAACATTAGTTTATATTTTGTAATTCCGAAAATAAGTTTTACTTCTATAAAGTTGTCCTTTAACCTAGATACTACACACCTAGGTACAGTACAAGTTTTAATATCTAAAATATATTTTGTTTTATAAAACAATGGTAATTTTGTTATTGTGTATATATTTATATAATAAAGAATATATTAAATATATGTACAAAGATACAATACGCTTCCTTAATCCATAATATATTATACACTAATTTATAAAATGAAATATTAATGATTAACATGAGCACATTAAAGACTTCATGGTACATTTTATGAATTAATTAATATAACGAACTATTAACAAATGTATTAAGTTTAAGGAATAAAAGCTTAAAATACAACTACAAACAAAATAAATTATGTATATAGATATAGTACATATATATAGTAGAGGCTGTATAATTATATAAAAAATTAAATTTATAAATTTATTCATTGTATGGTAAATAATAGCTGGGATAAATGTTATAAAAATACTATATAAGATAGGTATTTATAAATATTTATGAAAATATGTCTCATATAATTTATATTAATGCATGCATGGTTACATATGCCTTTGAAATATAAATAAAAATACTTCTGTCCATGAAATTTTTTATGTTAATTTATGTCTATATTATACATTTCTCAAAGTATATTTTTTTAAATTATACCCGAATATGATTCTATTATTTTGTTTAAGTTTGCCAAGACTCTTATTAAATATTTAAAACTTAACAAAAATATAGGTTTTGTTGTCGATTTTTAGTAGAAAATTTGAATAACAATTCAAAAATCTATTTTAGAAATTTGTGGACTAGTTCTATTGGAAAGGATTATTCTGAAGATGTGTCTACAACATACGTTGAACCGAGATTGAGATTGACCATATGTATAAAACATATTCTTATTCTCTTTCCCCTCTGATTCTACAATGCAGCCAACATTTCAAGGGGTCAGCGTGTTGGTAGTGGTCAAACTAGTTGTTTAGGTTTAGAGGCCTACCCCAAAACCCGTTTTCTCAAATACCTTTTTATTTTGAAAACAGATAAAGGAAAAATAAAATCGCAAGAAAGGTAACGTGAAAAGAAATCATGGAGGGGGAATGAAGGGAGAGATATATATGTAAAAATAAAAATAAAATTCAAAGTGGTTGTGTGTATGAATGAGAATGTGCTTTACCAGTAAGTTCACGAACTCTGGATTAGATTGAAAAGTGTTGACCTACTGGTTAAGTGTGCGTGTGTTCCGGAAGAGGTATCACATTAATTGAGTTCGAGTGATGTGGAGGTGTTATTTAAAACAAAACGAACTAATGTGATCTAACCCGGAATATATTATTGTTAATAAATTTATCTTTACACACTTATTAAACTATAGTAAGTAAATGAATATTATGACGTTATGAGGAAGTGTTTATATTTTCATTAAATATTTTTTTAACGTTCACGGATGTCGTTTAAACTATTTCGATCTTATTCATAAAACTTAAAAATAACCCCTGGACACGGGAATAGAACCCGTGTCCAGGTGTAATTTTTCAATTTTCAGAATATGATATCTAGATGGAATAATTCTCACTAGAAGCAAAAATAATAGCTTTGGCTATTTGATTCATAAATATTTAGATCTTTTGAAAGCATTTTATTAATTATCCTGACTCAATAACTAACTTGATTATACACTATACTCTGGGCCTATGTGTGATTGAACTTTATTAACTTATGTGATTAGAAGACATATTTAAATCATTGCGTTTATTTATTTAGCTTCTTTATTTATATATTAGTACTGTTAGCACAGTTATTATCATTGACTCAATATATGAGGTAGGGTGGGTTAGAGAGGGAATGCACCATCATTAGTGTGGAGAAAGGGTGGGTACGATCAAATTGTTGCTTCACATGCGAAATTCCAACCCCTGTGATCATGGATTAGTTTTGAATCATTGACATCCCCACAAATGAAGCCCTCTCTATTGTTAAATATCATAGACGACACGACCTCAGATACAGTTCAAATTTATATAATAAATAAAACCCATTATAGATATAATGTAAATACATACATACACATGTAGTATTTGAAATTTAATTTTAAATTTATTTTATTTAGACAAATAACAAATATATTTTTTAATCAACGCAACATACGACCTGTATGGATTGTACACATATAGGCCTATAATAACTACGCTAATGTGTTAGGGATAAGAAAGGTGGAATTAAGAAGAAACTTACCAGAAATGGCGTGTAGAGTGACAGTTGAACAGAATGTCTGTATAGCTTCCCTTAGTATGCCCAACCAGTATCCGAACCCCGATATTTCCAAAATCTGAAATTCAGTCTATCACAAGAGTGACACCTTAAGACATTCGAACACTGAAGTTGGTAGTAATTTAAATAAATTGCAGGCTACATAATATATTATAATTGTATTATACTAGCACTGTGCTTTCAGAAAAATGTTCATAATATACATTTTAGGTATTTGTAAGTTAGTAAATATCTGTGATATATTTATTTTTTTGTCTTCTGAAAGGGTTCAATATTACTTATTCACGATACCCCAAAATAATAAAAAATAAAATAGATTTCCAATTAAATTGTAATTGATATACCCATTAAGGTATTTTACAAATTGAAGTTTCTGAAACAGTTATATTTTGTATATATCAAGTTTATTTTGATTTAAACTTTTTCATCACCGCAACACTAACCGATTGAATTATACGCATATATTAATGACATTAAGATTATAATTATGAGGTAATTTATCCTCCTTTGTGTGAAGGGAAAATGGGAAATTATTCATAAAAAAATGAGCTTGGTAAACCTGACTTGGAATCGAACCCTGATCTGACTGTCTTAGGGAAATCCAGCCTAAGGTTATAGGGACGCTTTGTTCATTGTAAACATATAAACGTCTATTTTTAAACCTTACCGATTTTTTACGATAAAAGAAGCCTAGCAAAAATAAACTTTTTTTAAAATACTTTTTGAGGGAAATAAATTTTATCAGAATTTTGAATTTATAATGAAAACAGAATGTTGTATACATTTCCATGAATGACTCACTATTTCCTCTGTTATATGATTTAGGGTTTCGGCAGACAAAATCAAAGTGTCTTAGGCGTAAAATAAATTAATAAAATAACAATATATGCTCTAAAATATACTATGAATTCAACAAAAGTGAGTTATATTTCATTTATATCTTTCTCTTTGTTTAAGTATCGATCAAGCGAATATTTGTATGAATAAATGAAGAGGAGCCACTGACAGTTTATAGAAAGTTATATTGGGTAAGTAGAAATTTATCTTTGAATAATTACAAGCTATGACGTGAATTGCAATGTTTTTGAGCTAGTGGTGCGTCTTAGAAGAATTCAATTATGTCCGAGATTGTTTGCCCAAGAAATAGTATATTTTAGATTATTTAGGTTAGGATTAAAGAAATATATACTCAGAATTATTTTACAAGGAATTTAAATTAATAATAAATACAAAATGGTAATATATATGATATTACGTTTTATATTTCTAAAATAATAATAATATTTAACTTCTAGGTAAAACTACACATTCTTAATATATGTATAGTCAAATTTGATTATACATTATGTTAATTGTATTATCTACTATACTATTGTATACTCCATACCTGATAAGACTGACTTAACAACGTAAAATACATTATATTAAGCTGGTGTTTGTATTATGTTTCAATGTTGAGATATATCAAACCATTTCTGAACTTATGGATTAACAAATTTTTCCCCGGTTTGATTATGCACACATGAACTAATTACGTTGATGTGTTAGGGATAGTGTAGGAAGAATTTACAGGAAGTGTGGCCGATATTTTGCCAAGGTATAATGATTAAAAACTTATGAGGAACCAACCTCAGTACACCTGACAGGGATTTTAAACACTATCTTGCTATCATAAGTAATCCAGCCTATTGTCAGATTGACGTACTAGATCATTTTAACTCCTAATGGGGTGTTAGCCAAACTTATTTTAGCACCGTGTCTTACTATCCATTTTAATTATACTTTAATATGCAGTACTAATTACGTTAATGGGTTAGGGTTGAAGAGTGTTGAATTAAGATGAAAGGTATCATAATTTGCGTGGAGATAAAGTGTAGACCATTTAGGAAAAAACAGCCCTAGTACATTTGACCGGGATTGAGCCACTATCATTGCTAGGCTAATCTATTGCTAGATAAATCTTAGACCATGCGGCCACCGAAGCAAGTTTAAAAACTTTATTAATCTAGATAGGTACAGATATTTATATTTAACCAGCTCAGAGAACGGTAACCCAAGTTAGTCGAAGGAAGGACTAGGTTCATGAACTAGAAGCATGGGTGGACTAAACCTAAACCAAAAGATTTGCTAAATATATTCTCTTGTTTTGTTCTAGCAGCGCATCTTTCTACCCATCCGGACTAAGGCACAATTAATCACGCACGTCGGTAGGGTATGAGAAAAGTTTCAATCAAGAGTAAATATAGTAATATTTGAATAAAGGAAATATGAGAAACCATGTAGTAAAAACACCCCTAGTACTGTACAGTACACCTGGCTGGAATTTGAACCCTGAACTCCTCGACACTGGAAAACTAAACCAAAAGAGACAGACGTTTAATCCGCGTATCCAATAATATAGGTCTATTCCGTATATTTGTTGATATATATTTAAAATCATTAATATGCGTATTTAAAATATTAAAAAAATTGTACTTTCCCAGATGTGGGTTAGTGAAATACTCGAAGCAATATTTATTAAAGAATGAAAATAAAAAGGCCCCTAATAAAATATTTAAAGTGGTAAAAAAATGAAGAATTTGAATTAGTTATGTATTTTTTGTATTTCAAAATTATGTAAACACCAAAATGAAACTATTATTATTATTATTATTATTATTGTCTGTGATCCAATATTACAGAAGCTGAATAGCAATATAAAAGCGGGCCGCTCAGATATATCTTGTGACCTTTGAGTTTGTGAACCCTGAACTAGCTCTTTTTATAGAAATGTGACTGTTCCATCAGTACAGAGCACAATCCATACTAAGATAATACTTATTTGAATACAATTGCATGATCTGTGACTGACCTGAACCTCCTTGGATATTTAGCTGGCCTCACTGATAATTGCTATACCCCAGGCATGGTCAAAATCCAATATGAACAAGGGCTACTTCTAAAAATGTGGTTAAAATGGCAGTTATTCTAGTTTGGTAAGTTAATTAAACACAGTCAACAATTCTATAAAATCCTATTCAATAGCTCCCACTAATATTGCAGAGGTAAGTTTAAATCTTTTCTATTTCTTCAATAAATCTACTATATTCAAAATTATTCCTCTCCCTCTTTAAAGTTTGTCTTTGATAGGAATAATATTTTTCCAGAATCATCACAACAATTTGTCAACTTGTATTCAATATCATTAATGAGATGCCTACGAACTAAAACAAGCTATTTTGCTTGTCATTCAGTAAAGTTTGTGTTGTTTAGAGAAAACAAGAAGTGGTAGGGAGTGGTAAGGGGATGGGTGGAGGATAGATACACAATAGAGAGAAGGAGACTCAATCCTTGAGCAATATAGATTTAGAAACAGAGATAGAATTATTGTTGGGGTTTGGGAGGGATGACTATCTTGAAGATGTGTGGAAATGTAGGAAAATTCAGTAATTTATTATTTAGTATTTAATATTTGATATGAAACAGTAACACAATTTAAAATACCGCCAATAGATATAAGTATATAACAATAGATAATTATTTAACTTTAGGCTTCCTTTTTATTAAGTTTGGTGACTTAAAACACTTGAAAGTTCTACTGATTATCATTAGTGAAAAATATAAGATTTATTCAAAGTATATTACATTTCTGGTTTTTCTTCTTTAAGTAACGGGTAATAATTTCAAATTAAATGCAATGAAATTTGATTTGTTTTAAATGGTTTAGTGTTAAATAATTCATTAAATGCATATAAAGAGATTTTACAAGTTACTACAATAGTTTTGAACTTTGGTAATTAGAATAATATTTGAATTAACAATAACATGAAAGTTTATTTGTATTGTACTTTACTTTTTTTCTCAAATTTCAATTTACTTAACGATTCTTTCACCTATACTGTAACTATTTGTATAACTCAATGCATACTTAAAAATGTTGTAGATAATACCATAAAATCCGGTTACGATTAATTTTCTGAATTTTGTTTTAATATTATTATTATTATTATCTCAGCATTTGACAATAAATTATTTAGTTAAATATATAAATTTATATAAGTCATTTAATATTTTTTGTATTATTTTTGCCATATTTTGTTTTAATCTATAAAACCATAAGGATATTAATTTAGTTAAAGCATAGGTGTAGCGAAAAAATTAGTACAAAGAATTTAAATTTCAATGAAAGACATAAATTAAAAGCAAATTATGTGTATAATAAGATATTTTCCACAAAATAATAAAAAATTCACAATTCTATAATTTTGTATCCTAGAGCAAACTTATAGATTAGAGAAATAGATGAAAGTTTCTCTAGAAAGTATATATAGCACATTATATACAGATTTTATAAAATCTCCAAATCAGCAATATTAATGATCAAAATAAAGGGACTTCTTTATAATTAAGTAGCAATATATATATCATATATATTTACAAACAAGTGCACAAATTTCTGAAAATTATAAATCTTATCTGGACCATAAAGTAATAATATAAAATACAATTTAGGAAAAAATATCTATAAATAAGAAGTAGCTTAAAAATAGGTTTGTAATTATAATGGCATTTATTTTCCTATATCATTTTAGTTAATATATACAGTATAATAAATACCATTGTAATTTAACAACGTAATGAGTATCTTTCTGAATGGATTAGCGAAAAAAAATTCATACGGCAAGCAAAATACTCTTTTTAAACTCTTAAAATACCATACAATTGCACCCATATTTATTAATACTCATTTAAATGGCTTTATTTAATCTAGCAAAGTTAAGATGTATCATACTCTCTTACAATTAATTTCTAATAAGATGTCCTACCGTATCATTACTTTTATCAAGAGCCAATATTCTAAACAAATTACTTCAAACATTTTAAAGATGTAATGGATTAATGGATGATAATTTCGAATGATAATATATTATTAATTTTGTCTTTCGTTTTTACAATATACGGCTTCTGACTTGGACTAGAACACTATTTCATTAGTTTTAGGTGATTGCTACCTGTTTGAAGTAACTCGTGTTACATTAAAAGTTGAAAGAGATATGTATTTATTATAAATATAATCAAACCAAAGGAATAATGTTTTATTAGAATCAGTGCATTATATCAAGTACAATGAGTCTATTGACAGTAAATAAATGTTTGTTAATGCCAACATGGTTTTATAAATGTAAAGCGTAGGTTTGTCAGGAAAAACACAAGAGCAAGGCGAATGCGGTTAGAAATGTTTGTGGAAAAACTTGTATAGACAGAGTCAGTAATAAATGGGTGCGAAGGAGTGCGGGTTGAAAGGGAATTCAAGAGGTCAATGTGAAAGAAATGTATTATTGGTTGGACATGTTGAGAGGATGTTTGTGAATCGAGTGACGAAGAAAATATATTATAATAGTGTGTGTGTGGATCAAAGGGAAGCGGTAGGCAGTATAGGACGTGGTTAATGTTTTAGATCAATGTGTGAAAAAGAGAAACATTAAATTTTAAGAATAAAAGACCTAAGGGAGTACGTAAGAATAGAAATGTGTGGAGAATGTTGGAGAGAATAAATTAAGTGCGGAGTTGCTGAGGTTTTTTCTAGATATATGCACAGTTTTATGCCTATCCTCACGGGAATGACATGACATTTTATGTATGAACTGAACATAATTTATTGTACCATAATAGAATGAAAAACTCTGCTCAGAAATTTGGATAATGTATATCACATAATTAAATTAAAGTGATTTTGTGAGACCCGGCTCAGTGGTGTAGTTAGCTAACGCGCTAGTTTCATGTTGAGATAGACTGTCAAGGACGGGAGGATAGTGGTTCGAATCTCACTCGGATGAAATGGGGGATATTTTCTTAAATTGTTTTTTAACCTCCCTTCACGAAAATGCTGGTTCACTTCCTCTATATTTAACCTTCCCAATTCAAATCCCAATATAATAATTAGTATCTAAGCGTACAGCCCAAACGGTTAACAATATGTGGTGCTAAATAAATAAATAAAATTTTGTGAGAAGTAAAAATACTAAAAAAAATTTTACCTTAAAAACATTAGTGTTTTTAACATATATATTATATTTATCATGAATCTAAGAAATATAATTTTTATTTTTATACAAATTATAAGACTATAAAATATTTTGAGACAATTAACAAACAACGAGATTAATATGTTTATTATTATTATTCTTTAGAAATAAACAATAAAACAATATTTAATTATATTAATTCATATATTTTGTCCATGGGATTACATTATATGTTAAAGAGAGAATATGGGCTATTAAATTAACTTCAACCTAACTTACCTACTTGGATATGTTAACTATTAGAAAAAATTATATCAAATAGAAGAGATCGAATAAAACTAATATTCATTGTTTGAAAAAGGTTTTATTTACAAAAAACTATTTTTCTACTAAACAACTAAAAGTAATATATTTTTAATATCTGTTTTTGTAAAGCCTTAACTACTCAATATAGTTACACGTTCATTTAAATATTTCACAAATTTGAGAATATTTTCTATTAAACAATTTTTTATATCAATATGAACCCATAAATTATAACTATGACATTTCTTAAATGTTCTAAAAATTATATATTTATAATCGAATAAAAACTCACCTTTATCAATATCTTAAATCTTTAAATTATAAAATCTTTTTAAATTCTAAAGAAACATATTTCGGAGGAATCGTATTTAGATTAATGATAATGCATTGCGGATTTAATCAGGTGATGGGTTTTACTCCAACAGAAGATAGTAAAAAACCCGAGAATAATGTGAGAATGTCTAACTCCATTAAAATGTTTTCAGTCATATGAGTGGTTTATTGTCATTTCCAGAATGTAATAACGAGTACGTAGTTCAATCAAATAAAGTCATCACTTAGTCCTGATGAAATGCCTTCATATAAAAAGAAAGGTTTTTATGTTCTATTAAAATCTGGCAGATAAATAAACGTCAGAGCAATCAATTTATAACCAAATTTAAAACACAATTATATTTAAAAAGTTCATAAAATAGATTTAGCTCAAGTATTTGTGTTTATAAGAAACTCTAGCTCTATGGCGATATTCTAATGATTTGGTAAAACTTCACAAATAGCATTTAATTTTATTCCACAATAGAGCTAACAAAACGAGTTTATTATTTTAAATGTTATAAGAGATAAAAAAATTATTACCTTTGTGACTAAATTTTAAGACACTATCATGACCGTCTATTAACTACTTATTTATTTAATGAACCAAATTTGAATGTATATATTATTACTCTCTTTAAGTATTGACTTCAGAATCCTTTGGCATCTACAATTACACAATAACGAATCAGATAATTGTTCAGTAAATGGGTTCATGAGTAATTAATATGTAATTAGAATACATTTTGGCAACACATAATCAGTTTTCATATATTTAACACCACTTTTAAGCTATAGTAAATGTTATTTAAAACTTTGTTTATAGAGATTGTATGCTCCTTAAATTATTTAATCATAAATAATAACATCCAATAAATGAATTATATTTATCATATCGTATATATTTGCATTTTTAGACGCATCTTTGGATATATTAAATGGGCTTGTGACGTGTCGTTCTCCAGTATCGGCCGTCGGAGTTAGTCCAGCGTCACCCCCTATTACTCATGGCGTCACTCTCCGCCATTTCTGTTCATGCATTTATCGGAGAGCCGAATGTATCAACGCGCTTAGCGTCAATAATAATATAATGGTAATATTATTTCTGTGGAAAAGCTTCCCGCACGCAGTCATTTATAAAAAAAAAGCATATAATATCATAGGGTATAAATAAGTAAATCACAAACATGTTATATATATATTAAAAATAACATTTTAATTTAAAATAAAATACATTTAGTAGAAGTGTTTGTTTATTTGGATGTGATTAATAAACAAATAAATAATTATTTAGAAGTTGAGGAAACTTTTTATTCCTTTCGGTCATTTTATGTTGTAAAATATTTTAAATGTAAAATCGGAATCAACAATAACTTAAAAATTACATTCTAATAATTTTTACATTAAAATAATATTTGAACATAAACGTAGCCTATCCATATTCATCTCTAGCTATTTATCATCTCAACCTTATTCCATGATATATTTTATTTAAAAGTATGTTTTTAAATATCTTATTTTAATTAATAAACATATAAGACTAATTAAAACTATCCGGTAACTTGTCAATTTTAAATTGTATTCATAAACAACATTTGCGATAATTTTAATTATTAAAATAGTAAAACATAAATTCACTAAAATGTTTCGATATATTTATTAAATTTTTCTAAGATGATTCAACTATTTATTTAAACTTTACCTATTTATATTAGCTTGAACATCAAAAACTAACCTGTTTCCCGCAACAAATTAGACAAAGTTATAGTTTACCCCAAATTTATTTAACTCCATTTAATCCAGGGTGTGAATATTGATTTTTATTGTGCTAACCAATAAATAAATATCTTGGCGTCAATCATGCATAATATTAGTCCTAGTGTCAGAATTAAATTTAATTTACAAGTAGTGTGCTTGCAAGATCTCGTTATACACCCAAATAATGAAGTGATTATATAATATAAACAATATTTTTAATTATGATAGAGTAAACTTTAATAAAAATAGGCTATGCATTACTTTTTTAAATGTAGACCTACTATAATCCTTAAATATTTAGTTTTCAGGGTAAAATATATGGCAAATACATAAATTTGTATCGGTTCTTATTCAGCTTTCATTGATGTACCGTACATTTTCCTAGTTTTAATCCATGGGGGCACAAGAAGAAGGCATAGGACAGATCGCATTCGCGGTATAAGTTCGCTGACAAAAGGAATATATCTGTCTTATGACAAAACACCTAATAATACAATATATTAGATTTAAAGAAGGCCTACTATTTCAATCATTTGCATTAAACATCTATTCTCGAAAGGAAATTGGATAGCATACAATTTACTTTTCTAAGTTATAACTATATTTATTTTTAGATCTTTGGAGGAAATACATTTTGACAAGATTTTAAACAAAACTATGTAACTGTGAATTATCTTTTATAAATTGAATAAATTTAAACTGTCAAATATATTTTTTTATAATTAATACATTTTATCAATATTTATTAGCATAGCGTTGCAGTTGTTGATCTAGCGCTTTAATTCATTATTATTTAAAGATTGATTTGGATTTCTCAAAATGAATCACTTGTAGGCCCAGTGAATATTTTCCAGTAAGTAATTCATGAAATAGAAACAAAAACCTTTATATATGCTATCATTATTTTCTCCAAACATTTTGTTCAATGATTATAAGAATTAGTTATTATATAATTATATACAAGTGAGAGCGCTAAAATTACAAAACCATACATCTGAAGCCTTAATTTCAATCCCGGGCTACTTTTGGAAATAGAAAATATATAAGTTTTCTAAGAAAACTTACGAACTTAAAGTAAACGTCTGCAAGGCTAGAGCTATTAGAGAATGTGGTCGCAAACACGTGGGTACGTCTACTGTATCCCGCCACTAAGTAGTGGGTTGGGATGTAGCCCTCATGGTTAGGAGTGGTGGGAAGATACCATCCCATCACGTTCCCCCACCTAACCTCCTCCAAAGCACCCTTCTACACCCATCCCCTAAGTCCTACCCCTCTTTCACCCTCTATGCACTTCCGTCAACCCAAACAGTTCACTTCACGGCAAGTAGTTTTGCACTAAACTTGGTCGACTGTAGGGCACGCTGCATTCTCTTCAACCCCCTCGACCCCTCCCCCATTTCACCCGTTCAGCGAACTCAAGAATGAAACACGCCCACATCTAGCTTACTACGACAGAGAAGCTTACGTCACGGGTTCAGACCATGTGAGCACAAGATGCGATGAATGGCGAACCGAACACGTGATTTTACAGGGCGAAGGAGCTAGCATTATTTTTATTGTACAGGATGATTGCCAATAAACTTGACCATTTTGTACGAATAATGTTTCATTCCTTGAGTGTGTTTGCGTGTGCCCCTTATTAAATTTCTTAAATAAAAAAAAACAAGCGTATAACCCGAACGGATAGTAAGAAGTGATACTAAAATAAAAATTAGATACATTTTAGAAACAATTAAACATCCCCATATTTTTAATATTAACATGATTTCATAGTCAAAATTATCTAAGGAAAACATAAATTAACTTATTTGGTCATGTCAAGAAAAAATTGAATCATACTTAAATTAACTACATAATTACCCACTTCATTGGCACGGTCGGATGCACTGATGGTGGTGTTTCCTAAATGGTTTACCACTATCCTTCCACACTAATGCTGGTGCACTTACTCTAAATTAAACCTCCCTAATCCATAAACCATAAGTGCAATTAGTACATAGGCGTATAATTTGAACAGGTAGTACGATGCGGTTCTTAAAATATTTATAACTATACTCTAGAAAATCAGATTGAGGTTGTTTACCTGATATTTAGTCATGCAACGTTCCAATTATGGAGGGGAAATAAAAATATATGATTTTGTTTTCAAATATATATTTTTATTAATTTATATGATTATTCTTAAAAAACGGAGAAACGAAGGAAGCTTGCTATTTTTTTAATTTTAACGTTTTATATAGTTCTATATATAAATAGTTTGAGGCAGACCCTGCCTGTGACAGGAAATTATGTATACTGATGATGATAATGATGATGAGGATGATAGATAACTAAGGGTTCTCAAGTTATTATATGATTCTACAAAACTTTACTGTGATTCTACAAAACTTTACTGCGATTCTACAAAACGCTGGAGAACTAATTCACTATGGTGGACTGGTTTGGTATTTCAATCCATTGTAAGGCTAGTTGCTTGCGAATGACTTTGATTTCTGATTACTTTTTTTATGAGTATTAATTTAAGATTTAATACTAAATGACACGTCACTTTATAATAATTTTTAAACAATTTATAATAAATGCCCTTAAACATATAAACAAATATATTTTGTGTGCTCATGTGGATACAAGAGATAGCTAGAGATATATTAGCTCTTGGTTTGTTCCTGAATGGTATTTAAATTAAATTTAATATTGTATCTAAGAATAAGATGAGGTCAATAAAAATTAATTAAAAGTTGATATTTCTTGTTATAAAGTTAAACTTTAAGTACAAGAGGTTGTTATCTTACGGTAATTTAGTTTGAGAATTCAAGGTTTTATTTAATCTTTATTTTTTTAAATCACCACTGATAAATATTTTTCTTTTAAAAAATATACGTAAATATATATAATTTATATAAACATTAATATATATGCATGAATATTTCTGTATACATAAATATTTGATAAATATGCATTAATATATATATATATATATATTTGATATAAGTACATATATATTTATTTACACATACATATTATTTATATTACTTGTCTGTATGAATAAATAAACAAATATATTAGTTTGTATTCTATAAAATTAAGGTTTTTACTACCAACGATTTCCACTAAGATAACAAACCATTGTAATTAACATTCAACAGCAAATATATAAGGTTTTTTTATTAATAACATTACATTTCTATGGTCCAAATCATATTAATAAATTTTAGCAATGCTTAGGAATAAACAAGTTATTAGTGTGTCTTTTATATTTAAATAAAAACCTTTTACTATGGAGGACTTATATTTTGGTATATATGTTTATGGGTTATACTATTATATTGTATATAATTCATTAAAGAGTTATATGCCATTTATTATCGTTATTTAAAGTTAAGATCCTTTTTATAAAACGTAAATAGAAAATAGCCTTAATCTTAATAAACTTTGAAGAATAAATAAACAACTTATATTACTTTTTTGTTACAGAATATTGAGTAAATTTTCAAGGAACAAGGTTTCTTTAGAAATAACGTAAAGATTTAAAGATGATAAGGAATGCATAGAGACACAATATTGTTTGTACACTTTCAAAACAAATTTTAAGGATTATCAAGGGTTTTTATAGTGCAAATCGGTACAAAACTTTTAAAATAATATGTGTTTTCATCGAAGCTGATTATGAATGAGCCTAATTGCTATTTATTTTCTTTTTTAAAGGGTATTAAAAATATATTTGATACTAAATAACACTTTAATCTTTAATGAATGTTTAACAATACTTTAGTACAATCCTTAAACATTAATTATATATATATATAAGTCTCCTAAAGTGAAAGGTAAATATTTAAGTTTATTTAATGAAGCCAACTAGTATAAACCTGTGTTAAACTAGTAATATCACAAATACTTTTATTGGTCCTGAAATTCAATTCCTTAGACGATTCTCCTCTTAATAAGAATGCTAGCAATATATTTCTATACTTTTAGTTTGTGAAGCATTGTGGAAGATTTATTTTGAAAAATGTATATTTTCAACAATCCTTCTTACGGCTGTGAATTGAGTTCTAAGTAATATTTTTGAAAGACTATCTTTTACAGGAAACAAAGAATATTGTACAACATATTGTTAGGAAAACACTTGTGGTGTAAAATGATTTTATACGTTGTTTATTTATAGATTTATATCTATACATCATTTATAGATACAAATGTGAAATCAAGTGTTAATGGTTAATGAATATGATTGTTTAATTTTTTTAATAAGATATATTTCCCTAATAATTTTTTTAATTCATTTATTAAACATTATATCTCTCACACATCTCAGACTTTAGATTACACAAAACGTCTTCTAGGGATCAGAAGTACTCTAAATTTTTAGGTGAAATTACCTTATGATTAGATATAGAAGGGATATAAACATTACATTTTCGTAAAGACTCATATCCTTTTACCCCTATATAGTTATATGATTATTAAAATAAAAAACACTCCGCTGACATGCGTCTAGGAAATAGCTAGGGCTAATTTAGGTATACTATTTTGTTTTAAGGTTCATAAGTTCAAACACTTGTTTTATTTAACGTGAGCTTCATTCTCTGTAGGGAATAGAAGTGTAGTCTTTTTTTTTTGAGAAAGTTAAGCAACAATAAGATAAAATATGAAAACCTCAATGAAAAAACTTTTTATACAAACCACTTCAGTTCATAAAGCCGTGATTCAAATATAAATTTCCCCATCATAGCCAACCCAGTAATTTGCGAGCATTCATATTATACTATGTGATCACTGGTGTAGTTGGGTTCAGATAAAAAAAGGTCTCGGAATATAAATATACGAGCTTATTTTTCTGTGTGTGGTTTATTGGGTGTGTGGGGTATCATTGTGCCGTAGCTGTAGTTATTATTCAATTGTTTAAAATATATTAATGTATCAAGCTTAGCAACAATTTATTGTAATTTCAATTTTATTTAAATACTCATGAATAAACATCTGAAAAAGTTAAAAAAAACTTTTTTTTTAACAGTTTTACTGCTGATATTGTGCTACATAAAATACAATAGTAATTTAATCAATTAAATCAACTTATGAAAGTTTTAAACGAAGGCCTGCAAACTAAAGAAAGCTATGCTCAAAACGTAACAGGTATATAATCCAAAACAAACAACTCTTGGTTAATATTCAGCCAATATTAAGTGCATAGGTTTTAAAGTAATGTTTGATGTACTCAAGCTATCTTGTATACAATATTTTTATTTTTTCAAAGCAAACGAGATATTTTAAAATATTATAAATATTCTTATTACCGATGTAGTTTCTTCATTTTTTAATCCTTTTATTGGCATTACAAGTTATGTAGCATATAGCATATAAAGGATCAAATTGTCTTAGTATTGCTTTGTTGATTACAAAAGAATCAAACAAATTGAAACGAAAATATCTAACCACAGCTATAAATAAAATATTTTTACACACATAAACATTAGAATATTTTAATATAAAATAAAACAAAATCAATGAAAAATTATACTTAATAATGTGAGATACTGATATAAGTTATTTGAGCATCGTATTATAAACTTAGTGATACATTCGCTTATATAATATTACACTTATTACATATTTAATGAATATATTATTAAGTTCTATACGCGATTTAAATTGTTTATGTTTATTTACATTAAATGTATATCAAATATTTATAATATTGTTTATTGTTTTTGTTATAAGAAACAATAAATATGAAATAGGCTTATATAATTTAAAAGAACTTATTAAAATAAAAACTGGATTCATTTTTAGAAATGTATTATTTAAATAAATAATTATCAATATAGTTAGAAATCAATAAGTAAATAAGTCATATATGTATGCTACTAATTTAATTATTTATATATTCAGTTATTAAGTAATTTAAATTTTTGTGCTTACTAGCTGAACGGGTGGTAAGACGCAGTGCTAATGATGATGCTAATAGTCAGTGCTAATAATGATGATAGTAATAATTTCAATTCTATTTAACTTACATTTAGATTAGTATATCTAATAGGATATAATATATATTATACATTAAAAATAATAATATATATAATATATAAAAATAAGATATAATATATTTTATGTCTTGTAGATATATTATAATGTAGACATTCCATATTAGAATATTCTTGTATTCGTATGTTGAAAGTTCATACAGAAATATTTCTAAAGCAATTTCATTCCATTTTCACTTTTTCTTAGACAGATTTTTTATTTTATTTTTGTTTTATTTATCTCAAACATTTCTTTCCCTTCTTGCACATATTTCTCTTCTTTCCTTCAAACATCCTGGAAAACTTTAATTAAAATATAACACCCACCCCTTAACTCACAATTCAACAGAAAGTTGAATGGAAGGAGGGCGAGGTGGAGTGTTGGAAAAAGATGGAAAAGGGGAGGGAAATATTCACAAAGAAGCAGAGAGAGTGATGGATTTGTTGAGGGCCGCTTCATTGTCTTGGAGTATTTTAATTAGTGCTACAACATCTTCTACTATATATGTTTCTCCATGTTATAATTTATAGCATTGCTTTCCATGGAAATAACGACAGGAGGCTCAAAAATTGATGAAATGGTTAGATTTCATTATTATTAGAACAAAGGAACAAGTTTTCATAATTTATTTTGATTTTAAATGAAATTCAAGCGAATAAGAAAATAAACAAAAACTTCTTGGTGTAGGCCTAATACAGATACTCATGTAATCAATAATTTAGAGAATGGATTTTATATAAATTTTAAACATGTTCATTAAATTAATATTCACCCATACAATTTTCTGTATTTATTATTGAATAATAATTTCCTAAACAATAATATACAAGCTAGTATTTACATTTAAAATAAATACTTAGCAATAAACGTGAATCTAATTATTAATAATGCTTTGTTTTCGCCTTCATAACATTATATAGAATACTGTTGGCTAAAATTTAATTCATTATATTTAAGTGCTATTGATGTTCTATTCTCAGAGAAAAGGTTTAGGAGTGTGATTAGAATAAAAAGGAAAATAAACCTCAGCAAACCCATCCAGAATTCAAATGGTACATTGGTACATAGATAACTTGTTACGTCCTCGGTTGTAAGTTAATATAGTTACATGAAAGGGGGCAGTGGTCTTGAACTATGTTATTGTTGTTTTCTGTAGAGTGGTAAGTCTATTGGAACAATATTTCATTCTGGGTAGATTGACGGTGAAGTTTGCAAATGATCTTGAGACAGGATTTATATGAGGTTCCAGGTCGAAGGAGTCCAATCCTTAGAGTGGAAAGTGCTACGATATATTGAGGGAGATTTGTTTTTTACTGGAGGTTCTGAAGATTTGGAGCGGGAAGGAGGAGCTCTGGGATTGCTGACAGGTGAAGATTGATATAAAGAAAGACTGTAAAAGAGCGGGAGGTTCGAGATATGACGAGAGAATAGGTAATGTTAGACGGGGATTTTCCTCCTCTTTTTCCCCGTGGCAGAATTATGGACATTCCTGTTGGAGGCAAGAGACATGGTGTAGATATTCGTGATGGCTTCTGGGTTAGATGATGGTTGTGGCAGCTTGAAGAGTGGAATGGAGAAGGTTATATAATAATGAGTTACAAACCCTGTACTCATTGTTAGTATACTCAAGTCTCATAAATTACGGTGGGCAAGAAATACAGTGCCAATGGGAGAATATAGAGCCTTGTTCATGGTATTGACTTGTAAATCCAATGTGAAAATACCATTGGGAAAACCTAGATTCAAATGTGAGGATAACATTAAAACGTGGCCGTAAGATATAGGGTGTAATTAGCTGGACTGGATAGAGCTAGTTCAAGATGAGACTAGGGTGTAATGTGGTGGACTGGGTAGAACATGTGTATGGGCGGCAACTAACTTACATGTGTTTTAGCACCGCGTCTCACTAACCATTCGGGTTTTATGGCTAATTACACTAATGTGTTATCAGTTAGAAAGGTTGAGCTTAGAGAAAGTGTACCCAAATTTCCGTGTAGGGAGAATACAAAAGAATTTAGAGCAAAACACCCTCATTACATCCTACCAGGATTGAACCCCGTTCTTCCCATCTTCTTCAGTCTATTCTATTGTGAGAGTAGCATTTACGACTATACGGTAACCGAAGCGGGTAGCCTTCGATTTTATGTCATGGAGTAAGTTCTCACCCAGTTTCAGTAATTAAGTTAGCTATTATTTAAAAAGTGTAAAGTTTATTAGTCAATAATTAGCTCTATATTTGTAATTGATTTATCTTGAATGTGTTGTGTTATACGGAATAATTCTTAATAGTATACAATAATGTGGTACAGTGGGATCTACACTGAAAATGAAACTAAAAGTCTTTTAGCATAATATTACCTGGACTGATTCTTTATCGAGAGATTGATACGTACAGGTCAGACAGGGGCTACCAATTTGTCGTAGAGTTTTATTTATCGACCTCGACCTGGGTAATGGAACATTGCACGTTCATAGGAGATGTTTGAAGTGTTCACCATTGCGCTTAAAACACATTTCAGCCCTCCTGCACAAAGATTGTTGTGTTTGTTGGAAGATGTATGGCATGTCAAGGATCGTATTTCCTTCAGCTACAATTGCATTCGACATATGTTCTTACCACCACTGGGAGTACACAATTATCTTCTACGGGCATACGACCAGAAGTTGCAATGTTTGATATCGGGAGATTGCGTAAGCCATAAAACAGGCCCCTTGCGTCTAATCCATCATCTAGGATAGTAGTCTTCCAAATGGCTTCTTAATGCACGGTCTTAATGTGTATGAGCTACATCTTGAAGCAGCCCCATGTTCAGCTGCGTTGCCCGAGGAACGTCCTCCAGTAGTTGGGGGAAAACGGTCTGCAGAAAGTGTAGGTAGTTTTCCCCTCGTAGTGATTCGGGAATTTCATATGTCCAAGTAGAATATCACCCACAAAACCCACCAAAACTTTTATGGAGAAATGTCATTAGGAATGGACCTCCAGGATGACATTTGGATTTGTGTCGGCCCAAATGAGCTGGTTGAGGAGATTGACACTGTAACTTCTGATAAATAATGCTTCATCAATTGCCATATTCTACTGAGGATTTGTGGATCTGTGGAGTGGTGGATTGGCTGACATTCTTAGAATGCCCAACTGCATTATAAGGTGAGAGCACGTATTGTAAATGGAAGTGATACAGTAATTGGTCATGTACTCCACACGGACGTCTGTGCCAGTGATGGAGTGTGGCTGATCATCGTGTATTTTAATCTGGTGAGCGTTCCACAAAATACAGAATTTCTTCGTCCAATGCAATGGTCCTGTGGCATTACGGCCTACGATCGTTGAACATCACAAGTGCAAAGTGAAAGGCTTACTTCAGGTGACAATATTTCAATGTCACAAATGTCATTGAATTTATGTGTCGTTGGATTGAAAAACGTGCAGTATACAAACGAGATTCAGCAGTGGAATTCTGTCGTTCCTCATGATAAGTCACAACCATATCGATCAGTTCCTTGTTTATGGATTGGTACCTCAAATTACTGGCCACTTTCAATCATATTAAGTAACTGAGTTTAACGTTTCATGTCTTCGACACTCCAAATAATGAATGCACAATGTTACCCCGAGATGTAGCTATATCTCGATAACGAAGCGCTCCCGGTAATACGTTGTTTTGAGACTTAATTTTTATTTCATTGTAGATTCCACTGCTCCACTTTATTGTATACAATTACGAATTATCCTGTATAATAAGCATTTATGTATGTTGGAAATAAATAGTTATATTAACATTTTATTAGATGTTATTCATAAAAATAAAGAATTTTTTGTATTTGAAACATAATATGTTTATTTGAGCTGTTAAGTGTGAACCTTTCTGACTGTAGCGTCACACGTGTAGTGATTTTGAAAAATGTTTGTCCAATAAAACAGTGCAAGAAATATCCAGTTTTCTACTTTAATGTTAATATATTACATACAACAAGTTAAGATTTCAATACCTACGTTAAGAAATTATTAAACATACTCGTATATTGGTGAATTTGGCTTAGAATCTCCATCTTTCCACATCCACGTCTGGAAGTCATTCTAAAACCACAGGTCAAACAACCTATAATCTTTTGGATCTGTATGATCTAGCAAATTAGCTCTACTGTAGACTTGCCTGGTTGATTGTCTCGGTGTAGGTTACCTGGCGTTCTAGGGATAATGTGTCGGACCTATGTGTTGGTGCCCAGGTTTCAATCCTCGGTCCCGGCACAGATTTATCTGATTGACAAACCCTTCCTTCACCTCTGACAAGACGAGTATTAATCACAACTTGTGAATGTGTGGAATGCCAGGCCTCCACCGTAGTTCGGATCCAACGATAAACTGTAGGTACTCTATTTCATCTCACAATCGCCCTTCCATTACACATTAGCATAAGTGTGTAAAACTTGAACGGGTAGTAAGATGCGGTGCTAATGATGATGATAATAATAATAATAATTGTCTCAGTGGCTCGGCGGGTAAGCTGCGTATAGAGTTGGCCAGTTTTTAGGCTCGCAGGAAGATGCGAGTAGAAGAGTCTATGGATTCTGTGGGACGTGGAAAACTTTACCGATATTTAAGAGGATTATTATCAATTAGTTTTAGATGAAATGTGTTAACACAAGTTTTATTTTGACTATCAACACTTTGTAAAAATATGGCCTATTTTAAACTAGCTATACACTATGATTCATAAACAAAACCATGTAAGTTGGTTGTCTGCATCACTATTATATGCACGGATAGTTGAAATTCTTCGCAAAGCGTTATATAAAAGGTAGAAGTTTAAATGTAAAAGTAATTTTAAAATATTAATGTGATTTTATATCTAATATACTAGTATAAAAGAATCTACATAATTATTTTATATGTATAATTATTTATTTCACATGCAAGCAGTAGTATAAATGTTAATTTAAATTCGCACAAAGATAAGAGAATAATCCTCCCACCCTCAAACAATAGAAGAGCCTTGGTTAATTAACTATATAGCAATAATACATATTTGGTCAATTGTTAATAAAACGCCAAAGTATATTGAAAATAATTATTTTATGCTAAGATTCTAAATGATTCCCTTTTAAAATAAAAATAGGCCAATCAATATCAGAGTTTGAACCTAGAATGTTGGATGTGCTTTCGTAGCTTTATTCTTAAATGTTAGTTATATTTGGATTTACTTTACTATCTTTATCTACGTCTCTTTCACTATCTTTACTTCTTTCACTTTATTGTTATCACTTTCAATAACTCTTTTATTTTACTTCAAAAAACATCATGTGACATAAAATGAATTTCGATTAAATAGTTCCTTATTCTATAAACTTACACTAATTCCAGTCTCAGATTTAACTAGAGATGATTTAAAATGTTATATTGTCTGTTTCGTAGAGAATAGCAAGGTAGTTTTATTTGAGAGATGGAGTCACGTAGAAGTGATAAAAGAAAAGTATTGGTGAGAATCAATAAGGAAGTCCATTAAAGATGTTTAAAAAACCTATTTCTTAAAAATATTTAAGTTTGTTTATATAATATTACTTATTTGATAAATCATATAACTAAAATATTTCGAAATCTTAGTAACCGTAATTTCCAAATTTATCGAAATGGGTATACAAATTATTATTAGAAGTTTATAGTCACCTTTTAAAGGATATCATAAATAAATATGGTACTGAAGTATTCTTATTAAAACGCTTGATCTTGATTTTAAGTATATCTTTCTGTGTCTGTGTTTTGTAGTAGTAAGTCAAAGAAGTTTAGTGAAAATTTGATCATGGTCAAAATGTTGTAAAATTTGGTTCCTTAGACAATGACAAACAATTTAGGAGGAATATTGGTCGAATGTTATTATAAATTGAAATTTATATTTGCATTAAGACTGGAAATAGAGTTAGAGAAAATGGAGCATTTCGGCAACTAGAGCATGTAGTCTTAGATAAGCAATAATCCTTTTTTCTATAGTATCTCTGTCAATCTAAATATTGTTCATGAGTTCTACAACCTATCATCATGATGAATTAATGAACTAGGGAGTGGGCTTGCGTTATTAGAGTGTTTAAGCTAGTTTTCAATTATAGTTTAATGATGATCAGTAGGCTCAAAAATAGGGAGATAAATAACCTCATTAAAAAGATTGGGCATTCACAAAAATATATTTTCATTAAATTAATGATTAGCTTTTCCCTAAGTTATCCATCTGTTAAAAGTGAAATTGTTTCTGTTTGTATGTTAGAAGTTTTTTTGAAACTTACCTATAAATCAAAACTGAATCTTCTCATAATAATTACTTGCATATTTTGATTAATAAATTTATAACCTGACATTTCTTGCATTGGGATTGCCCCACGTGGGAGGGGAGGTCAAAATAACGCGATCACCTGGAAGAAGATATATTTGCCCATAGAGCATTCCATCTTTATGAGAAAAATCTTAAACTGGAAACGAATAAATCCCCATAACCTGGCAGAACCATGGACACAAATGGACCACCTGTTTTGAAAAATATAAAACTATATAGAAATAACTGGGAAATATTAAATTTAGTCTGTTGGGGACAGATACAACCCCTAACCCCTAGTTATTTTATAAACCATTTGTTTGTATAGTAAAATTCATAAATTAATACATTTTAACCATGTATATTATTTTAATACACAATTTATTTTTCCTACACCCGTATTTCTACTGTCTGGGCTAGACGAATTTAATTACTCTAATAGTGAAAGGGATGAGGAATATATACTTTAGAGGAAACGTACTGTGCCTCCATTTGCGTGGAGGGTTGGTGGAATTTGTTTCTGAAAACCCGAACTTCAGTACACGTGACTGGGTTTTGGCGATGACTTCCTAGTCGCTAACAAACCAGATTTAACGTGATTTACATGTATTATCCGTACCTACTGGAACGGTTGTCACTACAGTAACCCCATGGCTTCTTTGGTGCTGACTGACAGCTCATAGCTGAGAGTCGACGGCTTTGAAAAGTTACCAGACCAAATTATGTATCCCTACGCCGAACCAAATGATCTGCAAGAACATGTGTTTATCAGCTGTCACTTCTGACGGTCAAAATTTAGGTATATACCTAAATGTTTACTGTCAGAAGTCATCTGTGAGCTGTCAGTCAGCACCAAAGAAGCCATGAGGCTACTGTTGTTAGTCGAAATAAATATAGTCACTCAAAAATAGATTAATATGATAGCTAATGTTTCAGTGATTTTTTTTAAAGACGAGTTTAAAATTGTTACATATATATATATATATATATATATATATATTAGAATTATTGGGAAAAAATAATTACCCCTACTTTTCATAATTCTAATTTGGTTTTGAAAATTTTGACTTGGAAACACGAAGGAGAAAAGAAGATGGCGTGAGTTGGAAGAAACTAGAAACTTTGTAAGAGGCTGATGAGGAGGTAAGGCAGGGTAAAGGGGGTAGGGGGGGGCAGGAGAAGAGTTGTGTAATAGCTGAACGTTGAAAAAGGGTTAGTGTGGGGGTGGAAGAGGGGAGTAGCCGCGTCCATTAGCGTTTGTATTGTCTTGCTACTGCTTCTTCTTCTTCTTCTTCTTCTTTAGTTCACTTCAGATGAGATGAAGCCGAGTAACAGCTTCGCAATATTGACGTTTGACTTCAAATTGCTGAAAGAAAGATATAAAATATATAATATATATATATATATATATATATATATATATATATCTTTCTTGGGAAAAATCAATTCTTATGAAAATATAACAATATTAATGGAAACAGTCTAGACTTATATTATTATCATTTACATCATATTACCTTTTCCCCTAAGTAACTGCCCGGATCAAAATATGTTATATTTAAAATGAGAGGGCAACAATTAAAAATGTGGTTACTGAATACAAAATTATGTTACTATCCCATTATTATCTATCATGGATTTTATAACTATAAAACAACACACAGGATTAAAAGAGTGAAGTTAATGAATGCACAGAATTTCATAGAATGACTATAGAAAGGGCTATTGTTGAATTCATATAGTCGGAATAAGGGCAGCTTCAGCTAGCCTAAGCCTTTTACAAAAAATGTAATTTGTTTAAAACAATTTTTTTAAATTTAAAACATAATTGAACCAAATAATTTAATTTTACATTGAAATTATCAGTCAGAAATATCCATAAGCCACATATATTATTTACTATAACGGTATAGGTATTAGAAGAGTATAATTTATATGAAAAGTCATTTAGGCAAAATTATTTTAGAAACCCTAACTGCCATTCGATTCCCGAACTACAAATAACCAGAAAGCCAGATGAAACTGATGTTTAAACACGTGATCAAAAGTGTGAGCTTAATACTAATGTAACAGTATTTATGATAAGTTTAGAATTGTATTTTTATCAATATTTCCATGACTTATATACTCTAATGCATGAAATAAAAGCTAAATGGTCATTTGGATTCCATGTTTTCTTTAAATAAGTAGTGAAATCTACCAAGCAATAGTCGAAACTCTTAACTGTTCAGGTTATATGAATATATGATCATTACTCTAATGGCTTAGAGATGAGGAAGGAAGCATTTTAAATGTAATCTACACACATTTGAGTTAAAGGAGAGTGGGAAACTATTTAGGAAAAAACAACTTCAGTACAACTGACTGGGATTATAACCCCAATCTGTCATCAACAGGCAAGTAAAGGGTTTCTTAACTAATTTAGATAAAATGTGTTAGTAAATTATAGGGGAGTTTGTAAAAAATTAACAAATCTGTTCAAGAGAATTATAACATAAAAGCTTTATTTTCTTATAAAACATGTTACATAGTTACCTAAAATAAATCATATAGCTCACTCTATGTCCAAATTGCAGTGATAGACGAAGTGTTAGAAGGAAATATAGACTATATACAAAGTGTTCAGAAACTCAAAGCCCGAACTGCACATATAGTTTGTTTGAATGAAAAGTAATACAAAAACTATATACACTTACATCTGGAAAACTATGGTTATACCATTAAACTGTGTTCAACGTTTCGGCGCATATTGCTGGGAGAGCAAAGGTGTTTAAGCAGGCATGTACAACAGGTTGCATAGGAGATGGCGCGTGGCACTACACACGTCAACATCTTAGAGGACGGAACAGAACATACCACAATTAATAGTAAACAGCACACCAGTTCATCTAGAAATGCGAATACGTTCTGAGGATCATAATTTACGGTCCTACATCACGCATGCTTGACAGACTTTTTCTTTCGCCACACTACGCCAAAACTTTGAACACTATTTAATGGTATTAGCATAGTTTTTCGGATAATAGTGTATAGGGATTTTGTATTAGTTTTTTTCAAACAAGCTATATGTGCAGTTTGGGCAATGAGTTTCCAAACAGCTTGTATATTAAATTTAGTAATTTGTCCAGTATGTTTGAATGACATTATAACAAAATGACCCGATAAACCCTTTATTCCTTTTACCTATTATTTTATTACCTAACATTATATAACAAAGTGTACTCTATTTAATTTATCATATAAAATAGTTTAACTTATTCTACTCTTTTATGGATATATAATGATAATTTCTCAATCGTAAACACACCTCTACGAAATTAAAATATTTCTAATACCATTAAAAATAATTAAATTTAAAAACATATCATTATTCTTTAATTTTATTATTTGAAATTTATTTAAAATTATAATGTAACAAATGAAATATCTACGTCTAATATTGCATGATCAGTCACATATTTAAAATATTGATTTTCTTATTACTGGATGGTTTTAAAAGCACTATGATAGCGTGTTGTTGTAATTTAAGTGTATTGAACGTAGAGTGATTTTGTAAAAATTATCTTAGCTATTAAAATCTTTGCTATCTTTTGATTGATGATTATATATTTTATTAATTAAAGAAACTTTTATGGTTAAAAATAATTAACGTTCCTTTCTATCCTTCTAATTATCTCTAGTGTAATTTTCGTTTGCCTGGTTTCACCCTATTCTCTTCCATCAATAAAGTCTCCCTTCTTCTACTTTTAAGTTAAATTCAAATTAGAAAACCTAAAACAAAAAATAAATAAAAAATAAAGCTCTCAGTCCCTCTCCCTAGTATACAGGAACATTCACTTTGAATTAAACTCCTTCTCCCCTCACACCCGCCAACCCGCCATGCTGTTTCTTCTTTTTCCATCTTTTCCTCGATATTTTCTTGTAACATTAAATTCTCCTTTCCTTTTTTTACCCCCTTCTCTTCTTCTTCTTCTCCTCCTGTTTCTCTCAAAAGCCTCTCGGGAATATTCCTCCCTACTTTTCTGTAGTTTTCTAAAGACAAATGAAAGGCTACCTCATCCACGCCTTTCACGACGTGAATATCCCATTGGGTAACCTACAGGAGGAAACTCAGATCAAATTCGTTTTTCCTTCTTCAACAGGAAAATAAAAGAGAACGAGAGAAAATCTGCATTGAAAGAGGGTAAAGAAAACCCGATTAGTGGAAAAGCCGTGTATATCATAAAAAAAAGCATAAAAAAGTTGTAATGTACTGTATTTTTCACTATGTTTGAATTAAACAAAGGGTTATGGAAAAAAATATATTTGAGGAATTGCACCAGCATTAAAATATAGAATGCATGGTAAAATAATAATTATTAATTACAAGTTGAAAACCACTCGTAAAAATATATTAACCGTAACTGAACCCTCTAACCAACTATGATTATTTTCCCATATTATAACAACACATGAATTCCCATAATATTGTTCCTATATCTAAGATTATTTGTATAAGAAATTAGAAGGTTATTATAATTTATAAATATTACGGGAAGATATGAATATCTAAAAATTAAAGTAAGTTTTTATAGAAATATATCTTTCATTTTCGTTTAAATTGATTTTAAAGTATATTAAAATATGTATTAAAATAAGTTTTTATACTAATACAATAAAATTATTTTAAAATATATACTTTTTGCAATGATGGAATATCGAGTCGCTTTTATTGATATTGCACACGTAATTTAAATGTTTCTTTCAAACCATTGAATGTATGTATAAAATGGGTTAATGGATATTTAATATAACAAAATAAATTGTTATATAAAATAATAATGTTATTAGTTATTGAATGGCCAATACGGACAATAAACTTCTATATTTACTAGGCATGGGCTTATTTAGTAGTATCTAATCATTATTTAGTTAGCCAATTTAAATTTCTCTTAACTCACTTTTAAACAATCCATTTCATTAATATACATTTAGAAAATGGAAGAAATAAATATGTTTAGGATGTTTTGTTATGTAGGGGTCTATACCTATATCTGAAGCTACAGAAAATACGATTTAGTTAATTATATTCAAACCCCATATTAAAATTTTTAGGGTTTTAAAATGAAACGAGAGCTTTAATCTAATTTTATCTCTGAAGTTATGAGTAATTTATTGACAAAAGATTTGTAAAAACTTTAGATTTTTTTAAATTTCTTGAACTATATGATCCAAAAATAATATTATGGGAAGATTCCTACAGTGTAAGTTGCAAAGAAAATGTATTTATACAAACATTTATTAGTAGTTTATTAGTGACTATTATTTAAGATGGGTATTTTATACATATATTTTAATGGCAAATATCAATCCTATAATTATTTTTTTATATTTAAGAAATAACCGATTTTTCAAAATTTTGTTTCAAACCATAAGATATCAAGAGTGATAGAACAGACGATTGTGTGGTATCACTATACCACTATTAGGACTATACATTCATTTGTCACTCTAAATTTTACAAGAACCTTTTATTTAATTTGTTTAACGTAAATGTTTTACTACTGTTCTATTTGGGGGAGGGGGCTCGTATTTTCGAATTGTAATAACAGTAACCACAATTTAAGCGAAGCACATAATTTATTTTTATGTTTCATAATTTGTGTGACTTCAACATAAGAAGGTTTTCCGTATACATTATTTGATATTTTACATTATAAATGTATATTTGTACAATAGTATGCTTAAATTAAAATAATTTACTTAAATAGTTCGAAATATTAAAAATTGTTAATTTTGTAGTATATTTTAAGTAGTGATATAAAATAAGATAAGTTTTATTTAATTTTTATCGTCTAATTCATTGAAAATGAACATAGAGAAAACTAAATAACTAAATTGAATTATTTAAACTCACTATTGATTTTTCAGTGATATATTGATTAATACATACAATATTTTAGTCTAATACAAATGACATATTCAAGATAAAACCTGATACTAGTAATGTTTTAACATTTACAAAATATACTTTTATTTTATTTAGCACCTCATCTTACTACCTGTTCTGGTTACACGCTTAATTACCATTTATGCTAATCAAATTGAGGAGGTTGAATTTAGAGGGAGTGAACCCGCATTTTTTTAGAGATAAAGTGGAAAACCACTAAAGAAAAACCACCTCCAGTTCACCCGACTAAGATTTGAACCTTGATTTTACCGTCTTCGGCAATCTAGCTCAACACGAAACTAGCGCGTTAACTAACTATGCCAACAAAGTGTGTTGAAAATATTATTAAACATATAGTTATAAAATGATTTATTTGGTATGGATATTATCAGTTAAAATTTAAATCCGAATATCATAGTATTCAAAGTATGAATACATGAAATTGACTCTAATAAATTAATAATTTTCTTGTATCTATCATCATAAGGAGATTCCACTAACTCTATCAAATGGCTTAAATGAAGTTCTAAATCTAATTTTTCTATAAATTTTACCTTACTATACTGTTGGCTAAAATTAATTTCATAAATTAATATTTTCTGATAATATTGCCTTAAAATAATATTGAGTGTTTGCATTAAATTTTAATTCTCAAATAGTTGTATTATAGAAATAATATTAAACATTCATAGTATTAAATGTAAAATTGATTTATAATATCTATAACTAACAAAATAATAATTAGGTACATTTAATTATATATTTTATAATTATATACACATCGATTATTATGATATGTAAATTAGTCAAAGATTTAGCTATGTATATCATTAAAATGTACCGACATATTAAAAAAAAATCCACCGGTGACGAAAGTTTTCATGTGTATTACTCGTATATGTTTTTTCTAACCTCTTCTTATTACCAGTTCCGGCTCTACACATAGATCTCTCATAAACCATTATAAAATTATAACTAGGCTATAGTGTGTAAATCATTTTATTCAAGGGCATTTATAAATAGATTTTTAAAGATTTACACTTGTTAAATAATTAAGTTTTAGTATCTCAGTATTTCTAAGAGAAGTTCGCCAAAATAAGTTTGATATGAAAATGTAATAATTTGATTATAGTCATAAAATAATATTTGCTTTAACTATTTTAAAAGTTCTCACAGCAATCTTATAAAATGTACATGTGTGTCAGATAAGTTTATGTATGGCGCTTCCGTGTTATACAACTCTCCATGGAATAGAAAATTTTAATTTATATATTTGTGTAGCCAGAAAAATAATTAATAATTTTATCTTTCTTGGCGACAATGATTTTTGATTTTCTTAGCACTACGTATCACTACCCGTTCAGGCAATATGCTTATGTAGTAATTACTCCACTGTATTAGAGACGAAGTTCTAATTTAAAATGAGTATAGTCACATTCTCGTAGTGGGAGAGTGGAAAACCATTTATATTCTAGTTGCGAGTGTGAACGCTTTAGATTATTCTAACACCGAAGTGGATGATGCCAAATCAAAATTAATGTTATAAAAATAAAAATACATTTTATTAAGTAAATAAGATGCTATCGTTTCTTATATTTCTACCTTAGTTATTACTATCCCTATTTCTTATCATCCACACTCTAACTATACTTCTGGGTTACGAATTTATAAGATACATTTTAAAGGTAATGTTCCAGAATTTGTCTGGAGGGGTTGGGGAAACAATTATGGAGATATGGACTGAATATTTCAGAATCATAATATTATTTTTATAAATGTTTCACGAGCCATTATATAACGGAGACAAACTGTCTCCCAAGTTGATTAATGTAAGACTGTGTTTGGTTTCCAGCAAACCAATCTAATCAGGAGGTTCTATGGTGTTTTCTAACAGGATGATCATAACTGCTTTAAATATATTCTTTTAGACTGATGAAAATGACATAGTAAGTTTATTGTTTTTTATCATGTCACAATAATATGAATATAGTATGCGTTTTTATCCATTAATAACATTTAATAATCATATGGCTTTAAATATTTTTAAGCTATAATAGGTGAATACGCAGAATAAACTTCACGGTCATCTAGACCAGTTTTCCAATGAAGAAAAGGCAGTGAATCGAATCTCAATCTTTGTTAACTGATGATTTTTTTTCACAATGACTTCTCACTTTTCTTCTAAACAAATGTAGGTATATTTATTCTATAATCTACCTTATTTGTTTCTATCCCATAAGTATAATCAAATAAAATTCTTAGGATGGGTGGTAAGATATAAATAAGATAAATCTAATTAAATCATTTAATAATCACACTAAAATACCCATTATCATTTCAAATAGGGCTGTGCTATGCTTCGAAAATTTGATTTGGCTTTGAAACTAATATCAGATTTGATTTCTTCTCTAAAAAATTCCGGCCCCGATAGTTAAAAATCTTTGCCAATAATGGTCAAGTTATAAATAGTACAAAAAAATTCCCATAGATAAAATCTAAACGTACCCGCTTTGATGACCACATGGTCTAACGCGCTACTCTAGCAGTAGTCTAGACTGTCGATGAAGGGTGGATTCCGATTCGAATCTCAGTTGGGTGCATTGAGACTTGTTTTGTCAAAATGTGTTTCCACTCCTCTTCCACTCAAATACGGGAACACTTTGTCTAAATGTAACCTTCCCGATGCCTAAAACCATTAGCGTAACTTGTATATAGTTGTATAATCTGAAGTTCAATTTATATTATTAGCTGGATTTTTCAAAATAAAACTAATATTACAAAAAATTCCGCAATATAACATTTTCTAAGTAATGGGAGTGCTTAATGTTATATAGATAACCCAAAAATAATATTTTATCTAATATAAAAATAGCAAAAACTATTCAAATTTAGATTTTACTTCAAAAATATTTTATAAATTTGATTCGAGCTTGCTTCGAAATGAAAAAGAGTACCTTGATCACCAATATTTAAAGAATATATTATTTTGCATATCATAAATATATGAAAAAAATACAGATTTAATTTGTTTGAGAAGTATATAAAAATTACTATATGCTTGGATACAAACCACTTTCAAATTGAAGGGGTTGACAAAACTTTCATTTGTTATTAATTGTTATTTTATTTTATCTCATTTGACTATTTATAATATATAAAAGAGAGGTTAAACTTATCCAGTTTTTCACTATCATTTATTTATATATACACGTATGTATACGTAGATATCAGAAATATGTGAAAATCTAGGATATATTGCCAATAATGATATGTGTATATAGGATATATGTTTTATATAATTTTATATATAAAAATATAGGCACATACATATATGTTTATGTATGTATCTTAATAAATACGATATAATATATACATATATGTATATTGATATACATATATATATGCATACATGTGTATATTTATATATACGTATAAATACATATCTGTGCTGTACATATATGTATGTATTTATATAAATATATTTTTATAAAATATATAGCTATTATTCTTAAAAATAGAAAAAAATATGAACTCTTTTTAAATCCATGATTTGAAGTCACTCATATTTTTAATTTTTTATTTCAACTAATTTAGCTATTACAAAATATTTTGGGTATTTAGGGTTCAAATTTGAAACTGATTTTTATTATTAAGTATATTTATATAAATGTCTAATAACAGTGAATTAGTTTTATTTTGCAATAACTACATATCTTCTATAAAGGTTTGAGTTGGTAAAATTTTGGTTTGTAGTGAATTTTTCCATCAAGAAGCTCAATTAATGTGCAAAGAAGAATTTCCATAAAATCGCAATCTTCTTCTTGTTGCCGCTTGTGAGAGGGACGAGTTCCTTCCTTCTAGGCTTTTAAATTCCCTTCTTCCATCAGCTCCAGGCCTTCTTCTTTCCTTTTAAAGTAATCGCTTTTCTTTAGATATGGTCACTTTTTAGGGAGATAAGGAAAGTTATTCAGTTCATTTCTTTTACAATGGTTCAGTAAAGTATATGGGTAGTAAAACGCAGTGACAATATATACACATATATTTATATATAAATCATTTTGACTTATTTGGTGTGAACTTTGTAAGGCTGGCTCTAAAACTTCATAAAAATATTTTCCACGTCACTTTTATATTGAACAGAAAAAATACTACTCAAATATAAGCTAGGATACATTAACATGTGATTGTAATAGAATAGACAAATATAATTAATTGATTTTTGTAAACTAGGGAAGCAATAAAATATTTATTTAAAGATTAAGTAATAAATATATTTGTTTCGTGAAACAAAATTGTATTATATACATTTTGTTTGATATTATATGATGTAAAGTAGATTTATGAGAATTGAGTCAAATATGTTCAGTGATTCTATTTTGAAAAAAATATACTTTATTTGAAATTATATATTACATAATATCGTAAATTGTTTCAACTTTATTTTATAATATATTTTCCTTCCATATTTCTTAGATCTATTATAGTAAAGGCTACATTCTTTTAAGATAAATTTTCATTTAGGACATCTAGCAATCTAATATTTAATATTTAATTATTGAAGAACAAATTTTTACATCTGTGATTTACTAATATTTACCTTTAATTAACACTATAAATAAATGATTTTATTCATAATCATTGCGTAAATAAGTCTAGTATTAATATATTAATTCTATCATAAGATTTTATCAAGATAGATAGATTAATTTTTTAAATTAGCCTTTTTATTTTTGCGTTTCACCACCTCAAATAAACTATGAATATCTCAGATTAACGAATTTTTACTCATATTACTTCCTTAAAGCTATATAAAACTAAAATATCGATTAAAACTGGAGATATTTTTTACTACTCTTATGATTTATCTTGATTAGAGTTTTCGATAATTTGCAATTTTGAAGTACTGTACATTTATTCTAGTTAACTCCCCAGAAACTATTTTTTTCTAAAATTATAAAATACAAAAATGCATTAATCAAGCATTACTAATACATTGCAAAAATAAATGTTCCCATCTTACAAAATAGTTAGTTATTTAATACATTTGGACATTTCTAATCTAAATAAACCTTTATGGGTTTTCGGGATTTTCTCTGTGCTAACCAAAATTTGGTTTAATTATGTTAATTATACAAAAATTAATATTTTCGGATTAAGGAGAAACAAATTCTTTTCATTTCACACTCTATAAAATATTTAAAATTATACGCAATTTAATATTACCGTAAATATATTTAACTACTAATATATTAAACTACTAAATTATTAAAAGGAATAAATAAGCTCCTATATCAAGGAAATTAACATGCTCACTCTTTTATATCCAGAAAGTCAAGACAAACTAATTTCACAGAATCTGTAATACATTTAACTGTTTATTCATATTTTCTACTGTGCTGAAGACATATTTCAAGAATCAGTGCTCGTTAAAAAATATATCCACATTTTGGTTTTTCAACATTTGGTCGTCCTGTTTCTCTTGGGGCTGGGGTATGGTGTAGCAGTGAACCACCAATAACTATAAATTAAACTTGATTAAACTAAATGAGATTTATTCATTCAGAATATTCAGATAATTACGTTTGAGAAAATTCGCCCACGTATACAAAGTAGTTATTTTTTTGAAAAAAAAACACACTCAAACCACTATCATTTAGTTCTTACTATTGTGTTGGCGTAAAGGTCTATGCACCAACAAAATCTGTGATTAGAATAATTATGATACTTCAGACCTACTATCTATAGGTAACCTCAAAACAATACTTTTCTAGAGTATCGCACGATGGAAATACCTATAGATTTATTCTTTAAATTGATAGTCATAAAAATACTAATAATATGATGATTAAAAAAAATAATTCATGATATAAACGAACCTGCTCTCAAGTTATTATGGTCTTCAGTTTTCGCAAATTTTCATTAATATTTATAATTTTATTTCATTGTATGCAAACCTTTTCATCAAAGAAAGCATTTCTTTTTTCTCACCCGCTCCTTTTCTTGTCTCTCTTTTCCTTCCTCTTTAGCCTATTCATTATTTTCCTTTTATGTAAATTTCCCAGAGGATGTGCTCTAAGCTAAGTCTTTTGTTTCTTATTCTTCTCCTTCGTCGACGTCTGTTGTTGCATATATCTGTAGTGTTGAGAGCAAAGTGGGAAGGGGAAATGGAGTTGGGGGGACGTGTTATTCGGGCTCGTTGGTGGACGCACTGGTTGAGCTGAGGTAACTGAAGCTTTTCACGTCCTAAAAGTATCCCAAAAAGTACAATGAATGTACATTTTTATAATATTTTTAAAATGTCAAATTTTTTTGTACTTTTTTTTCATTTATATAATCGATAATGGTTGTTTCGAAATAAATATAATTTTGTCAAATAAAGATATGGAGTTTTCTTAGTTTGTTGTAATTATTTGTCTATGTTTAGTAGTTTAGTTTTATTTTAGTATTCAATGGTTTAAAAATTAAATTCATACATTTTTAATGGACGAATATGGGGAAGAAAAAAATCTTAGCAAATATCTGTATAGAAGAAATAGTTCTCACACATTTATTTTTAACTTTATTTGTTGCTGTCATTGTACTTACTTGTACATTGTACTATCATTGTACTTACATATATATATATAGCAAGAGGGAGAGAGATATATAAATATATATATTGTATTTACGTGTAATATGTGTATCTTACTACTATTAAGTTACTGGAGTATGTATGGCCTTGATCTCTCCTATACCTACAGTATAGTTGTTGAATACAAATACAATAGGTAATTTAAATAAAATATGAGATTTACAAGAGACATAACATATTTTAGGCGTTGTCTCATAGATTGCAAATCTGTAAGTATTGTTGTTGTATTACATTAATACAACAACAATAGGTGTTTCAATTACGGAGAGATAACAACAGTAGTTGATCATTGTTTATTTGCAGTTTGTTTTTATATTCAGTGTCTTGTCTATCATTGTATTTATATAATGCCTAAGCAAAAGAAATCTCTTAATCACCCCGGAAAATTCTGCTACCAGTGTGATAGGCTTACAACGAAAGCTTTGAGTAAGTAAATCTTTAGTATTGCTAAACGTACAGTATATCCTTTGTATTTTGGTACAAGTAGGGCAACCAGGAACGAAACTGTGTTCTACATATTATTTTTGGCATTATCTGCGTAAAGAGTCTGAAGACTTGGCTAGCTCTGGAACTCACTAATATAATTTTTCTGTACCTATAGTGTATAGCGGGACTCAAGTTATCACGTTTATGATTTCTTTTACTCTATGACAAAATTATCAGGTATCTTAAAAAACACCTTTTCAAACAACCGAGCATAATTCTTCAACAAGGACTATTCCATTCAGGGTAGACCTGCTGGTAATAGTTTCCACAAAGGCATGAATTGAAACCAGTGATAAAAAATTATGGCATATGAATATGTTGCAAAATCTACCGAATCATCTACTTCTAAGGATTTGGACTAACAGCCGGTAAATGATGACACGCTACAATAAACAAGAATATTTAAACTACTTAGTTCGTGACCTAAAATTTACAAAAGAGTTAACTTAACTCCTTGGTTCCGAGTTAGAACAATGGATATTAGTTGAAACAGAAATTAAATAACATTAAATCGACAATGCAGGCAGTTTGTTCAAAGTATTTTACTATGGAGGTCATTATGGAGATCATTTTATGGTTTTGTGAAAGTACTAGGCATTGAACACAATCCTGCTCTATGACACATATATTGATGCTTCAAAATTAAGTTTGATAGCAGTTCTGATACATAGTGGAAATAAATATCCAACAGTTCCTCCACTTCATGGTACATTCTTTAAATAAACGTATTGAAGTATGTAAATGTTTCTGAGTGTATTAATGTACCCCGACAACTTATGCCGTATTTGGTGAGATCATAATGATAATGGAATACTTATAGGTCTACAGGAAGGTTCCATAAAAATAAATATTGTTATGTTCTATGTTGGTGGATATTAGGCAACAGAAAAGCATTATACTGTGCTACAATGGAAAAATAGAAGATAATATTTATCAGAAATAAGTAATTTTAATATGTTCCACTCCTCTAACCATAAAATGTTCACTTTCTACCATTACATATAAAGCTTGGTTCAATGAATAATTTTGTTAAGGATTTATATAAAAAAAACAAAAAATAATAAACATGTATTAAATATTGGAGAAAAATAATAAGGCATATAATTAATTTGATAATCTAGTAATAGCAATTTCTTACTTTTTTTAGCACCACATCTTACTACCCAATAGTGTTATACGCTTAATTTACTTACTAAACAACATAATATCATCAGAATAAGATTGAGAAATATCAATATAACGAACTTTATTGGTACCTTTATGAATTTGAATACACTGGTAGCCTAAAACTTGACTTTCTACGAAAGCAAAAAAAGCAACGCTAACTAAAACACACATTACTAAAATTAATATACCAATAATCAAGAAAAATATATTATATGTAAACATTATACTAGCTGTAATTTATATAATACCATTTATATATTCCAAATCCATTACAATTTATTCCTGTCAAAGTAGTTTACATTAATTTTATCAATTTAAATCTCTAATTATCCTGCATAATTTTTTCCCAAAATAACAAATGCTAAACTGAGAGAGATAATTTTCATTGGGCCTCAAATAAGGACACTTCTGAAAGGTAATCTATTTGAAACAAAGCTACAGGATACTGAACTGACAGCAATGCATACATTTAGAGCAGTTATGAATGGAATTAATGTAAACGGGAAAGAAAACTATTTTTCTCTGGTGTCAACTATACTACAAAGATATAAATACATGGGATCCCCCAAATTTCTTTGAACATTCATTTTATACATTACAATTTTCTTTTTCCTGATAATTTGGAAGCTTTGAGGGATAAGAAAGTGTAACACTTTCATCAGGATATATCCAGGATAGAAAAGTTTTTTCAATGTCACTGGGATACCTCCTTGATGGGAGATTACTTTCATTTTCTTAAGAGGAATGCAAAACGGACTATAGAAAAAAAAAATTCTTTCAATTATTTCTAACTATATAGAATGTGCTGTACACGTATTACCTTGTATGATAATATTAGTTGTTAAAATTATTGTATTTCAACGTGGACAATTTCATGAGAAAGACCGCATATTATACGTGTGGTTTCTAAAACTGGTGATTCATTAAAATGGTTTTACATTATATCTCTAATGTAAACGTGACAGAGAAATATTAATAGAAATTTTTGAACCAGTATATCATTTTCCTTTAGAATCAGCCACTTATGTCCTGGAGATCTGAAAAATCCTGTTGGGGAGTGTTTTCACTCTAAGGCCAATGGCGCCTCTCATTCAGTATACAATTATGAGATGGGAAGGGAAACAATATTGTTATGTACTGGATCAGAACGAGAAATCCTCTATATAAATATAGTAATATACGATTATTTACCATAGGAATACTTTATTCCTATATTCTAGAGCCAATGTTTCATTGTCAAGCTAAAGTAAAAGTTAACTAGGTTGAGGTTTAGTATAACCTAAAGTTACAACTTCAGGTTAACGTAGTTTACTGTTTGAATGGCCTTTTATGTGGAGGTTTATTGACTTGGAGTTAATTTGTTGAATGCAGAGGTTGGTAGTATATTTCTACTCAAATGTCACTTGAACAATAATATTTGTTAGTAGAAATGGGAATAAAGGAATGCGGATATGCGTTAGTAATCATTATCTAATTTAATTTTGAATATATTTTTAAGTCTTTTGCATGTGTCATACACAATTTACTAATATATTACATACTAATACTCCCTCCTAAAACTATTAAATTATTTTAAAATCCACTTAATACATTTAATGATTCATTTTATCCTGCTTAAGAATAAACTAGAATATTTAAAAATGCGGTGTGGAGGGTTTGCAAAAAGCAGTACATAAAAGGCACTTTTTTATACGAACTAGTAAATAAATAATAATTTAACGTCATCCTTCAACTCAATAGGATATGGATAATCGATTTAAGCTAAAACCAAAATTAATGTAAATATTTGTTATGATAAACAATTAAATCAAAACTCACCTAAGTCACGGGGTATTGCTATATCGCTGAGCAGGATCCTAATATTTCAAGTATAACGTGTTAATAATGCTTGAAATATTAGTTTTTGACAGTTTGGAATAGTTTATAATAATAAAAAGGATTACTAATTGCATATTATAATAACCCGGTAATTACCACTAAATTAAACCTGGATAACTTAAATTTAAATTTTGAACAAAAGTTTAATATTATATTTCTTTGTAATTTTGGTGAGTTGTTTAATGTTGCAAACCTAAAAATATTTTCAAATAATTTTAATATGAGTAAGGTATAATTTGATTCTCCATATCCTTGTGAAGGAAATGATTGTATGCAATAATTTATTACTTGCTATTTTGTATGAATAAAATTGTCTTTTTTATATATATATATAAGCTTTTACAATGCTTTATTTATTTAAATAGTGCAGATTTGTGGAAAAACAACTATTACTTGCATTTTTAATTCCTCTTAAGATCACTTCTTAAATGTCTAGTTATATTTGTATTAAGTCCCTTACCTTACAATTATTAAAGTTTCTCTTGAAAAATGAACCTATTCGTTAAGAAAAAATATTCACGCACAGCTGTGGTAGCTTAGTGTTTAAAAACCAAAATCTTAGTTGCTATGTAGGACCTTCTTGCAACTGATTGTCACGCCTATGCCCTGTAGTGTAAAATATTTCCCTTTTTCTGTACTAGTTTTATTCTATGGGGCCTACTTATTAGTATAATAGTTTTAGGAGAGAATTTTCAATGTTTTAAATAAAAACCAAGTTCTAGTTTTATTACATAACCTACACTAGTTAAAGTTTCACTTAAAACCTGAATCCAGACATTGAAAAAAAAACCTTAACAAACAGCTTAGGCAACTTAAAATCTCATATATATATTTAAAACATTAACATTAAACATTAACAAACAGCTTAGGCAACTTAAAATCTCATATATATATTTAGATTTTTAAGTTACCTAAGCTGTTTGTTAATGTTTATTTTTTCAATGACTTGATTCAGGTTTTAAGTGAAACTTTAACTAGTGTAGTATGCTGGCGGCCGGGGTTCAATCCTCGGTCCCGGCACAGATTTATCTGATTACCAAACCCTTCCTTCCCCTCTGACAAGACATCTTGNGCCCTTCATTTCATCTCACAATCACCCTACCATTACACATTAGCGTAAGTGCGTATAACCCGAACGGGTAGTAAGACGCGGTGCTAATAATAATAATAACTAGTGTAGGTTATGTAATAAAACTAGAACTTGGTTTTTATTTAAAACATTGATAATTCTCTCCTAAAACTATTATACTAATAAGTAGGCCCCATAGAATAAAACTAGTACAGAAAAAGGGAAATATTTTACACTACAGGGCATAGGCGTGACAATCAGTTGCAAGAAGGTCCTACATAGCAACTAAGATTTTGGTTTTTAAACACTAAGCTACCACAGCTGTGCGTGAATATTTTTTCTTAACGAATAGGTTCATTTTTCAAGAGAAACTTTAATAATTGTAAGGTAAGGGACTTAATACAAATATAACTAGACATTTAAGAAGTGATCTTAAGAGGAATTAAAAATGAGAGTAAAAGTTTTTTTTCCACAAATCTGCACTATTTAAATAAATAAAACATTGTAAAAGACCACTTTTAAATTGGCATGACTGGCTGCCAAAATATAGGCTAGGCCTACTTACATTCCTTTGGCCAAACTATTCAGTTATCAAAGAATATTGCATTCATATTTGGTTTAATACTAACGATCAGCATAAGTCTATATATTTTTCATTTATTAGTTTTATAGCTCCAATAGCTAAGCTTTCATTTGTTATATTTCAAAACTATCTCCAATAATCCCTAACAAATAAGTGGCAATAGTTTTCGTAAGTCTAAAACTTTTTTTTTTTAATCTAGCTCAGCAAATTCTTCCGAATAATAATTTCTTTTTCAAAATGTAGGATTTTTCCACTTATTAAAACACTCCAGCATATCATAAATATCTGAGTTTGAATCAAATAGCATCATTAAACTTTATCTTAACTAAATTCTACACACATTTGAATGTTGTGAACAGTCAGCTGACAGAGGGGTGTTCATGTTGTTTTCTACGGTAATTAACATGAGGTTTACTCACTAGCCTCTACACCTTCTTCGAATTAGTGAAATCTGAAGTTTAAGCTGAGGTTATAATTTAACCTCGACATAATCTGACATTGAAACAGTGGCCCATAGTATGTACTCGTTCTCAAACATTTAGATCTATATTGAATTTTAAAAACCAGCTTCAGCTCCGTTAGTAAATATTCTAGCCTACAACATTTTCAGGACAAAAAGCAATAACTTGAAACATTACCAGTATTCTAGCAAATAATGTTTATTTCCCTCTGCTTTTCCATACTTGTTTTATGTATAAAATGTATTTCATAAATGAAGTGGTTTAATCAATCATTTAGTGGACTGATGTGAAACAGAAAATATTGGTATATTACATGAATAGGATAAAGCTGCCAGAAATTGAGCAAATATAGAATCCAACCTATTTTCCTGACGCATTGTTTCTGAACTGGCAGGCCTCGGCCAATCAAATTGCTACCGCCTCTCTTGAATGTCGATAATCTCCTACGTCACCTAGTGGTTATTTATTGAACTAGTAGTGCGAACGAAACCAATACGTAAACTTCTACGCAAACTCGTAGTCCTCCCATTAACCTACCCGCCCCCTCACAATTATTTACTCCTCTTGTTGATGACAAAGCCATTTTAATAATTTAACAAAAATTTATCACGGTCTTTTAGTTGTCTTTTATTGATATGAAATTAGCATTCCTAAAGAAAGGATCCCATAATTTAAAGGTATACATTAACAGAGTTTAAATATATTTATTTAATTATAAATTATATTGTCAATACTAAAAATTGCATAGTTAATATAGTTGATAATAAAAATGCATCATTATTAATATTAACTTAAAGAAAGAAATTAATTCAAAATATTTAAAATGCATTATAGTTTTATTGATTCAAATCATTTAAAAAAATAGTTTTTAAATGTATTAATTTTTAAATTATAAACAAATCTAAACTTATTTGTATTTAATTACATCTTCTGATATTATAAATATTAAAAAATTATAATTTCAGAGCTATCAAAATTCATCATTTAGTTAAATATTTTTAATTTAGGTAACATAAATCATAACAACTGAACTAACAAAATAAGATAGATCAATTTTAAGGAAATTTACTATTATTTAGAAAACCATCTGTGAGCATGTTGACCGAATACAAATTGTTCTATCGGAATGAAACCAGACTTCTTATTTTCCCACTTAGACCTCCCTCCTTCACTTTCAAATAATAGTTAAAAATAGCTAGCAATCATAGGGTAAAAAATATCGAAATTTATTTCTAGTTTTTTAATTTTAATATGCACTAATAATTGCTGCTTCTTAATTTCAAACTTTTATTTACGTATTATTAATTATGTGTACAATGCATTTTTTATTAATCACATTAACACTTTATTTAGAATGAGTTATTCTAAACCCCTCCAAACAATACTACAATCTCCAATGAATATTATACATATTTAATTAATTCACAATAACCTAACCTAGTTTTTACAGTTGAAATAGCTCGAAAATTCTAGTATTCATTCAATTATAATTATTATTAGCACCACGTCTTACTACCCGTTCGGGTTGTACGCACTTACGCTAATATGTAATGGTAGGGTGATTGTGAGATGAAATTTAAAACCTACAGTTTAACGTGGGATCCGAACCACGGTGTAGGCCTGGCATTCAACACATTCACAAGTTGTGATTAATACACTTCTCGTAAGAGGTGAAAGAAGGGTTTGGCAGTAAGATACATCTGTGCCAGGACCAAGGATTGAACCTCGGACCCCTAGCACAGAAGTCCAACACCTTACCCTTAGACCGCCAGATCACCAAATAGGATTCGATAAAGTTTCGAATGTAATTAGTCTAGCTAGATTTTCATATATGTTTACAGTCATAACAAGGAAAGGTATGTGGGATTTTAAATCCTGAATTTAACCAGGCATCCAGAATTTACTCCCTAACATAGGCCCATGTTTTAGATATTGTTTTATTCATCAACAGTTCAACAACCTTCATTCATTCATAAGAGGTGATTATTTAATCCTGTGCTTGGTTTTAGAAATATTTACAAGCTAATAACCAACTAAAGGAGGTCGAGTGAGCTAAACGTCAATCTCATCTAGTTTTTATTTGCTGGAGTTAGAGGGGTCTGGTTTCTAATTTTGGCTGGGTGAACAGAGGATATTTATTCCTAATTGGTGTTCCACTCTACATCCACCTTGTAATAAGGTAAAGTTTAAAATATGTTTATAATCATCAGGATAGCATATATTAAATACGTTTGTATTATAATTTATTTGAATTATTTTTATATTGTTTTTACTTTTATTTGTTTATGGAAATATCAATTGAAAATAAAAAAATGTAAAATAGTTCTTAGATTAGTCAATATTTCATTGTATTTTCCATTAAAATGAAAATAAACCTTGAATTTTTACCCAATGTGCAAATACTATAACATAATTCATGATTATTATTAGCACAGCGTCTTACTAACCGTTCGGATTATAAGCAATATATTTAATAATAGAGGTTTGTAATCTATTAATAATAGTCCAATTGTCCAATTTTGCCAAGTCATTTAATATATTGTACAATACACTGGGTGTTTTTACATTTCATTTATTTGTAGTAATTAATGTGCATATTCTGAACCGAGTTATTATACACTCACATGACTTTTAAACTAACTTAAATATAGAACTGACACAACCTCCAGTCCCCAGCCGTTAATACATCACTATGAAAGGGTGAACCCACATTTCACCAACGATTCAGTTTTCGGGCCATGCTGGGAACTGAACCCGAGACCTTAACTAAGTAGACAGACATGCGACCGACTAAGCTGAGTTATCGGCCGGACAATACACTGCTACTCTGAAACATGCTTAAGTGGCCGCATGGTCTAAGGCGTCACTTGGTGTTAGACTAGACTGCCGATGACGAGGAGATCGGAGTTCAACCCCTGTTAGGTGTACTGTGGGGGATTTTCCCTAAGTGGTTTTCCACTCTCCTCACGCAAATGCGGTTACACTTGTTCTAGTTCAACTTTCCTCATCCCTAACACATTAGCGTAATTAGTACATAAACGTATAACTCGAACGTATAATAAGACGCGGTGCTAAAAAAAAGTTACCTGGAAAGAAGGAAGGCCAAACTTACAAGATCAAATCATATTGTAATAGGTAATTGTAATTCTGCTACCATACAGGATAAATAGAGTGTACAGTACACATTTTCCATCCTGGAAAGTTTAAAAAGCCAAGTCAAAGAATATTTAAATATATTATTAATGGACGTCAAAACTTTTTCTAAATTTTGTTAAGTAACATTTTTTTAAGTATTAATTTTGTTTTGTTAAGTAACATTTTTAAGTATTAATTCTGTTTTGTTAAGTAATATTTTTTAATTATTAATTTTGTTTTGTTAGTTAATTTAATTTAAGTATTAATTTTGTTTTGTTGAGTAACTTTTTTAAGTATTAATTTTTAAGTATTAATTTCCCACTCTCCCCACAAATAAAAATATACTACTTTAAAAATATGCCTTATTTATACCCGTCACATTGGTATAGTTAAATTGTACATAGCAAGTGTAGGACACCCCAATTTTATTATGAATGAACATATCTGACAACTTGTTAAGGTGATGCATCTACTTTAAATTGTTCATGCTTCAATTCATGTGGTCATGTGACAGCTGTCACTTTTTATAGATATTATTGACACCTATAAAATTACACTAATACGTGTATTGTAGTAAATATTATCAATAATGAATGTCAAAAATATGTTTAAAATTTTCTTGAAGGTGCTCTAAATCTATATTTGTAAGAACATTAATATAGTGTAAGACAGGTTGGAACTCCTAGGTTCCAAAACCACGTACGTACTAGTCATGCTGCGAAACCTTCTCTAAATTTTTCACAATGCTGCTAGTTTGTCTAAATATATTCACTTCCATCATCATTTTTAGTAGTGATATTCTTTGTTAATTCCATTATATACAGTCTTAATAACTTAGCATGGTTGTAAGAAAAAATATATTAAATTCATGAACAATGAAAATCTTTTCGTTTGAGACTTTGGGTTCCCCGTGCCAAACTAGTTTTGCAAGGCCTGCGCAATTCTTACAAATGTAGATGACTGAATTATCCTAATAGCATTTTCATCTTAACTATTAAGTTAATACACATAATTTTTATCATATTTTCATGGGTATTTAATATCCACCTTTTTAATGATTAATTAGCACATGACTCACAAATTAAGCTCCATAACAAACTGACGATTCATTGGAGTGAAAAGTGCTAGCATAATTTATACACAATTTCCAGGAAATAAACACAATACTATTAGCTTAGAGGATAGTGACAATATTTCTGGTACTTTCGTTTCTTTGTGATATATTTATTTATAGTTGTATTTTTTAAGTGCAATAAGTATTCAGCTGTGCTTCTTGATACACAATATTTATAATATTAAAATGTGGAACTACTTGTAAATATATTCTGGACAAGAAAAAATATTATGAATTTTAAATATTAGCATTACCTTAAATTAGGCATAGAGAGCTAATATATAAAATGTGTTTAGTTTATAATATTTGAAAACTAATGTGTCACAAATAATTTAAATACTACCAAGTCTATATACTTTAATGAGATGGACGAATTTTTAAGATGTATTTTGAAAGATTATTTTATTTCAAGTAATCTTGAATATTATATTAGTTCTGTTAACAGCTTTGGCGTCAACACTGTAAAGTATAAATGTATATATTAGTGGTATTACTAATGTAATAAATAATATAAGCTTGATAGATAAGAAAACTAAGCGATAAATAATAGGCTACTAATTTTATCTACTTTTCTTCTTATACCAACATACATATTATGAACATTTATAAGTTTGTATTATTTTTGTATGTACGGTCGCGGAATGACAAGGGATTCCTCTAAAGGGCTTTAACTAACAGAAGCCCAGTTTTTGGTAATTCCAACCTGCGTCCGCCATCTTTCATTTTAAATTATACCATCATCTTAAGTAAGTAACATTAGATGTGCCATTAATGATTTCCCCCCACCCTCCTGCTTTTGTACCTTACAATGGAGTTTTAAGTACATATACGGCAAGTTTAAGAAAATAAGGGAACAGGTTCTACTTTCAAGAAAGTACATCTCATCATTCTCGATGGAGCTAATATCACCCTTAATGAAGGCTGGATGTAGAGTTGTTTTACATTGAGTTTCTAAGATGTAGGCTTTGTACTCAATTAATTTCATGTTTATAATGAGCGCTACGCGTCCACTAGGAGAAAGGAAAGATGGAGGAAAATATTATGAAGAGCTTTAAAGATACATTTTAACATTGGTGTGTATTTGCTCAAGTATAATGAAAAAAAAGGAAAATAAATTTACAGAAAAATTCACACCCAAGACCAAATGTAGTTTACAAATCATAAAATCTATGAAAATAAGTGAAATATTACATAAAAATATAAATATTTATTTTAACATAATATATAATAGCTCAGCTTTATAAAGGGAAAAACCAATTTAAATAAACATTTTTTATTCAATTTAATTTAATGTTTAATGACTAAATTATATCCAGTAGCTAGTAATTAGACTCAAAATAATTAAGTAAGTAAAGGTATATACTTGACGTAACAGGTCAAATATATAGATTGGTTTTAATGGTTTCATGGCTTAAAAATAAAGTTTGTTTGGTAATTATATTTCTACTTTGGTTTGTTAAATATCATTACTCACACTAATGTATTATGTGTAAAATAATAAATAATTTATGTTATTTAAAAATTAGATAAAAGTTATTTTATATTGAAGAAATTGATTTTTTAATTTTATAATAGAGAAATATACAATTTCATTTGAATTTACGAAAACTATTAAAGTGACAAAGAGTTGTACCTAGGACATTATTATTCGTGTTATTAATTCTTATTTCTGAATGATAATCTGAACTAATCTAATTAAAACATTTTTAAACCTCTAATAATAATATACAACTGGCAACGTATCGCTTTTAGGTTAGCTCTATATAACTATTTGAGGAAAGTTTTTAATAACATGATTATGATTTTATCACATTGTAAGCTACAAGCCTATTTATATTAAGACTAAATATGTATGTATATAACACCCAGATCTACTATTTAAATTGAGATTATTTACGTAAGAAGACAGACCAATTCACAAACACTAATTTCTTATATGCTTAAAAATAAATAGATACGATCCGCTAAGTCTTTATTAGATATATATGTTATCAATTCCAAGGGGTGGAAGAATATAGATAAGATGTATTAATTTTTGAAATTGCAATGACCATATTGGCTCAGCATTTTCCAGCAGAAGTGTAGGAAAAGGATGGTACATGGATCACCAACAACACTAAATATTGATTAACTATTGATAGTAATTGATTCCACTATGGTTCGGATTCCACGTTAGACTGTAGGTCCTCCATTTCATCTTACAATCACCCTACAATTACACATTAGCGTAAGTGCGTATAACCCGAACAGGTAGTAAGACGCAGTGCTAGTAATAATATTATTAATAGTTGGTTAATAATGTAATTTATATTAATACAAGTCACAGAATAAAACAAATATTTAAGACATAAACGCAAATTGATTATTATTAGTTTTGTATTTGTATACAGTTTGTGTAGAAGTATATTGTGAAGAATGTATAAAACTTTTTCTAGTGTAGATAAATACCTTCAATCGACCTAAACACATTTTATAAACTGCACCTAGGCAGAATCAATGAAAAAAAACCAAGCGAATGATTCTTGTTTCTTATGAAGCTTCGATTAAACAAACTATATAAATTCAACAACAATTTGATATCTGTAACCCGCAAAACACAATAAGTTCTGGCGATATGTGTTTCAAATCATTTATTCTGTTAGTTTAGTACTAATATTAATTTTAACAAGTTCTTCTAGAAATAAACTTATCTGCCAAAGAAAGAAATATTGGAGTTTGAATATGAGTCAGACGCAATGAAAGTATTATTTTCAAAATGGCGAACCAACAATTCAAATTCTAACATTCTAGTCCCTAAAACATTCTCTCAATTATTTTTGCAAACTATGAAAGAACAGTGAGACGCAATGAAAAGTAAACTACAAATATGTCATCACTCTATATAGTATTGTAAATTAGTAGAAAAATGGATTTTTTAAAATTAATTATTCTGTTCTAAGTAGAGGCCTCTTCGTGCTTTGCTTCTCTTTACCCCTCAAACCTTTACCTGGGCCAAAAAAAACAAACATACAAAATGGGTTCAGGTGACAGCAGTTAAGCCACTTTATTTAAACTTTCTAGTAGACATGTCGCAATGGTAGACCTGGCAATGATTAGTCGCTTTTAGGATCGTTTCTTGTTTGGGGTGAGGGGTGTGCAGGGATAATTGAAGTCGCAGTAAGAAGGGAGTAGCAAAGAAGAAGAGTCTACCGGCTTGCCTGAGGGGGGTTGTGGATGATTTGTGGTGGAACCAAGCGTGCAATGAAGAAAGTGACTAAAAAAATAATCACAGAGCTGATTTTCATTATTTTAAATTTTATTAAGGGTGAATTTTTACATTATCAGTTTTAAAAATATACTGTTGATAAGAGTTGGACTAGATAGACATTTAGTGAAGGATAGTAAGCGTTATTGTTGTTTTTTAAAAATATATATTTACTTTATGTGCGTTAGAATAAATAAAACAGGTTGTAAATTTAAATAAATATAATGTTTTAAAAATCACACAAATGCCATAAATGTCATGGGTATGTTTATAAAAAAGAGTATGAAATATTTCCCTCCAACCCATATATTAAAATATACTATTTAAACTAAATACGTACTTTTAATTATTTAGTTTTACGTTAAATCAAAGGATTATAAACGACTTAACCTCAGATATGGGCAGTTTGAAGTTATTGATGTAAGGAATGTAGATTGGAAATACACTATGTAAATGATGCGAATAAGAATATACTAACCTTGGTTTTATTACAAACAATTTACTCGCCAACAACCGGTTTTATTCGTGTAGTTAGTACCTTGGATGATTTGCCCAAAGCTGTGCCTTGGTGTACGTTAATTGCATCTCGTTTGGTTATCCATACATGCTAACCACATTTTTAAAGGCAAGGCCCAGGAAGGTAGAGCTTAGAAGAAATGTAATCGCATTTTTAGAGGGAATGTGGGAAACCATTTAAACAAAACCATTTATTTACAGTACATACTGCCAGGTTTTGAACCCTAATCCCCTAGTCATTAGCAAACAAGACCTGTCGACACACTGGGGAAGATATATTTAAGGCTTTCGTTTAGCACCATGTCTTAATACCCATTTGGGCTATAAGCTTACGCATACTAATTATGATATTGGGTTAATGTTGAGGAAAGTTGGATTTAGAAGAAATGTAAACGTATTTGCGTGGAGAGATAGTGGGAAACCCTTTAGCATAAATAACCCTCAGTACACCCAACCGGGATTTAACCACTGTCACACCGTCATCACATGTTAGTATATTGCAAGAAGAGTGCCTTAGACCATGTGGCCAACAAATCAGGTATCATTAAGCTTATGATTGGATTTGAAATATAAGTTGCTAGTAACTATTTTACTTCTTTGCTTAAGATTTGATTTTCCAATCCTGTTTATCTAAAAGAATGTAATATTCAGATATTTTGAGTGTGTATATACTGTGCAGCTATATTTTTTTATATAACTATTGTTTTTCACCCAAACTTAGTTCATACATATGATACTTCAATGAAACTCAAACTTATTACGTTCATATATGCAACTATTTTTGCCCTGAAAACGTTAAATAAAATATAGCTATCATAATGTTTAAAGATTAAAAAATAACCCAAATGATTGGGTTGGAGACCTCGAATAATAATATCTAGAAAGCAAAATATTGCTATCATAACTAACATCTTTAAGATAAAATATAAAGCCAGGGTCAAATTAAATATTTGATTAATAATGATTAAATATATCTAAGGCTTAATAAACTAGCTATCATAATATCGTTTAGAGTGGCCAATATTTTGAAAGAGGGGGAAAACTTAAATATTTTATTAAAATATATTTGTATCTAATTTTATATTAGCCAGTAATTTATACATCAATTTTTTATATTAGTTTATGGTTTTTAGTGCCAGATTCCGTAATTATTAATTTAAAATATTACACATTAATAATTAAATTTTCAAATTATAACGTTATCAAATATGAGGGAATATTTGAATCTTTAACTCCAAAGCTCTTTGATGTATATTATATTGGCCAGTATCAATTAGATAAACCACCCATTATCTATTCTTGTTATAAAATTAATAATACAAAACATAACGTATCATTATACTGGGTAAATCTCTCAAGAAATTATCATAGTGACTAAACGTTGAGCTCTGTTTTTTACAATCCCATCTAAGCGCCATTAGAGGCTTTATTCAATACATAGCTTGTTATTTCCGACTATATCTCACTCAGAAATGGAAGAGAGAGGTATCAACTTGTCCTTAGGTTTAACAGCACTATATTTTTAATGGAAATTTGAAAATGTCTCATAGGCAACGACGTTTCTATCGAAGTGTCATCATTCTTAGTTTAAATAGAACATTTAGAAATACAGATCCAAGCCTTCCCCCACAAATAAGTGGATGAAAAAACTTTACACTAATTTAGAGAAGTATTTTAATGATTCAGAATTGCAAGTCTCATAACAATTACAGCAATGTGAAGATATTTCCGTTCTTGAAGGCATTGCCCTTAATGCAAAGGTGAACCACTTTCCTATAACACTCAACGATGGCTTATGGGTTTAAGGTGTATCATTTGAATCTTACCGTGTCTACGTTAACAAAGGTCAGGGTTCCAGTCACTACTGTGTACTATGGAGATGGTTTCCCAGGTATAATTTAACATTTTCACACCAACTTTCCACTAAAATATTTAGACACTTCTGTTAAACTATTTTACTCATGCTACTCCTATACTCTTAGATTAAATGGTTTTATGCCTATGTATTGTATTGAGAGCACAAATTAAATAGCAATAAATTATAAAAATCCTGAATGTAGTTTACGAAAAAATTGTTAGGTAAGTGAAATTTAAACGAGATTTTGACCCATAGGTTGGAATATAATATTTATTGTGATTGTTTATTCTACAATTTAGATTCCCATTTTATATTTGGGTGAATGTATTTATTATATTATTAAGTTCTTCTATAATCATCAACAAATATCTCATTTTATATTTGGGTGAATGTATTTGTTATATTATTAAGTTCTTCTCTAATCATCAACAAATATCTCAAACATTTGGGAGTAAACACGAGATATGGTATTTAAAAAAATAAGCCATATTCAAGTTCAATATATGTATTGAAGTGCAGGGAGTCGTGGACATTTAAATACAATTCTGATAATTATATATTAATTTCTTCTAATTATTGAAATATTCAAAATGCTTTATGAGAAACCCACAAAGAACGGCACGCAAATTTAATGTAAGGATAACCTAATTTTTCTTAAGTTTTGTAACTTAGGTTTGGTTTATTTCCCAAATATCTTCCCACTGTACTTTTATGCAAATTGTATTATATTTCCTATAAATCATACTTTAATCAACACTACCTCATTGGTGTGATTAAAAATTTGATCAAGACATGTAGTAAGTTGCGGTGGTAAAAATATATTAATAAAGTGAACATAATATAAGTACACATGTTAATTCTAGTGCCATAAATAATCTATAAAAGTAAAGGATACGTAGTTTGGGGAGAATCTGACACCTTAGCTCAGTTAGTAGCGTGTATATTTAATGATCTAAAGAGCCCGGGTTCGATTCCCGAAAAATGTGTCATTGGTGAAATGTGAATTTACCCTTTTCACAGTGATGAATTAACGGCCTGGGACTGGATGTTGTGCCTGTCCTAGTCTTAAGTTAGATTATGAGGCATATGAAGCTACAACAGGCCTAGCAAGCTGGTAGTGGAAAATATATATTGCTTGAATAAAGAACTGACCGATGCCACAGTCTGGAAACAATGATGGAGATAAAGTAAAGTTTAGAGAGAAGCATCCATCATTCGACGAGGTAGAGGGTGCTAACACTAAAAAGAGTAAGAAAATCAGTTCTAGTAGATCCAGTCGAGACCGAGCGCCTTATTCTATAGACAGGAAGGAATATAGGTCATTCCTTCAGTCTTGTCATTAGTTGTTGGAAGCAAAATAGTTTATTACGTGCCAAATCACAAGATATTCTTAAGAAGGGTTAAATGATTACTGATTGATGCCAGTGGAAAAAAGAGAAGTGCGTTAGTCTCATATTGTCTGATTTGACAGTCACATTGAGGCTGGGGATTGAATCCTGGAGAGGGGTACTGAGGGAGATGTATCTATTCCTAAATGCTTTCCTTCTCTTCCGCTAAATAAATTCAGGAATATTTTTTAAATCCTACAATGTCGATCTTCTACCTATTATATCAGCGGTTTCCAACGTAGGGTACGTGCCAGGACGTTTGGGGTATGCAAAAATATTTGATTAATGGAATAGATATACCAGTGGTGTAAGATCAGTCGAAAGCTATGAAATTAATTCTACGATATGGCGAAAGGCAGTGAGGGTCTTATTCTATAATTTACTGTGAAAGAATGAATTCCATTTCAAACGTAAAAGAGTGATTATTTATTATTAATTAATAAATACATTAATTGTGTTAGTTCCTAACGTAGCTTTTGCTTTTTGAATATAAAAATATATTCACTTTTTATTCACCTTATTACATTGCTGTATAGGTCCATTACTAACCCATCTATTTTCATTTGCAACAAATAAATCAGAAATAACTACTAACCTAGTAATTACATATTTCGATATTATTAAGGGCACAATTTAGGAAAAGAGGCTGATCAAATGAATAGTATAAGTAAGTTAGTAAGAAGCAGTGCTCCCATAAACAATGGTTTATATTAAACATTTTTAATATCAACAAGACTCGATACCACATCGGTGAGATTCCAGACAAGACATTACCTTATTCTAGTCTGTATAGCATTTTACTGGAAGGTCAGAGTTTGAATCTCAACCATTTGTACTTTGGGTAGTTTTTACTAAATGGTTTAGCACCCTTCCTCCACGATATCTTGGGAACATTTCATCTTAATTCAAACTTCATCACTTACCTAATAATGTATTTAAATTTGTTCTGTCTTGATGGGCAGTAAGACGGGAATCTAATAAAAAAGAACTAAGGTGTTTTTATTTGAGGGTGTCGATCCTCTCCCTATCGTTCTTTATTTTAGTTTATATTTGTTTAGTTAAGTGATACGAATAAACTACTCTATTTTTTTTTACTTATTTTATTGTCTTAAATGAAATTGAGAAAATAAACAGGACAAGGAAGGAAAATTAAATCTCCAGTTTGAGGAGGTTGAATGCAACTAAATTGAGAAAAGGGCGAGGGGAGGGGGGAGATGACTGGCGAGAAGGGTGGAGGTGGAGTTAAGGGGGAGGGACAACAAAACACCCTTAGGGGTCCAGAAGCGTGCTACCAAAAAGGGGGAAAGTAAAATGAAAATGCATAGCAGCTCATTTTATCTGAAGAGAAGAAGTTGAGAAGAAGGAGAATAAGAAAATTAAGAATAAGTTGAGTTTGGAAAAGTCGCCGAACTGCAAATGGTTGGCGAGAGTAAGCTAGCGCTGCGTAGAAGAGTATTTGGAAGAAAGGAAGGGGAAAGGATGGAAGTACTAGCTGAGGAAGGAGGACAGGGGGGGGCAGAAGGGGGACTTTGGGGGTGCTGAGTACCATTGGGAGCGAGGGGGCATAGGGAAGTTGAAAGAAGTTCTAAATGACTTTATAAAGTTTTCACTACTTTGCTACGAACGTTAAAAATAAAACATTTCGACGAGAGAGCGCGTTAGCGAGAGACCAAACGAGAAGTCATTTAAAATGAAAAATTGCACAATGTTAGAAAATTTGGTACAAAAATAGCTTATAACATGTACTTAATCATACGGTATGGTTTAACTTAGCAATTATGTCTCCTTAAACGATCTGAAATCGTGGGTTTTATGTTCAAGAATGAGATGCTAATATTACTTAAATGTATATTTATTTGTTTATATATACTGGTATCCATGTATATGTGTATTTATATATCTATGTTTGAATATGAGTATGTATGTATCTATGTGTAAGTCTATATTCCAAATGTTTGAAAGTGTAAGTGTGTATTTGTATATTGTACATATCTATGTTGGAATACATGACTGCATATATATATTATTAATGTGGGGAAATATTTCAACTCTTTTTTTTTATATAAATGTTTTTAATGTTTATCAAATAATTTTATATTTTTAGTATTGAATTTTTTTAATTTCTGCTTTTATTAATTAATTAATTATTATTATATTTTAATGCTTAAAATCATATAATTAAATTTATCAAATATCATGATGGGAATTTATACGTTAGAGATAATTTTGTTTCTACTTCATATTTTCAATTCAAGTATCTAATTTAAAATATTGATTTCTAAATATTTACTACCAACATTTTTGAATATGTTTGTCTAATGCTTGTATTTTTGACTGGCAAATATAATGGGATGAGACCACTGGGAGGACCTAGACCCATATGGGAGGATAACATTAGAACGAATCTAAAAGTGAAATAAGGTGGACTGTATAGAACAAGCTGTTGATAGGGATATGGTATAATGATAATGACTGGGTATAACTTAGGGTGTAATTAGAGAGACTGGATATAGCTTAGGGTGTAAGGAGGCGGAGTGGATAGAACTAGATCAAGATTGGGATAGGTTTTAATGAGAGGGACTGGATGAGTCTAGCTGAAGTTAGGGATAGTTGGCGTACTTTAATAAGTGTGGTAATTATCTTTAGAGTTTCTAATGCCATAGGGCAAGTAATGCTTGTATTTTGGGATACAGCCCGAGCTTTACAGTTCACAGTTCTAGTGCAGACCAACCTGTAGACTTAGTAACTATTTTTGTTTTATATTATTTACCATGGGAATCAATAAATTCTTGAGCAAGTGAAGCTTGGAAATAAGTATACATAAATGATAAATAGAAACATCGATGTGGTTAGAGTCCATTTTTATATAAAGGGCCTTATCTTTCCAGAGAGAAAGATTACTAGATCTTATTCTACCTATTCACACTTCAGGTTATGTGATCTGCAGCTTTCTGATTTGATAGATATTATCAATACCTATAAAATAACACAAATAAAAGGGTAACATTTTATCAAATTGGTCCAGATTTAATTATCTGGATGGACTTTTCTATCAAAACTAAAACGTTGTTGGTTCTGTTATGGGGTTAAAAAATTTTTTTGAACAAATGAGCTTGGAATTCCTTCTATATATGAGTGGTTTTGTGTCCTTTTTCATGTAATTTAGTTTTTCTTTCAAATAACTTATGAGTAATGAGGATTTTTTTGGTAAATTTAATTGGCGGAGAGAAAGAAGGGACACGTATTCATCTAGTACTTAATAAGTTAGAATAAAAAGTTTAATTATACACCTTATTAAAAAATATAAGGTATAATAAGCTATATGACTTACACTAGGCCTATCTCAAACATTTAGGCAATTAATGATTTTTATAAACATTAAAGTGGCTATATATATTTTGATTGACTTGGTAAGAAACAAATGAATTTAAAACTGTTAATTAAAATGTTGAGTTCACCCAACTGGGATTAAATCCCTGACCTCCATGCCAGTAGTTACTAAGTGCAATAAGGTTCTAACGCCCTACTCTGCCAGGTCACAAGTCCTCGTGTGAAGTGAAATTAAGTCGTAGTGAGCTATGTTCCGAATTCTGACTGGTTTTGTTATGGATCGTGGAATTGACTACAATTAGGCCTTTAATAATATTTGAGAGACTTCGCTTTTATAGTCCTTTTGCGACTGATTTTTATTTCACCATTGTTATAAAAATATATTTTTAGAGATATTTTGAGTTCAATATGAACATTCCCTAATTTTTAATAAAATTTGTTTCTATAATTCCCTTTTATAAACATTTTATTTTTCACAGGGAATTAAACTAAAGTAATGTTTTAAACGCATGTAAAGAGAGATTAGTTACACGTACTTCATCAACTTTCGTGATACATAAATGCCTTATCTCCAAGGAGCCTGCTGTGTTTAAGACAAATACTAACACAGATACCAATAAGAATATTGAATGACGAAATTATTATATTGGTGAGCAATTGTAAATAATCGATATTAATATCAACCATATTAACTATTTATTTTAATAAAGAGGATTTAGTAAAGCCATTTTAAGTAAATTCTATTTCAAGTTATCTTAAACTTAAATTCTCACACACACACACATATATATATATATATATGTGTGTGTGTGTGTGTTAATATTGCCACGTTTTTCTACCTGTTAAGGCTATACGTATATATTATAATTACTATAATGGGATAAGGAAATGATAGAAAGTATTTTAGAGGTAGTCCACCAGCATTTGCATGGATGGAGAGTGGAGAAGCTATTAAGGAAAAAACAGTCTCAGTAGACCCTACCCGGATACAAACCCCAATATTCACGTCTTAAGTAAGCTAGTCTACTACAAGAGTGACGCCTTGGAACGTTCGACCCCTTAAGTGGGTCAAATTATTATTCAAAGTTTACATTATAACTGATCGTCAAATAGAAGTAGGCATTCCCGTGTCACGCATGTATCAATGAACCAGACCTCAATGTCTACAGGAGACCAACTAATAGTAACATGTGTCAGTAGAAAAGGAATGACCTAACTTCTCTTAGTACGATCGTATCAAGAAATAGTTGTATTAAAAGCTAGTATCAATTGCTAAACAGTTTTATCACTATGTTTTTATTTATTTATTTATTTAGCTGCATGTCTTATTACTCGTTTGGATTGTACTCTTCTGTACTAATTACTCTAGAGTGCTAGATATGAGGAAAGCTAAATTTATAGGAAGTGTACCAGCAGTTGCGTGGAAGGAGAGTGTCAAAACACTTAGGAAAAACCACCCTCGGGGTACCTGATCATGATTCGAAACACGATCTTTCCTTTGTCTACAGTATTGTCTATTGCAAGAGTGACGCCTTAGACCATGGGGCACTGAAACGGTTATCACTCTCTTTACATGTGTGAAAACATGTAGGTGTATTATTATTATTATTATAGATGCACTCTTATAGTACTCTTGATTTAATCACCATTAGGTCATCTAACTTGCAATTGATTTGCTGCAGCTATAATTATGAGTGCTATCACCAATATATCTGTTTAAAAATATTGTTAGTTTTTGTGTATATTATTACTTTTTTACATTGTGTATACTACCCGTCTGGGATAAACGTCGGATAGGAATAAGGACTGTAGAATTTGAACTAAATTTTTCCGCCGATTGGTGGAAGGTAAAAAAATTTAGATAGGTAAAATAATTAGTAACCTTCGTGTTATGGCAACATGTAGTTTATTTACATGACATTTACTCCACATAGTTGGTATGATAACGTTTGAACCATAGTCACATGTTAGTTCTTATAAGTTAATATAATTGTTTTAAAACAAGAAAACTTTATTCAAATGTATATTTTTCATCATAGATAAACATAATATTGTATTTTAATTGAAAATTTACGTTCTATTTAAATAGAGTTGTTCCTTTTCTCTTGCTTCTTTCTATTCTCTTTCGTTACGCTATTTCTTGTTTTCTTATGAACTAATTTCAAAGCGTATCAAGAAATTTCAGAGCAAGTTGATTTACGAGCTATAGCCAAGTCTCAAATAAGAAAAGTTATTTTAATTAAGACAATATAATCAAATATTAAAAGTATTAAAATGAAGCAATAGATTTATAGTAGCCCCTACGTTATATACTGTAGCCTACGTAAAGTACGTAACTAACATAATAAACAAGGAAAATATAACATCTACTTTTAAATATATATTTAATTCACCTAGATAATTTGTGTCCTTATATTATACAGAGTATAAAGATTATAGACGTCTATTTAGAGATAATTGTGAATAGTAAATAATTTGGTTAGCTTAATTAATTCAAATATTTAAGAACAATTTTTACTAGCAAAACCAATTTTGGAGTGCAAATTAGGAAAATAGTACATTCTAGAAATACATAATATTTAGTACTCGATCAGTAGGCTGCTAGCATTTTTTGTTGTCATTAAAAATGTAAGGCTCCTAAAGAACCAAACGATAATTTTACAAGTTGTTATTAATGGTTGTGAAACATTGCCTTAATTTAAAGGTCGAGAATACATTTTGGATATTCAAAAGAAAAGTGTATAATAAACTATTTGCTTCAAAAAGGGATTACGCCTAATGTATATTGGATAAGTTTACCCCATAATGATGAGTTATAGGGGGTACACCCAGAACTTATCACTGGGTAATTTGAGAGTAATCTAACCTCTTAAGGATACGGTGGTCAAGTTTTTCAGCGCAATTGGAAGAAACTAGATCTACATTATTTTAATTATTTATTTATTTTATAAAATTATACATTTGAATGTCATTTTAAAAACCTTGGGAACTCTTTTAATAAACATAAGTTTGAATATAGACATAGACGTATTTGGTTAAGTTTAGTTTTATGGTGACTTTTGGGAGGGTTGAGTCTGAATCTCGAATATTACTTAGGTTGGTATAATGAGGCTATTTTTCCTAAATGTTTACTCACTCTCTCTTTACGAGCTTGTGAAAAACATTATTAATACTAAATTAAATCTTCCCTATCCCCGTTCCTATATCTCAGTGTAAAGACTATTTTTTTATTATTGGTCACTATTGTATATTTACTATCTCTTCTTATGATTTACCAATTTAGAAGAGAAGGTTTTTAATTGATTTTGTTTAATATGTATATCCGTGAAGTGTTAGATATGACAAATAAAACCATATTCTTTCCTTTAAAGAGTTAGCTCGTGAATGTTTAGATTTTGTCCAAAATGAATAACGTTAAGTCTTTTTACAATATAAATAATTACACACATTTTTATAGATTAAAGATCACTTTAAAATATTTAAAAGAGGTCGGATTTTTGAAAAAAAAAATATTTTAATTTCTCTAATAATTTTGTTCAAAACTTGTATCGGGAAAAATATTACATTATAAATAATACACGGTGTTTATTTTTTCTAAACTAAGTTCATTTAAGGGAAAGTTTACTGAACAAAAACTATAAAAACATTCGAAATCGTTTAATTTTTGCCTTAAATATTGAATTTAAAAAAAATATATATCTAAGAATAGTGTTTTATGTTAAATAAGAATAGGTTCTAATCTTTACAAATTAAAAATAATTTGAAGGTAGATTACAATTTTTTTCTCATTTAAAATATGTCATATATATATATATATATATATATACATACATACATATATATATAGTTGAAATATTTGTTTATATATATATATATTATTTTGAATATATATATATATATACATATATATTATTTTGAATATATATACATATATATTATTTTGAATAACCATATTTATGATGTGTGTGATTTATATGAGGAAACCTTAATTAAGAGTAGTTTATTAAAAACAAATTCTTGGAAATTATTTTTGAAAATACTCTTTCGCTCTATAATACACAATAAAGAAAAGTTTGTGCTATTGTTCCTTAACAATTATTTTTAGATAAAAATCCCTTCTTAAATAAGTTGGGATTCATGGACGTCTGAAACACATCTCAGCTTTCCGGAAGGTGTTTCCTTTAAATCTGTGGCCCTCAGGGAAGAATCGACTAATCAGCAGTTATCTTGGAAAAGCTTTTCTTTTTAAATGCCAAAGATGAATTCACTTTCTATTCTTTCACCACATGAGGGTTAATAAATGTATAATGAACTAAGGACATGTATTATAGTACTTATACTGAACCGTAAAATAAATCACATATTATTATTATTATTATTATTATTATTAGCACCGCGTCTTACTACCCGTTCGGGTTATACGCACTTACGCTAATGTGTAATGGTAGGGTGATTGTGAGATGAAATGAAGGACCTACAGTTTAACGTGGAATCCGAACCACGGTGGAGGCCTGGCATTCCCCACATTCACAAGATGTCTTGTCAGAGGTGAAGGAAGGGTTTGGTAATCAGATAAATCTGTGCCGGGACCGAGGATTGAACCCCGGCCGCCAGCACAGAAGTCTGACACCTTACCCCTAGACCGCCAGGTCACCCTAAATCACATCTTAATAATTTTTTTAAACCTATAAAATAAGGTTTTCCCACATGCATTAACATACAATTTTTAAATAACTTTATCTAAACATTCTACTAAGTAAAAAAGTCATCCCTCGCAGAATTTATATTTGTTTCCCTTTAGATAAATGTTGTAAACCTCGGTGGTATTTGGGTAAAGTACCATCCCCAGGACCTTATGATTCTGTATTTAAACCCAGCTGAGGTCAACGAATTTTTATTGAGCGATAAAAATCCATAGCACAACTTCCTACGGAGAGCAAGTAAAGCCGTTGGTCCTATGTCAATTATGGCATGTAAAAGAACCCTTGAATGTATGTGAAAATAGCTTTTTCGCCAAAATAATAAGTCCATTGTTGGATGAATAGAAATCACATCAAACCAACCTTCAGGTTGTTGACTCAAGATGATGAACGACACTCTTTAAATGTAGATTATGTGAATTATCTCCACTACATGTTACTATCCATCCGGGCTACTGGCGCATTCACAATAATCTTGTTTGGAGGAGGAATGTAACATTTATAGAAAACGTACAAGCTATTTATTTGTGAGAGTGTGGGATACCATTTAGGAAAAATCTCCTTAGTATACCTGATGTGTTTTCACTCTGTCTATAAGGCAATGGGTGACCCAGTGGTCTAGGGGTAAGGTGTCAGACTTCTGAGCTGGCGGCCGGGGTTCAATCCTCGGTCCCGGCAAAGATTTATCTGATTTCCAAACCCTTCCTTCACCTCTGACAAGACATCTTGTGAATGTGGGGAATGCCAGGCCTCCACCGTGGTTCGGATTCCACGTTAAACTGTAGGTCCTTCATTTCATCTCACAATCACCCTACCATTACACATTAGCGTAAGTGCGTATAACCCGAATGGGTAGTAAGACGCGGTGCTAATAATAATAATAATAATAATAATATAAGGCAATGAATGGCGCCTTGTTCATTGAGTTTAAAGATCAGCTTTTATATTGACTGAGAGAGAACAAGATACTAGTACAGTATTGTCAAGTGTAACTAGCCTTGGAAACAACCAAAGAACAACATTTATTAATCCATAAATAATAGTTTGTAGTTTCATCATCATCATCATCATCATCATCACCAACTGTTTACAGCCTGTGGCCAAGTCCTTCTGATAAAATGCCTCCATCTTCCTCTATCTTTCCACCAATTTTCCTGCTTCAAGTGCTTCCATTCTTCTCCTCTCACATGCACACTTACTGTTATTTGATAATCTTATTTCTTTCCTGGTTTTTCTTGTGGTCTTTTTCCTACCTGCATTATTCTCCATAATTATATTTGATATTCTCTCCTTTTCTTCCCTTATTACATGACCATACAATCTCAGTCTTTCTTTATCTACTATCTCAAGCTCTGTTTAGTGAAAATGGTTAAAATTGAAAAATTATCCAAATTAGTATAATATTTTTGAACAAAATGTTTTGATAACTAGCCTATAAATTAAAAAGAGATTTGCACCAATAATGTTAAAAAGATTGGTAGATTATACTATTTGAATGATGCATGTCTGGACACTACATAACATGTTATAAGTATTTTGAAACACATCATGGTTGGTATTCATAATAACTTAATTCTCGATAAACATATTTTTATTTATAAATAAATACTATTTGTTTTAACATAACCACAACAATGTGTATGTATGACATTTGTACGACCATTAATTATATTTTTAGAGATAGCAAATAACCCAAAATGTTGGAACTCTCCTGGTTCATACACTATTAAGTACTTCCTCTAACATTTTAATATATTACGGTATATTAATATTTTCTAATTACAGAATAGATTAATATTTAACAAGAATATATTTCTAAATTAAAATAAAATATCTTGTTTATAATATCCTAGGTAACCTGGTGGTTTAGGGATAAGGTGTCAGACTTCTGTGCTGGTGGTCCAGGGTTTGATCCACGGTCCCAGAACAGATTTATCCGATTGCCAAACCCTTCCTTCACCTCTGACAAGACGTGTATTAATAACAACTTGTGAGTGTGGGTAATGCCAGCCCTCCACCATGGTTCTGATTCCACGCTAAACTGTATATCCTCCATTTCCTCTCTCGATCACCCTACCATTACACATTAGCGTAAGTGCACCCGAACGGGTAGTAATACGCGGTGCTAGTAATAATAATATCCTGTGATGGCGTATGGATGATTTCCAAGGCAATTAAGATTTGATAGGACTGTACTAGTACATGGTTTTCTTCTATTCACTATGAAACCTACCATAGCCAATAAGTAAACATTTATTTGTTACATTATTTTGTATGTAGGTGGGCAAATGGGTATGAAGGGAGAGGTAACTTTTTTATTATTTAGCAGCGCGTCTTACTACCCACACGGATTATACGCTATAAGTACTAATTACGCTAATGGATTAGGAATTGGGAAGGTTGAATTAGAGGAAGTGAACCCGCATTTGAGTGGAGTGAGAGTGGAAAACCATTTAGGAAAAACCACCCTCTGTTCACCCGACCGAGATTCGAACCTCGATCTCCCCGTCCTCAGCAGTCAAGTTCAACACGACTAGCGCGATAGCCAACTACGCCACCGAGGCAGGTAGGGAGAGGTAACAATATACCAGTACGATTTTTATTAAACCTACTAGCCCTGCTAACAACCTATGAAAATTGTTTACGTACAACTGGCCCCGTCCATTCTGATCAAGGTAGGTTTCGTCTTCTGTTTATTATAGAGCCACACTTGAAGTGTATTCAATCTGACCATTAAACTGACCCAGCCCATTCTGATCAAGGTAGGTTTCGTCTTCTGTTTATTATAGAGCCACACTTGAGATGTGCTAAGTCTAATTATAAAACTGGCCCTAAGTTTGATTATGAATCTGGCCCTAAGTTTAATAATAGTTTAATATTAGGGGTGAGAATGGGAAAGATATTTTAAGAGAAAATGCAAATCAATAATTGTGAGGGGAGGGTAATATCAACAGCGGAAAGCCCCTAAATTACACACCCCTCCAAGATTTAAACCTGTAGCTATTAATACATTATATTGCGAGCCTGAATATTTAAACAGAGTGACGACTGTCACGTGAAACCGAAATATAATGCTAATTTTATCAAAATCAGAAGTGTAAAACAATATGTAATCTCTTGAAGTTGAAGTGACATTCTTTGCATAATTGTGCATTATAAATTATAGGCCTTGACTGCCTGACTATTGAGCTTAGTCGGTATCACGTCTACATACAAATCCTAGAGTCGTAGGTTCGATTTCCAGTATTGACCGATAATTTTAATGTTAGAGAACTCACGTTTTATCTTTCACAGTGATGAATTTACTGTTGTAGATATTTTTTCCTGTAATAGAACTACATTATACATTTAAATTAGTATTTTCTCAACGATAATTTTATATCACAAAAATTGATTTGCATATATGTCGAAAAACTATTTTTCTTTACAGGTAAAAAAAAAAAAGTGGACCCAACATTTTATTCTTCATTTGTGAGTAAATTACGATTCCAAACACAAGACGATAGCCAAGTGGAAGATTATAGGTTGGCTATGAGTCTTTCATATAGGCATCATCTTTCAACATTTATTTAAATATTTTATAATTAGATTATTTTGTAAGCAATGTAGATTGATGGTTACAAGAAATTAATTTAATATAGCAAACATTTAAAAACAATCCTCTTTTACATTTTTTTAACCTTTGGTGGGTATATTTATCGTTGACGGATAACTACCTAACAATTAAATCTTTCTAGATGATCTAAATTTAGACGCCTTGAAAACGTATTTAAAATTACATACTCCATTTGACGAAAGTATCTTTGCTCATGCGAGGTCATATCTATCAACCCCCCTGATATTATTTCTACAGTGGAGAGAATGAGACGTAGACTCTAAAGGGGAGACAGATAACTTTCGGTGAAGTAAATCATTTAAACCAGAGGTACACTCCGTTTACCCTAAAGGTAGCAATCCTAACTCCACGCACTATACAGGGTGGCCCATGGAAAAGTAGACCGCCCCTTATGTCGAGGAGTTCAATCCTCTTCCACCCATATTGTGACATGAAGAATGAGCAAGTGTACTGCTTGTCTAAAGCTTTATTGACTCATTCTTCATGTCACAATATGGGTGGAAGGGGATTGACCTCCAATTCAGAGTGAGGCGCTTGCTGGATATAGGAGGCGGGCTATTTGCCGTGGGCCACCCTGTACTATGGCCTTATCTCATAAGCTGCGCCATTGTAGAAACAAGCAAGGCAAGCTCGCTATCTTTCAGGGTAAACAAAGAGTAGACTAACCTTCAGGGAGGTTTATATGCAGCCTATACTCAGTTTAGTCATTGTTAATTTTTCTTGTAAGGTTGGAATTTTAATGACATTTGTATTAAAAACAATTTTTTTTGGTTACATTGTTATAAATAAATAAGCAAATTTGAATACACTTTAATATTACATCCTTTTTCAGTTTTGGTGCATATTTAAACAACCAATTTTTCTGGCTAAACTATTATAAATAGATAAGCAAATTCGAATAAACCTTAATATTACATTCTTTTTCAGTTTTGGTGCATATATAAACATAATAATTAAGTAATTAAGTGAATAGTTTTTAAAATAACGAATGATTACTAGCAAACAATAACAATTTTTCATTTATAAAATGATAATAATAATGTATAGCGAATATATAATATGTTTATAATATTTAACTATTTAAAAAATATATATATTCAGATTAATCTTTCTTTATTTTAGGATAATTTAATAGTATATAACACTTTTAAGATAAACTATTTTGTTTATTGGTGTTTTAATAAGGTATAAAATTTAATATTCAAACACTATTTATTTAGTACTTGAAGAAAAGAGTAAACTGCATATTATTTTAGTAAAATTATTTTTAATGTTCTAAAATCTAGAAAACCGAGGTTAAAAACAAAAAGTCTAGATTGATATGTACCACTGTCCCACTTAACATTTTATAATGTCTCTGAACTACAAGACGTAAAATATTTCGTTCAAATAAGAAAACGTTGAGACTAATTAAAAAGCTTCTCTGTTGAAGGAAAATCAGCTAGTGCTAGTAAAAGAAGAGTGTAAAATTGCGCAAAGTAAAGAGAAAGAGCGAGGGATATTGAGAGAGAAAAGATAATATAAAAATTTACAACTGGAAAGAGGTAGAAAAGAGTGACAGAGAAAGAAAATTAAATTTTATTAAAATGCTCTAGGATTGGCTGATCCGCGAAGAAAGCAAAGTAACGCTTTCCCTCTATACAGAATATCTTTCCACCCATCCCCATTTTCTACGAAACTTTCTATCTTCTTTTCCAATCCTCTTTCATTCTATCTTCTTGTGCAAGCAGTGACTATCTCCAATGTTTAATTATATTATTTATATATTTCTTCAATTTATGAACCCGTTAGCTCAGAATAAATTTTATTTATTTGATGTAAATAAAAACGGTACATTTATAATGCCTAATATAGCATTCCAAATATATGTTATCTAGTTATATGAGCTATTACAAATTTAGTAAAAAAATACAAAGTTATTGATTTATTAATGAATATTCTATGAATTATACTTGATAAAGTGATAAATTTTTTAAATGAAATATAATTTAGATATAATTAAATATGTAACAATATCTTGAATGTTAAAGAATTCTTATATGAATTTGCAATATATTATTATTCTCTCAATTCCCTTTTTGTCAATTTGATTCGAATGATGTAGAATGTATATATTGATAAATGAATTAATACAACACGAATGATTCTGAATTTAAAACCATATTTGGAATTTTAAAATACATAAGATTTTTTTAAATTTCATTATTTAAACGTAGTATTAAAAGTCATAATTCCCACGTAAATATTTTTCATAGGAATTCAATACAAGCAAACATTGTTCATTTTAGAAAGGATTACATGCTTAATTTAAAAAAATTAATAATTCAATTTATTTCTAAGAATCCTCAAATAAATATTCGAAATGTTAAAATATTTAGAGTGATGAAATAAAACTTAAATAACATTGTTATCATTTTTTAGATGATTAAATTTTCTTTTATAATAGTTTAGTATTCCCCTAATTTATTAAATGGAACCTCTTTAGCTAAATTTAGTGGAACCTCAACCCTAGTGTAAATAAAATATCTACATGGATATTAAATGTCTCTCTAAAGGTCAATATATACATATAAGATGATTTTTAGACTCATATACTTGACATTAAAAGCTATTAAAGAGTAACACATTAGTAGAAAGATCAGTTAAGATACATAACAATTATATTCATTCAACAACTAACAATTATATAAATGATCACGTCCAAACAAATATAATATAAATCCTATATATAATAAATAGATTTAATTTATATAAATAATTATTCAAAGAATCTCTAGTATAGTATTTACACTAAATAAGATATTGCAAAAGATGAGTTAAGAAAAATGATACCGGAGGCTTAATGGAGTAGTCCTTGAGAGTAAGGTTCGTTTCTTGGCTTAATATTAAATTCCTAATACGTTATCATTACTATTTGTAAAGTATTGTATCTTTATTTTGTTATGTTCTGATGTCTACTTAAGTATTTAAAGGATGTATAAAATAATTAAAGACCACATTATATAATAAAAAACTGAATTAATTAAAACCAGCTTAATATATTTTTTTAAATATCCATATCTATAAACCAATCTGTTTTTTTCATTATTTTTTTTTTAAAAAGGAAGAGTGTTGTGGAGTTGAGGAGTTTTTGCAACAACCTCACTATTTTCTCTTACAATATGCAAAGTTAAAAAGGGGCGGTTGAAAGGGGTAGGTAGTACTTTTATATCCCTCCCACACCCCCTACTGGGTCTTTTAAAATTCCCCCCTACTACTTTAATTCTAGACGGCCATTTTGAAAGTTCTTAATATTTTGCACTGAGCAATGAGTTGATGGAAGGAGAGGAGGTGGGTGTATGGGGGAGGAGGTGGGTTGGCAATAGGGTGTGAGGTAAGGGGAGACCGGGTAAAGGAAAGAATGATGAGAAGAGAAAGACTTGAAGAAGTGAAAGTAAGGGAGAAAAAGATTGCCAGAAAGGAAGAAAAAGAGGGTGAAAGAATGAGAAAGAGACGAATGTATTAGGTCGTTGCAGAGGTTGGGCTACACAAGAGTCGTATAAAATTCTCTATAAAATGTAACATTAAAAGGAATACGAACTCTTCGTTTAGTTATTACGGCCCAGAGTGTCACATACGACATGGGAAGTAGAATACACATTCAAAACAACGGTTTTTATGACCTTCATTAAATATTCGTAATTAAATTAGACGTTTTGAAAACTTACTTTGTAACAGGGTTTAGTTCTACGCGAATAAAAATAATTTATACGAATTTTTTATTTAATTATAGCTCTTTGTAAGTACTATAGTATTTTTTTATTAATTTAGTTTACCAATCTGATTTTAATTGTTATCTGTAAGAAAAAGAATAAAGATGGACGTAAAACATATAAATAAAATTAAACAAACTGAACTTGGCAATGACATTGAGTTTTTCGATCACTATTGTCTTCTTTTTTTATATCTCATATCAAGAGAATGTATTATAATTGAGAAATTGTTCAAACTTAAGAGTATGATAAATATTTACGTGTTATGATTGTCCGAAATGAAAATAGTTTATTTTGCAATCCGTCTTACCCTATCCTATGTCCCTGGCCAGAGATCTGAAAATGCTCAATGAATTTTGTTCAAACTTGATATTTAGATGCCTTAGGGCAATAACTCAAAATTACATTTTTCATTTTGACGCTATACCTCAAATTAAGAGTAGTTAACTGATGAGCTATTATTTGAATTCCAAATTTTTTTTAAATATATTTTATGATTTTTTTTAAATGAATACGTATCTAGGGTACGTTTTATATCCATATAATGCTTCATATGTGGACTCAAGTAAACATTTGTTAAAGGGTAGTTCACTAAAAAGTAATTTTCAAAAATTCAAAATATTTGTAAATTGCCTTTAATGATTTTGTTTAATGTATGTATCTGGGGAGTGATTTACATGACAAATAAAAATGTATTCTTGGTTTTTGGAGGAAATTCTTTTAAGGGTAGTTTACTTTTGTTTTTAACATTTAAATATTTAAAAAAATGTTTATCTCGTGTTCGTGCTAAATTAGGGTATCTCTTAATAATCTGCTTCATAGATAATTATATTTATTTGACTTTTTTAAAATTCATTTTAATAAAAGTTCGATGACATATTTTTGTGAAATTTGATTAAAAAATAGCATTTCTAACAGTTTGTCTCATAGTTTGTACAAGGAGACTAATTTGCATGATGGACTACTGTAGCTATGTTTATTTTCAAAAATAAAATAATATTAGGTTTTTCTTTCACAAAATGGGCATTGAAAATTGAGTTAAAAATGGATTTCTGGGTATAGTATTTGATGATATTATATATTTAAAATGATTAAATTTGAAACTTTTATACACAGTAAAAAGTAATCCGAGGACCCTGGGAAAGGTATATAAGGTTGAATGCCAAATATTCGGAAGCATGTCAAGATCGTTGAATCTCTTAGTTTAAGGCGCCACCATTAAATCATCCTAGTACATCTCCTGGTTAGGATGGAATTTTAATTATTTACAAGTGGAGAGATCAGTTGTGTTTGTGTAATTCCGAGTTTAATACATTCATGAGATTCACTACATTTATAAACATGAATCAGTTTTTTGTTAATTTCCTATTTATGAACTTTTGCAACCTATTTATTTGTGTTATCGTCTAGCTTAGCTAAGGAATTTCTCGCAGCGCATCAGGATGCAAGGTAGAGTTTGTTTGCTGTATTTATTGATTTTGCAAAATAAGCTTTATCATACAACTGATTATCGATATGAAAATCAAAAACTGCCAACGTCAATTTGGCATCTGGTTTCTTAATAAAGGTTCCCAGGATCGATTCAAATTATAAAATTAAAATCTTATTATTGGTGAAATTGGGACCACCGTTTTCATAATACTTAATTAGCAACCAAGATATTATTGTTAAAACAGTTTTAAAACCAAGCTAGATTTAATATAATGGACTGATACATAGAGGGGCAATTTAAATTCCACAAATTGATACATTTAATTTCCATATAGTTAAAAAACAAATACATTTATAATATACTAGCTTTGATAGAGTAAACCCCAATTTTATCAATGATAAACTTTCCGGAAATGACGGGTATCGAATTAGGTACCTTTAACTCGTAAGATATGCGTGCTATCAATAGAAATTGGGAGTTGACGTGAAAGTTTCAGAGCCCATCTCACAGCCGATAAGTAAGAATATAGGAAACACGATATCACTCGTATCCTATGTCACATCTTTATGGGGAAACAGTGAGATTAGGATCAGTTAAATAAAGTGTTCATTTTAAGGTAATTATTTTAAAATGGTATTGTATAGCTTTAAATTTGTTAAAATGTTTTCCTGCTATCAATTTTACACTGTCTTCGAACGAACAATATAGAAATGTGTAATATGAAGCAGAGCCTAGTTCAAGCTGTACTAAATACTTAATTTACAAACTAGCTGAGTATTGAGACTGTTATTTATGTGGGCAAGATAAGATAGCACTATTAAGAATGGTGAAAGGCTCACATAAGAGCAAGCTATGGACCATCATAGAAAACTTAAAGCTTAGAAAATATTTTAATCACAGCTTTAATGAGATATTATGAAATTATTTTATAATCAATCATTTCGTTTTTAATTTATTTGAGAAATTTAACTTGAACTTTCTGTACCTACTGATTATACCAGCACACGACTTATAAACTAACTTAAATCTAAAACAGATACAACATGCGCCCTGATGTTAATTCATCACTTATAAAGGATAAACCAATATTTCACCAGTTATCAATTTATCGGTCATGCCAAGAATAGATCCTGCGACCCTTAGCACAGGAGAGAATCAATACTAACTTTGCTAAGGTGTCAAACATCAATAATTATAAAAGTTAGTTTTCTTGCTCTCTTGTTCATCATTAGTAGTGTGAACGGTTAATAAACAAAGATTAACCCTTGACCCTGTAACCTGTTTCCAGGTCAAGATCATTCTAAAAATAAATGTTGACCTAATTTTCAGTAATTGAACTAGGAATAAAGACGTGAATCTAAAAATTGATGTGGATTACTTTTAAGTCATTGAACTCGGCTGTAAAACTAAGTAGTTCCAAAATCAGATCCTGGAAGTTGTGATCTACTTTAAGTTCATTGAACCCAAATGTGAAAGTAGGCCATTCGAAAATATATGGTGAAGAAATTGATATAATTTTAGGTAATTTAATCTAGATATTAAAGTAGATAATGCCAAAGTGGTTTGTTTTGCAAGTTTGGTGGTCAATATTAATGCTATTTTATAACAGAGTGAAAAGAGGTAACGGGCGACATCTCCAATATGTGGCAACCTTGATGACGTCATCCAGATGTAATGTCAGGCACCAGTTTAGCAGTGATTATTCTAAAATTGTTGTAACAGGAATATATGGAGTGAGTCATGTATTGCGTGAATATAACACAATATTGTAGACATATATTAATTAAGAAACAACAATATGTTTTTACACAAATATCGGATTTAATCATTCGTACTTTGTCTTCTGTGTCTCTTAGATGTATTGGTAAAATAGTTTTCAGTCCATAATCAAGATAATGCCTTGAAGTATATAATTAGACCAGCTTTATATTTTGTTATTCCTCCATAGGCTACTAGAAATCGATGACATCCATGGTCTCTGTTAGCATATCGCATACACTCATGATGATTGTTTCGATAAAATCGTTGACTTATATGGTGACTCGCATCGACCATACATTCCTCTTGTGGCGGTGACGTTGACGATGTTCCACATTTCACATAGAAGTCCCCAGCTTGAGGTGAGATTGTTGATCCATTTAAGTGAAAATATGCTGTCCTCATGTATCTCAATTATCGCGACCATATGCCCACCAAAATGCATTGTTGAGATATTTTATTACTAGTAAGTTTATCTTTTGAGAAGTATATATTTTTTTGAATACCTTTGATATTACCACCTGTAGTTGCTCAACTCAGGATACTCTGTACAATTAACACCACAACATTGTCTGAACATATTTCTGTCTGAAGAAAGGGCGTACAGTAGTTGTTGCCCCACATGCCGACAATGACGAGTTATTTTTCAACATTGTTAAGTGGAAACAGCCTTTTGAAATTTCTGGATAATGCGAGAGAAAACATCTTAGCGTACTTGTTGTCTTTCAATGATGAGTGATCGCCTCAACGACTGCCATAAACTAAATAAAATTATTGGTGACTCACTGTGGGGACGCCGCATTACAGCCACGAAATCTTGAGTTGGGAGACATTAAGCACTCTTGTCGGAGGCGACCTCTTAAGGGATGAGAGGAAGCAGATGACTTGAAACATGCGTGACAACAACTCAAAACCTTGGTGTCAATGTTGTATCATTTGTGGGCGAAAATAGGGACAGTAAGGTTTTAGTTGGAATGTTTTGGGTGTGGTGTAAAAGTTTGATTAGACCCAGGTTAATAGATTTCTCTACTAAGTCTCCGAAAGAGGCATTGAGGCAAGCTCAATTGCACCAGCTCTTATCGCTAGAATGTGCGAACTGGGTACAATCCAGAGTAACCTTACATAAGACAAACCCCTTGGATGTAGAGGGGGTGAGAAAAGAGAAGAAAATTAAAGGAAATTTCTTAAAATTTTCCTTTTATTGTTCTAAATAATATATGTGTAATTAGAAATAAGAATACCGGGAATTGTCCATATCAACTCACGAACGATGTAATATAAAATATTAAACCATTGTATGTAGAAAAAGTTGAAATAAAGAGAAAGGATCAGATCTAAAGAAAGATGAATCGTCATACAGAACATAAGAATAACAACCTATATGATCCACCTATCAATCCGGTTAGAGTAATCATTCGAAGGCTGCCCAGGAAGATCCTTAGTTATTTCGAGTAGCACCTCCCTCACTGGTGGCAGCTCATCCTATTCCTCAAGAGCATGGAACACGTCCTGCCAGAATCACGCCAACCCTCCCAGAGATTTTACATGTGAAATATAAAGGGACCAGTGGAGGAAATATAATCTGGAAATCTCCTCCATACCCAATATACAACAGTCAAATCCTTTCCCAAGGAGCCCCCAACCATCCTCTGCTCTCCAACCATCAGCTCCCTAAAACAGAACCCCCTTCCCCGTAAGTAATCTCCCCTAACTCCTAATTCCATTCCAACAGAAAATACTTATGGCCATACACTCCTACTAGAGTCCTTCCAATCAGGGTCCCTCGGGAACCAATTCAATGCCAACTTTCCATGACTAAAACCCTTGGAGCTTAGCTATACTTTAGTTTTCCTATGACCAAAACCCTTGGAATAAACCTGTTCCCTTGAAGAATATGAAAAGTTGGGTCTTGGTGGACATTGTCACGCAGGAAAATTTGGACGAATAAGGGGAATGACGAAGCTTACCTCCCGCCTTCAGAATACTCCCAAACACAAACTCGACCAACACCAACGTATCAAACCATCAGGATAGCAAGAAAGAAGACAATAAAGGCCGAAAACTCATGATGCTATTCCTTGAAATTGTACCTCGTTATGAGACCCCCGCTAAAACATTTTTGTTAATATATGTCAAGTGTTACATTATATCGGGTAATACCCAAAATTATCAAGGTACTTTTCTAAGCCATTCTTATCGATAAAAATGGTGACCTAATTCACTCCAAGTTCGGTGTTGATTTCGATAGAAGTATAATGCGGTATTCTTCCAGGCAGTTGGTCAACAGGTAAAACTTCTGAACATACAGAACGAAAGCACTATGATGATCTGCTCATGTCTTATGGTGTGTGTGTTTATCTTCGATCAGCTAGTTTCAAAGTCCTCAAACGATGGCGTCCAAACAGAATTTCCAAGAATAAATATGTGCCATACATATGGTGTGAGCCAATTTAAGTATTTACAAGGACGAACATCGTATGTCGAGCATTAGAACCTTTTTTCTCTTCCTATACCGTGATGTAAACATTTATGCACGCAGTGTGGCAAGAGGAACGAGGGATTCCAGATAGTTGCAATCCACATCACCAATATCCGAAGTAATGCCATGCAGTAGGTTTACGTTATATTGGGCTTAATTTTAGAGACAGTGGAAGTTCTTCCTAGGCGTGAGGTGATTTAAACACATAATAGGGAAGTAAGGTGACAAATACAGATCATACACTTAGTTTCTCGAGGAGAAACCGTTTGTCTTCATCGAAGTATGTCCAGAAATCCACAAAGACGATATGTATTTAATTGGATAGAAATGTGAATGGACGTTGCTTATACTAAACCCAAAAATAATACACCAAATTTCTTTGCTTGTCTATGATGATGATGTTGTAAAATTCTACATACAGTTGACGTTTTCAATGAATAGCTCTAATAAACTAGCGTCGATGTTCAGATATACATGCATAGTCAAATTCCAATTTGAGGTCATGTGGTCAGACAAATTCAATGTGAGTTCAAAAGTCATGAGATAGTATCCCTCAGGGTAGGCTTACCGTGTTATGTCACTAACCTCGTTCATAAAAAGGAAAAACCTTTCCGAAAACGGTGTGTGGTAAGACATGACGTAATTATTGTTTAAGAAATTGTACTGCTTCGGTTTCAACGGAATGCGTTTGATGACCTCGTACAATGAGAATTGATACTGTATCTTTGTAAATTGAACAGATTCTTGGAAGTGTTTCCGTTGAACTCCACGTTGGATATGAATCACAAAATGAGTTGTTTGGGTGATGGTCTCGTGAATACTTTGTACACCAATTTTCTACTCATGTCCAATAGAATGGTGATAATTTGTCTTTCTATGAGTGATGGTATACTTTGGGAGACTAACATTTATTTTTTTGGCACAGGCCAACAGTACAGACAATGCGACTATGAAATGTAAATTTATAAGAGAGGTTTCGACGATGTGGACCTTAAACCTGCTGATTTCAGAAGAGACAATAAGACTGAACATGTCACTTTAACTTACCAACTTGTTTTGGAGCTCGATACGGTCCAAATGTTATTTATCATGTTTAAACACTTCACTGCATTGATATCCTAAGAGACTCTAAGTATTGCTTTTTGAAAGAAACGATGGTGTGCCTCAAATACATTGCTGTTGATGGTTGAAAACATTTAAAATGGTCTAGGGGTGTATACGTACCATAGGCAAGAACTCACATGCGTTCTTTGGGTTTCACTGTTTTCACTATCATATGTCTTAATGAGTTATTTGAACGTATTAGTGTTGCTAGGCGCTGATACTCGTTTATGGTTTAAAAACAAATCCACTTGTATGAGCTGTAAGTGCAACCAAAAGATGGCGCGAGCTGTTTTATTCACATCGGTGATGCACCAACGTCAGGTTTAATGATATAATGTCTAAGGTACATAAATTACAGTCGGAAAAAGATCGATATATAATTCGTCTTGAACAGTAACGGTAAAAGATATTGGTGAAACCAGCGTGAAGGAAGAAACAGGCATGCACTGGAACCAAAGTTTTTTTAAGACTTGTTTGTGTCGACTGGATGGTAAAGAAATCAAGCTCGCTGTTGGCATACATGCATGACTGGAGGTATAGAAAATACATTTCAACTTAAAATAACTACTGCTCATAATTCTTAGGTAAACACCGTGTCTGGTGTTAGTATGCTCTATATAGCTGGTCAGATACGTAGTCTATTCTTCTCCTTGTGGTTGCTGCATCAGCCCGGATGCTCTCACGACGGAGAGAGTTTGATAGAGGTATCTTCCCATCTAGAAAGTGATTTTTCAAAACTGCTATAGCATTCCTTTTTGTGACGATCTCTGGGCAATATTCTTCTCTTCCTTGATAGGTTTTGTGGTGATCTCAACCGTCTGGTCAAGGATATTTGATTAGCTGAATCCTTGTATCGTCATTTTTATGTTAGTGGGGTCCATAAAGAACCCACCCGCTGTACACTAAACGGTTTGCAGTGAGTATTCGGCCGGTCAGGACACATCCACAAGGTCTTATCTGGGCAACTTAGGTCTTTGAATCAGGAAATTGATGGTATGCATATGGATGAGTTTCTAACTTTCTCTCGTGACGCTGGAATCACACTCTAAGAAGGGGTTAACTCCTCCCACCAAGGGCCAGGCAACCGTAGGCTGCATTCTTCCCTTGCCATCCTGAGAAAGATTTCAACTGCCATCCGTAGTCTGGAGGGTTCATACTGTAGTTAGGCCTAAGGATACTCTTTATTATAAGTAGGTCAACTGAGTCAGGTATGACTTATGCCTTTGTTTTAATAAATTATTTTAATTATCACTATGTGTCAGCACCACACTGCTTTCTTGTCATTTTATTTCATTCCTCTTCTTCACTCCTTAAAGCTCTAGGCTCACTCGTCCCACGCCTTCTTATAATTAACATATTAACTAAGCGTCTCTAGCCTTGGGCCACACAGCAATGAATCTCTATCGTGTAAAATATTTAATTACTTCTCAAGAAACCAGATGAGGGCACCCCAGCCATTATGTCTTCGCCCCAGGTATTCCCAATCAAAGTTCACAAAGGTTAGCTAGTTAATTTGTTTTCTCTGTGATAGATAATTTAACATATATGAAAAAATCTCGTTTCTTAACACCGCAAAGTTACCCAATCAGATTGGATCCCTGTTTGCCACAATTCACTGGTGTGGCGTTTAACGGAGATGGCCTCCGCTCGTCTTTGGATAAAATTAGGCTCGATGGTACTATTGAAGTGAGTCTAGATCCACGTCAGGCCTATTTCTTACTAAGTTTGTCGTAATAATATTGCATGATACCGAATAAAGAGAGAAACTTTGCGAGCATTTTAGACGCAAGTCACGTTCCTCTTTCTTCTGGGGTGACACTGGGTCTGGTGTTGTCTGCTATTTAGATCTGAGTGAGTGGTCCTTCCCTTACAATGAATCGCACCATCTGGGACGCTCTCGCGAATGTGATTGTAAACAGTCTGACTATTGGGATTTTATTTCTCTAAAATGACTACAGAGTTTTCCTTAAGGTGGACTCCGGGCAAAGTCCTATTTTTTCTGGTTGGCCTGATGGACTGAAAATTGTGAGGAGCAACTATGTCCCTTTAGGTTCAGATGTGTGTGTGTGTGTGTGTGTGTGTGTGAGAGAGAGGGTAAAACCATTTCCCCAACCCAAAACACATCAAGTGTTTGGTAGTACTGGCCTAGTTTCGGTTAGGGATACCTGGTCAGAACATATTAAAGATGTTTTTGAAGGGCAACATCTGGACTTGGAAAATTAAGATTATATCTAATGATGAGTTTCCTACCTCCCCCCCCATGTAAAGATGACTTTCACACATGACGAGATCAAATACTCATGCTCGGGGCCAGAACAATTTGGTAGTGGGGACTAACCCAACAATTCAATAAGTTCTGGGCCTTCTAAAAGCTGGGGTCGTGTGTCTAAACCATCCAAGTTTCTTGCAGTGGTGAGCTTTGGGTGCCAAATAGATTTCGTATCTGTATAAAACCACAATTTCAAGGTTTTACACGGAGATCGGTTGGGGGGGTTTACTTTCCTGGGACCACCGTGGGCAGGGCTTAGCTATTTAAGACTAAGGTTCGTCGTCTCAATCTTTGGAGGGGCCCTTTTATACTCTTCGGTTATATGACTAAGTCTAAATACATATGGGGCTAGAGACTCCAAGGGCTGAGTGGGTCATGACATTAGTTCCTATTTATCTGTTTTATTTGTGACATTTTTATGCCAAACAAGGGTAGAAGTATGACATACAAACTTATTTAGACATTTATATAACCCAAACCGGCTAATAGTGAGTCAATCTTATGCGACAATTAGTTTATAGCTATTTCCAGCCTCATTGGCGTAATGTCGTTGGTCTTAGAGATGAAAGAAGGAAAATTAGGTCTACAATTTTTTCCGTAAAATTTTTAAAAACAGAAACATTTCTATTATTATTTCTGTATATATAAATTTCACTCTTTAAAGATGCAATCAAGAAGTAGAAATCTCAAATGTCAACGTTCAACTTAAGATTAATTTTCCCTAATGGTGTTAACACCAGAAAAATTATCAAATTTGCCTTTGTGGCCACACGGTCTAACTCGCTACTCCAGGCAATAGACTAATAGACTAGACTGCTGATGAAAGTGAGATCGATGTCCGATCACTGTCGGGAACACTGAGGGAACTTTTTCCTAAATAGTTTTCCGCTTTCGCTGGTACCATTCCTCTACGATCAACCTTCCTCATCCATAGCACACTTGCGTGATTAGTACATGGGCCCGAACCCGAACCCAAACCCAAACGGTTAATAAGACGTGGTTCTAAAAAAAATAGTAAGGAAACAAATGAATGCGAGCCTTTGTAGAACCGTTATATTCATAAATCATACTTCAATATTTTATACTCAATAGGTTAACTAAATTAATTTTAACGTTGGTCTGACATTTTTCTCCCCCCCTATCATCCGTGCTTCTAATCTATCCTTACCCCTTACCCACTCCCATAACTTATTCTTATAACCAATCGTTGCTTTACATACTATATTTTGCAGGATAATAGGCTCTAGGGGTCACCTGTGCAATTTAACTACTCCACTGCAAGCCACCAATGCGAAAAACTACCAGGAAAATTTTTATCTCTGGATGGGCCTCTCTGAAAGGGACCACGTTAATATGCGAGGTCTGAGACCACATTGACACCTTTATGAAACGCTTATTTTCTATGGCTCTGTCACCACTTGACAAAATCGATGTTCTTAAACAAGCTGCTAAAGTAAATACCTTATTAAATGCAGACTTTGATAGAGAACACCATCATAATTAGAGGATACGGTTGTTCCCACATGGTTGACGTAACATTTTTGGTAGAATCAGTTAATGATAATCAGCGTCAAAAATGAAAATTCACAAAAACTTTTCCAATTTCAAATGGCGCAGGCCCAGATGTGTTTGCTCTTATATTGATTTAAAAAATTTTAATATCCCATAAAAGCACAGGCACGTAGTGCAAAGAAGTATAAAGATGGTCCTTTGTGAGTCGTACTTATAGTTAGCGTTGCTCACGTAAACAATGCATACAAACAATGCTAAAATGTCACCAACGGGATCTACAACTTCGTGTAAATGTACATCTAAGAAATAAGTTAAGTAATATGTTGATTGAATAGAATGGTTTATGACTTCTATTAATCTAGATTAGGGTTAGTATGTTATCTGTAGACTTAATTGACTAAATAGTGTTAACATTTCTATTTTTGAATGTATAAACAAGCGTAGTAAAAGCTTTAGTATTCATATTCGAGTATTTTTCTTACGGTTTAGATATTAAACGACTTAGAGATCACCAGTTCTTTGATACCAACATATTTTTTCAGATTGAGTTTAATCATTTTACATGACACACTAACCATCAGCCTCCACCTTGTTGTACAATTTAATGTTGTTATCTACATATACGGTGTTGAGAATAAGACTACTGGAATTTGGATGAACTAACTTCCCTTCATATATTGAGTCTGAGATGGTAATATAAATGCCTGTTGATATTCCTGAGCAAATTTGCCGGGAACTATCTCATAGAACAGTCGTTAGGCAGAGTTGTTCAAAACATTTCCTTCGTGACCTGGATTTGACGTATATGGATATGATCCATAAAATTAACTTGGTGAAGTAACCTTTACACTGAACAATCACTTTATTTCTGATGCCCTTACCCTTGGCACGTGTAAATGTATCATGTATTAAAAATACAGGGAATACGTACACTACGTGCTGCATTTTTTTTTTCTTAAAACGTCCCTTACACCTCCTCTACGCTGGATCTGCTCATCCTTGCATGATGGGCTGGCACAACACAACGCTGAGGACTTTAAAAAAATATTCGCTCATATTGTTCACTTCCCTCTTTTCAAACTTAATTTTGGCTTTGCTTATACGCACAGTGTCGCTGACTTTGAGTTTTGGTTTACAATTTTATTTTTTTAGACGGTTACCAATTAGGTTGTATCTGACTTGAAGCACGTCGTATTCTGAAATTTTTGAAGATGCCGTCTTACTATTGTAATGCTTTGAACCATTGTAGGCCTCTATGAGCTCATAAAATCTACATCGTGACACGGGGTGTGTTTTGTAACGCAGTGCCACATGCGCCCCTTTAAATATCTGTTGAATTGTTCCACGTAGCGTGTATTCACATCCATATGATGGAGACTTAGTGATAAACGCCTTCTTATTTAAAAAACGGGTGTACGACACGTGACGATAATTCTTTTTCTTCTTCCGTTTACAAACTTAAAAATTTACCTTTACTTTAATTTAAAATGTGATGATTGGTGTCCCACTAGACACAAACATTTTTGATACATGCCTTCTTACATAGGACCTATTGAGCAAAAGTTAGATTATGGTTAGCATGCACATGTCACCGTAGTTGTATTTGCTGAAACTTAACCAATCGTTGGGCTCAGCCTGCCAGATAACGTTCATGTTATAGACTATCTTCCTCTTGAGAGGAAATTATTCACCATAGTTCTGTGTAAAGTGTAGGCGTTCTATATACAAAGCAAAATTAATAGTGTTGCCTTTCCTGGGCGCTTTATAAGAGACGCTGCACCTATAAATCCAACAGAATTTAACATCATTTTTACAAACAATCCAATAGGCATGTAACGACAGCAAAATATCTTGGTCCTTGTTTTTTAGTTCTTGCTTTTTCAGACGTGGAAGCTACGACGTTGAAGAGGCTTTAGTATGGGCGTCGAATATATGAGTTACTACCGTTTCGGGTTGACGATAAGTTATTTAGCGACTTTTTAATAGCCCCATTTGAAACTCTCGAATTCCTGAGTGTTTGCTGTTCTTTTTGATCTGATCTGATCTTTTAATAACAATAGAGTTTTTGATCCTCGGGGAGGCGTGTCCATAATTCTCACCTTTTTGTATTCATCCCACGTTATACTGCCTCCAAAAATAATATGTTCAAGTAAATTTAATTATTTGAACTTGCCTGAAATAATATGGTATTGAGTAACACAGCTGTAGAAATTACTGACTCTTGAGTGTTGGCGTTTTAATATGGCGAAGGTGATCTACCTTGTTATGCAGATAGCGGTGTAGCACTTGTTGGTATAAATTCTATTTATAATATTCGTCAAGTCTTGACTCATGAGACTATTAAATTGGTGGTCGATGATGCTAACGGATGGTTTTGCTCTAAAGGGTGTAATGTTTCCAAGAACATCAAGTTCATGTTTCTTGTTTAGTCACTTATCTATTATCTGAATAATGAACCCAGGTCACTGATGATTAAGGGTGTTCATTTAATGTTAAAACTCTCATTATTTCTGAAATTATAGTCATAATTTGTCAACACTTTCTTGTTTGACCAGCTTGCTCAACACTTTCTTGTGAACGCGTAATTTTGCTAGCTGTTTTTTTTAGTTTTGAAGGCTCACTTTCAAAGAGGGTCATTCCATTTCTTGTCTGGCATTGTCAGCAGAGTGGTCCTTTCCTGAGGTTTCATGTGATGTATCCTACCTAATAGAGAGGATTTATTTAACACATCAGGACCTATTGTTGTAAAATGATCTGTAACTGGAACGTGTAGTTGTTTTTTTTACCGTAGCGTGTTTGTTACACTCGGTATATTATACTTGTTGAAAATATACTGGTTCTTTAACGGAAGCATTCAGGTGACCTTAAATGAAAATGAGAAAAATATAGGAATTGGAGTATTTGTGGTGTCTGTGTTGTTCTCATGTAAAACAAGTTTTTTTGGGGNGGGGGGGGGGGGTGAAGACGTGGTTTGCAAAGTTTTATATCTAGGCTTTAACCCTGGAATTTTAAAAAGCACTATATAGTGTGTCTTAAAAGATGTAACATTTCCTTTTCCTTGGTGGAATGTATATGAATCATTTGTTTCATTATAGCTTCCCTTGGTGAAAAGATACACTACCACTTGGTTGGCTTCCGGCATCTTGTCATCGAGAATAATCGGCCTTAGAGAGATATTATTGCTCTCACCAATTTCCGTTAAGCCCTTAGAGAATATGGCCCAAAGTTCTGGCCTGTCTTGTCAGAAATATGGTTTCAATAAAGCATATAATTAGTATATTTTTAATATAAATATTCTTTTTAAAAATAATACATTTAATTAACATAACCTCATAATTAATGCCAATGGCACTGTGCACGGAGATGTATTGATCAAACAGGGAGTTGTGAATTCTCTTGAGAAAGTCTAAATGTAGTAAATCGGGTATTTTTATATACCTTTCTTTGAATTTAAAAATAGTTTATCCAGAGTGTGTAGACTAGGGTATTATTAAACAGAGCAAAAATTGAGTCTTATCTTTTCACTTATCTCATAATTTTGACTATAGAATAACTACAAAACTTAAGAGGTAAATTATTATGACCTGCATTGAATTATTGTAATTTTTGGAAATGAGTCAATGCACCCTTTAAAGAAATTGCCAGAGCATCTCTAACTATTATAAACACATACATCGTATGCCTACACTTTACGTACGGGCTTCACGGTTTAACCTGGGTCAACGGATGTATGAATCTCAACAATAACCCTAGTGCCTATCAACTAAATATCTTATTTTTGTCGTGCCGAAATATGCTTTCGTATTTATTTTCCCTGCATTTCCGACATGAAATAAACATCAGTATTGGCGATACGCACATAAATAATTATCGTGGAGGCGTCAGTATAATATCTGTTAGCCTTTTACTCGATCCATGTACAGACAGTTTTATTTGGGAGGCCAATGGTCTATTTATGTATTTGCAAACATAAGGATACAATGGAAACAAGTCCAAGTACTTGATTGTCTCTCCGAGAGAAAGGTCTGTTTCGTGGAAAAGATTAATATAATTTGTATGAGCGCTTAAGCACGTTCCTGTCATTCAGTTTACATTTTGTGATAGAATAATAATGTTCTCAAGTCCTTGTTGGTACGTTCCATCATAATAAACATGTACTACCACATTTCTAAGACCATATGGCTGACACTCTTACACAAGGCAAAACTTGCAACACTTCTTCAGGGCACTCAGGTTACGTTTGTCCAGGTATGTGTTGGCCGCACCCTAAAAATACCGTTCTTGTTTCCATTCAAAATAAAAATTCAAGATTAAAACAAGGAAATTATTTTCTCCATATTTTTTTAGGTTTGGTCTACTTACGCAGCAGAAATTAACCAAAATACGATATACTACAAAAAGAATTATAAAGCCCATGTGAACATTCAGTCATTTCTAAACTGAAATATAATCTTTATCCCTCTAAAACCCTTCTGAAATCACAGATCGACCTGTTACTACTACAAAATCCAAGGCGTATGTTATAATCACAACACTTTTGGTTTTAATACCACCGTTCACAATATTTACAGTTAACCCATCGATCTCCTTTACAGACCACATCCGCGTAGGACATTTTGCATGTGGAATCACATCTGTGCTCGTTCTTTCTTGGAAAAGCACCCACACTTAAAGCTAACTGTAAAGGACGTCACGATATAAAGATGTCATTCCTTATTGTCGTGAGAGTATAAATCCAAGTAATCTTTATATAATGTTTGGGATGGCTCGGACCCTCATAGGGGATTTGTTTTATCCGACGTTCCTGGAACATTGTGGTGTTCTCATAAGATATGTAGGTTTGAAATTGTTTAAAATAAACGATTCCTACACCTTTCAATATACTTATAGCAGCAATTTGCGTAATTCTTCTGCTTCGTATTTCAGATAATTATTTCCTTCTTTTTTTTTTAAGGTGTTCATCTCCATGCATAATGGTTCTCTTTTAACGTCACACACAGATTTGTTGGCGAACAATTTATTGGAAAGACCAAGCGTGTCATCTTCATTTCAAAAACTACTGATTCATTAATTATTATTTGACTATATTTGACAGTAGGGTTTAGCTAATCATATCTATGATTAACACTCCTCTAGGCTATTTAATGTGACACAACTAAGCATACAATTTGGAAGATGGGAACCGTGTAATATTGCTTTGTAGCATTCAATCTAAGCTATCCAATATAGTTCACAAGTTAAGCTTATCTGCGCTTATGAATGACGTCTGGTTGACGTGTCTGCAATGTCTAAAAGCATCACAATGTTATCTTCGAAACTAACATTATCTTATAGACGGCCGATTAAAGCATTAGGTTTGCTCTCTGGCTCACCAAATTAGTTGACATATTCACGGTACACTTAAAAACAGAGTGGCAACTGTTTCAATCTCTCTTCAACAAAATGAAAAGAAATGCATTTAGCCTGACCTCCACCTATTTGGTCTACCGGGTCATTAGTCCACGGAAAAAGGGAGGGCTGAGATTCCATTATAGGTCCCACCCACCAACAACGATACTGCGGCTTGGAAGTGATCGTGACCAACTAGCTTGGTTCTGCTCCACATCCTGTGACGTCTCCAAGTGGCAGATCCCCGTCTCCATGGCTTTCCGTTAAGGAAGTGGTCACACTTACATCTGGTCACATGGGCTCTTTGCCCTGGTTCCCAGCTTCTCACTCAACTAAAAAAACACAGGAGTTGGAAAATTGAAATTAAAAAAACAAAAACTAAAAACTAAAACCTTTTGTAAAAACAACCTCGGTTCATGTTATCATTTACCCATATTAAACGTTGCTAGTTTATTAACACTGAAAAGTAATAAGTTTAATTTTATTATAAAGTAATAAAATTTGATACAATTATTCAGTTTATTTATTAAATTAAAATATTGTGACAATTAAAGGCTAGGGTATAGTAACACAAATATTAATTTATAGCTAGTAACAAAATTTTGGATTATAATATTTCATTAAGCTACACCAAATTATTTACATTTGAAAAATAGGAGAAGGTTCCTATTTATAATTTAAAATAATTATTAAATACCTAAGATAGATTAAATCATATAAGTTAGGTACACATATATTTCATTAACAAACTAACCTTAAATTTGTTACAATTTAGATACACTATACTGTACCAAAAAGATGCAAATTTTTAATAACTAAACATCAATAAATATTTTTCAAATTACTTTTTTAAATAGATTTTAAATATATTATTATGTTTAATGTAAAACATTCCTGTTTATAATATGAAATAAAATGGTTTGAACCATTTAAAAATATTAAATTTTCATACCACATGTAAAATAATTTTTCCACGAAATCTTAATATAACGTTATTTATTAAGATAAACATTTTTCCAATATCCATTTTAAAACCAATTTTCTAGAGCCATTTTCAAGAAATTTTAATTTTCTAAAACACTTATAAATAAAAAAATATCATAAACGAAATTTAATCAAAAAAACCTTATATATAATGTTATTTTCTAGTTTAAAAAATTCATTTTAAACAAATCGTTTGATCAAGTTTCGAAAAATATTTCAAGAGTAAAATACCCTCCAGTTAAGAGTGCATATCTTTTTTCAACCCACATGCTTAGGAGCAACGTGGGATCTTCGGGCCGACCCCCCAGCCATCGATACCACTCCGACCATCTCTGTCAAGTCGGAGGAGAGAGGACATCCTCAGTGATTCCATCAACTGAAACAAAACAAAATTATTAATCAAGCATAAAATATCTAACACACTATTATGTTTTGTGCATTTTGTTTATGTGTTTACTGACAATTACCTCGGCTGCCTGTACGTCCCGTCATATTTCAGTAGAGATTTTTTAACTAATGCAACTTCAAAGCTTTCCCTACTTCATAGTAGTTACTCAACCAAATATTACTTAAAGACTGAATCTCTGCTCACATTTCAGCTTCTATGTATAGGAAAAACGAATATGCATACGACGTCAGAACCTCTTTAAATAACCAAATCCCGAGTCATTGACTTACACTTCTAACATCTCTTTTAGTAAGAGATACTTCTACACGTCTTGGGTTTAAGGTTCTTAAATTAATTCTACACCTGTTTTTAGAATTACCTAATTTTATATTCAGGTTCAATCATCAAAAGTTATGTCAACACTTCGGGGATATTTTATTATAATGGCCTACTATTACATACGGGCTTAAAGATCATAAATAAGATCGTTTTTCCATCATCATTTTTTTAGCATCTTGTCTTACTACCCGCTCTGGTTGTCCGTCTATTAATTAGACTAATCTGTTAAGGATTAGGAATGTTAAATTTAGAGGATGTGTTCTCGCATTGTCGTAGAGGAAGAGTGAAAAATCATCCAGGGTAAACCACCCTCAGTACTCAACTGGGATCAAACCCTGATATACCCGTCTTCAGTAATATAGTTTATTGCGAACGTGAGGCTACAGCCACGCTTGCTATCTGGTCGCCGCGACCAGGTAGCAGTAGTGTATTACATTGATTCTTATGAGGGTGGCCACACTTGGCGACCAGCGTCGGCGACAGATTTTAAAACGCTTTCGTGAGCGTTTTTCAGGTCGCCACGACAAATACGCTCGCATTTATTTCTTATGGAGGTGGCCACACTTGCGTTCGTGTCGCAGCCTGTTACGAGAACACTGGACACTTGTAAGGGTTTGCTTTCGACATCATAGTTTAAAATGTCGACCAATAAGGTGCTCGGGACCACACTATTACTCCTCCACTATGCATTTTCATTAACTTTCTTGCAAACTGCCCAGTTTTTCTGCCCTTCTAGAATTTCACACTCGGTACTTAGCAATGTTTGATACCGAGCTATTTATAAATGAAGTAAATGAACGATTACCACTGTGGAATTTGAAACATCGAGACTACGCAAACAGGGATGTTAAATCCAAGATCTGGATAGAGGTTGCAGTTACAACAGTGGAAGGTTGGGATGAATTAAACAATGAAGAAAAAAATGAACAAGGTAATAACTTCTTAATTAGCATACATAAAATAATAAAATCAAACCATATACATTATAAAAACTAACAATAGATTGAAATGCTTGGCAAGGACTTGGAGTGCAAAGGTTGTTTCCAAACATAGTAGTTAAGTCCACTTTGTAAATAATATTTTTTTTAAATACCGTGAACATAGCGATAAATTGCATTCTATACGTGACACCGAAAACATTATAATTAAATAGGGGTATGTTCTCAGGTTTTTTACAAGTCTGCCCATAAGTACGTCTCTGTATATTAATGGGGTGAACAACGTATTATCTATATTTACGTTTCTTCTTCATATAACTATATACTACTATGGCTAATAGCACATCTTCACGCCTTGGTGCCATCATAACTGGTCATAAAACACGGTGACCAGGTCGCAAGCGTGGCCGGTAGCAACAAATATCATTCCACGCGACCTGGTGTCTGCGTCCAGGTCGCAAGCGTGGCCGTAGCCTAATGGTTTGCTTAGACCTTGCAGCCATCACAGTGATTATCTAATTCTAGAATGACATAATATAACATAATGTTTTAATAACCCTAAAGCCGGTCTATATATGTTTAGAAATAATTTGACCTACAGTAGGTCATGGAGCCAAAGTCACGCTACACGTACTACAATGAATTTTTTAATTTGACTAGAATAAACATTTTAATATGATCAAAGCTAAGACTTAGATAAGTTGAGCTAGAAAATTATGAAATTAATTTATAAATAAAAACATTGTGTTGTTTACAACCACATAAGTATTTTGTTTGTTTTAAGAATTTCTCTTCGCCATTTTTATAACATATTAATGATATTTTACAATACTTCTTATAATAACTTTAATCTTAATTTATCTCCATATCTTCTTTAATTTAATTTTCAGTATCCATGATTATGTTAACTTAGTACCAAAACAACTCAGAATGAAGTAATCCAGACTTTTTACAGTGCTGGATGTTACAAAGGAGTAATGGGAAACCAACACAGATAAGACTTGAATCATTCTGCATCAGCTAATTTTCTAAATCAGTTTGTACAATTTTAGCTTAACTTGTATTCTTTAATTTCAAAACAAATCTGGACTTAAGAACATTGTTTATATCAAGTTATATTGTATATTATATTTTTGTATTAATATTTTAATGTGTATATTTATGTTTTAAGACTATCCATCAACTCGTTTGAGCATTATATTTTAGTTGATTATAAATTTATCTAATTGTTCAAATCATACACTATATATCTCTAGGAAAATTATATATAAATAACCTTTGAGTGCTTGTCAATTTCACGTAACACATTAAACAATTTATTAACTGCTTAATTTATAAATTAATTTTATAATTTTCTAGATCAACTTATCTAAGTCTTAACTTTCACTATAACCACTCCTTACTATCAAATATTATTTTAGAATGTTTTATAAAATGTTATTTTAATATGAGCTTAAACCTGCCTCGGTGGCGTAGTTAGCTAACGCACTAGTCGAGTTGAGCTCGACTGCTGAGGACGGGGAGATCGAGGTTAGAATCTCGGTCAGGTGAACTGGGGTGGTTTTCCTAAATGGTTTTCCACTCTCCCTCCACGCGAATGCGTGTTGACTTCCTCTAAATTCAACCTTCCAAACTCTTAATCCATTAGCGTAATCAGTACATAAGCGTATAACCCGAACGGGTAGTAAGGCACGGTGCTAAATAAAAAAATAAATAAAAAAAGAGCTAAATTAAATTTGTACTATAAATTTTTAAATTAACTTATGAAGTATTCACAAAGATATCAAATTTAAATAACACCATGAATTTGGTGTTTAAATTTACTGTTTGTAGAATTATTTAATGATTATAAACAGTTACTAGAGGGTCGTTGCCACGATGGCAGCAGATTATTGCACTAAAATGTATATTAAACTTTTTATTGAGAAAGGATCTATATATTAAGCCCATACACACTTTTTTGTTATACGTTTACTCGTCAAAGGCTATCAACTTTTCTTAGATACATAGTTTCAGTCAGTGTATAATTTGAATATTTGTATATTTTACTCATTCTTGCCCTGATTAGAACATTAAAAAGACCCTTCTCCCAGATATATATTTATTCGTTGCACCAAACTACCCAAGTAACAATTGAGCTGATATTATTTTTAAAAAAAGGCAAGTGTTTTATTTACCATTAAATAGCTATATATGGTTTCCATGGTGTGTAAACAAAGAATGTTTGTACAGATGAACCACTGCCCACAAAGAAGAAAAAGATGAAAAATTGGCTAGGACAATTGGGTTTTAATTTAGGCAAAAAAATTTACCGGCATCCTGATTCCCTAATCATTAAAATGAATGGTCTTTTGTCAAAACCTGTTCAGTCATTTCCTCGTAATTTCTATTATTGGAAACGGGCCTATCAGATTATATATATATATATATATANATATATATATATATATATATATATATATATATATATATATATAGAGAGAGAGAGAGAGAGAGAGATAAAATGTGATAGTGAAAATGAGAATGTAAGTGTTTGAGTTTGTGATTGTATAAGTGTATGGGTGAGCGTGAAAATGAGATTGTGAGTGTGATAAAGTGAGTGTGAGTTGTGAGAAATTGAGTGTAAGAGACTGAGAAGGAACTATTGTGAAAAATAGGGTGAATGAGCGATTAATAGTGAGAGTATGTGTATATGTTATGGATAGAACTATTGCGAGAAAAGAAAAATAATGTATATTTAAAGAGAAATAGTATGTGAGAGAAAGTGTGTAAAAGAAAGTGAGATAGATTGTGTTTGAGAGAGAAAGATATTGTGTGTGAGAGAGAAAGAGAATGTGTTTGGTAGAATGCGTGATAAAGTGTGTGAGAGAGTGTGTGTGTGTGTGTGTGTGTGTGTGTAGGCGAGAAAGAGAGAATGTAAAATTATGGGAGAGATACTGTGTGAAAGAAAGAGAACATGTGAGGGCATGTAAGAATGAGTTTGAGAGAGAAAGTTAGAGGGGGAAATATTAGTTTAGAAAGAGAAAACTCGATTTAAAATTCGTTAGAGAGAGTTTGAGAGAGAGAATGTTTGAGAGAACGAGTTAGAGAGAGAAATTGAAAAGCAGATATGTGTGAGAGTGAGAGTGGGTTTGAGAAGGAGAATGGGTTTAAGAGATAGTGATTTTTAGACATAGAGAGTTTGAGATAGTGAGAGTGAGAAATTAAGAGTGGGAGAGTGAGATTGAGAGTGTTTGAGATAGTGAGATTGAGAAGAGTTTGAGTCAAAGTGTTTGAGAGAGATAGAGAGTTTAAGAGAAAGAGCATTCATTTTAAAGACAGTAAGCGAGCGTTTGAGAGATAAGAGATCATTTGTGAGATAAGAAAGCGTTTGAGAAAAATATCGCTTAAGAAAGAGAGAGTTTTTTAGACAGAGCTTAAAAGATGGAGTATAGTAAATTTAATAATGTGAAAGAAATTGTGAGATAAAGGGATAAAGTGTGAGAGAGAAAATAAGAAAAGATTATTTTATAGAGATATTTTGAGAGTGTGTGTGTGAGATAGACGTGGTACACAGATAATACCGTACTTGGAAATATCTTTCCCTCAAATTTAAGTATCAACATGTAAATACAACTGAACATACTGTATTTGTAAGAATGTGAAAAGATAGATGGGGTGCACAAAACATTACTTTTAAATTACATATCCTCAAAATCAAGCGGTAGATTGATAAAATAGCTTAACATTTTTATTTGTATTGGTTTACTATTTGCCAAAATGATCATTCAAACCCATTATTTGAAAAAAATGAACAGCAAATTTATACCAAGATAGTTAAAGTGCCTATTTTTTTTTTACATTATTGAAGATAATTTTGTTGTTTTTGAACTTATAATACATACCAAAACTTATTCAAACATCTTTTTATCATGCATGAAACTAAACGTAGAATATTTCCATGAATTTAACAACTTAGCCTTTCATCTTTGAATTATGCTCAATATTATTGATTGAAACGAGATTTAACGATAACAACATTCCAATGAAAAATAAATGTTTCTTCAGTTTAGGCATCTAAATGTATATGTGTTATGATCACATCCAAAGAGAAATATTCACCCAAAAGAATATTGTGATGTGTTCGGACCAACAAATAACGATTGAGTAATTATTTATTAGCCAAAGAGATGAATTTTATTTGGAAATTTACAGCCATTCAACAAATATAGGTTTCCATGATGATTAAACAAAGAATGAAAAACTAAAAATTATCTGTGAAAACTGGGTTTTCATAGAAAACTACATTTTATTCCGACATACTGGACTCCTAACCGTTAAAATGAGTGGTCATTTGTCAAAATCTGTTCAATCATTTCCTCGTAGTTTCTAATACCGGAAACGGACTGATCAAATTATATACAAAAGGATAATAAATTAATATAAAATAATTTAAGATACTTGCTTGCTTTTTTATTTATCGTATGGCATATTTCACCGGTAGGAACTTTGACGTCCAGGTTTGGTTGCCTTACGTGTAGACTATTAGCCACTTTGTGGCAACAGAACGTTGCCAGGGTACACATGGGAAGGAGGTTGTCTACACGTCGTAGCTGCAATGAGATGATGTTATGAGGGTTATTATGTTGGGGAGCCCGGGAGTCTTAACCTAACTTAAGACTAACTAACCAAACCATGTCCACCATTGGGATCATTCTCATTAAGGGATAAAATGCCCATATATTGGATGGGCTTATTAGTCTATTTGCTACCAGGAAATATAATATTTATATGTGACTGATAGATTTAACACTAAAGTTTAACAACCTACATTTTATTACATATCTCTCAAATAGTTAAAAACAATTTAAATTAGAAAATTTGGCCTGTCAATAAATTAAATAATTTAAAATGCAATGTTTCTTAAATCTACTTACATGTTTAGTTTTAATGATTATAAATACTACTTATTGTTTTAGTAATTTTTAGAGTAGGTAATTTTTCTTATATATTTCAAAATATTTACGATTATAGAACCCGTCATATACTAGAATTGAGCACAAAACACGATTTTAGATGGTTCTTAAGAAATGTGTGCTTATATTTAATTGAGAAATAAAAATTTTATTCAATATTTTAAACTAAAAATATTGAAATAAACCCTCTTTCATTTAATTATAACAAAGTTATTTTGTCCAAACTAGAATAATAAATAAATTACTATTTAATGTTTTTCCTGAATATAATTCAAATGAAAATATAATATATTTTTATCTAATTATTATAAACATTTATATCGCTATTTATTTAGTAAATAAATTGAAACTAATTTTTATTTCCTAAGACTATTATAAAAAATTTGACACTAATTAAATAGGTAGTAAGTAAATATATATATTAAATTTGTATAGTTAATTATAGTAAGAAAATAATTTATAATACATAAATAGTAATTATTTTACTTTATTGATTATTTTTCAACAATAATTAGATTTAAAATGAGAAATAATATTTAAATTGTGACACTAATTAAATAGGTAGTAAGTAATTATACATATTAAATTTGTATAGTTAATTATAGTAAGAAAATTATTTATAATACATAAATAGTAATTATTTTAACTTCATTGATTATTTTTCAACAATCATTAGATTTAAAATGAGAAATAATATTTAAATTGTTTAACTATAGCCAAATAATTAAAACATTTCTTATAATCAATAAAAATCAATTAAAACCCCAAACAAATAGAAAACGAACCCGTTATAAACTTATAGCCTGTCGATAAAGAACATTGTTTGTTGAAAACTTGAACTCTACAAAACTCCACGTTGAAATCATTTCTTCGATTTTGGTTAAGTAAAATATTTTCAGAAGGAAAAGTTTTTGTTAGTTAATTAGGAAACTTTTTGATACATTTTGAAACATTACTTTTTAAAACTTTCACTGTAATTTATTGGCTGAAGTATGAAGGCAGAGAAAATATTCAACGAAATCCTTTCATATGGTTTCAAAGTATACTTCAATTTTAATCATGAATCTCTACATATATATATATATATATATATATATATAATATATTTTTAGCAAAATAATTTAACTTACTTAATATATTGATACTCAGAAGTAAAATGAGGGAGATAATTTTGTTAACACAATTTTAGCTCATCAAATTATAATTATATTCTTAATTTTTAATTAAATAATTTATATAATTTACATTCTAAGTAAAAACTTGTTTTTTATGTCAATGATAGTTAACTATGATTATAAAAAATGACAATCTCATAAAAATTTAAAATTAATATTATTATTGAATAATATAACATGCATTTTATAGTTACATAAATTTATATAAATGTTTAAACAATCATAATTTACAAACTGACTGAAAATATATACCTTGATTTTCTTAAGAATAGACATTTTGCAGTACCTTTTAAAAAATACTCATATATTATTTTTGCGATCAAAATTGATCAAATCTTGTAAATATATATTATTAGTGGTTTATAAAGATATGGACAATATCTGTCTAAAAAGACAGCTGCAGATCACATGACTTGACCTATGAATCAGTGAATTTAAAATCAGTAACATTTTCTAGCTGTTTGATATGTCGAGTCGTAAAAAATAGAGGTATACTTTAAACGTATCCATTAAATATGTATGATAGGCACCTAAATTGTTTCTTTAATTAATTGATAATGATGTCTATTTATTTAAGCATTCATAAAAATTCCTTGACTATTAAATTTGACCAGCATTAGTTGATACATCGGTTTCTTTGATAATCTAAAAGTAATAACTAGCACTTTAATTCACTAATGAATAAAACACATATCTCAAGAACCAGGTAATCAAGTTTACTACAATTTGTTTTTAAAAACTATATATCAATATAATTCCTAGATAGCTTTTAAATTAGAGTGAAATGTTGTGAAGTTTATGATTGAACTGATATTTAGGGGCATGTTCGTTATTATATATTTATGGATAAATATATGTGTGCGTCTTTATCTGGGTTTGTACCACGTTCAATAATCCATTCCGGAACCAGGGCTATTTTTATTCATAAAAGCAAATCATTACTTTTATCGTATTAAAGATATATTCTTTCCAACCCACATCAGTGGTTAAATGGCTTAAGGCGTCAGTCTCACAATATACTAGCCTTCCAATGATGGTGATATTAGGGCTTTATTCCCCGTAAGGAAATTTAAATTATGAAATTTAACTTTCCGATAAGTGATTTTTAAACTTACAAAATGATTTTCTATCATTTGTTAATCTCATTAATCAATTATATCCACCCGAAACAATTAGTAAAGATAAAATGCAAGTCAACTACCTAATGACAGTATATCGTAAAATAATAACATTACTGAACCCATTCGGGACCGCAAACTCATCCTTTCCGGTTCTAAATAGATCAATGACACTAATTAAAATTATAATTTTATTTTTCTAAGTCTGCTGATTGTAATTGATTCTAAGAAGTGTCATATCTGTTAGAAAGTATTAAAGAGACACCCTGATCCACAGGTCACGCTAGTTTTTATTCAAGTATGTGCCAAGCAATCAAATATTAACTCATTAGAGTCTTAGTACCTCGAATAAAATTTTCTATACTTAAGATTACGTTATTGTGAAGAGTAGGTCGATATGGCTTTAGTTAGTCCTTGAAAATTTCTAAGAATCATGCGTAAAATCAGCAATTTAAAAGGAAAAGGTATTTTTAAAGTCGATCACAACAAAATCTGGAACTTGTTTATTTTATAACACTAAAGATTAAGTTCGCAAAATATAGTGTTTTATTTCTAATATGAAATGAAGTAAGAAGATTTTCCTTGGAAAATGTCCTGAGGCTTGAGTGAATTATGATCCATGGCCTTAAGGTTGGATGTTAGGGAACGCAAGTCAAGGTCATTATTTGTATAGCTGTTATAATAAGCTTGTTTGGCCAAAATAAATAAAATGTTGATACAGTGGCTTTATTCAGTTTAATTTTTATTGTAATCTCTAACGTACTTGATAATTTGTCATTATTATTGCGTAGTTTGACTATAAACGTTTAAAATAGAGAGAAAATTACCTGATCAAATATCTTAATGCCCAGGAAAGATATTCCAAATATGTTTTGATATTGATATGTGTAGAAACTTAAGCCAAATATATTTACTATATATTTAATTTATATTCAGAAAATATTTTATTTTTCATAAAAACTTAAATTATACGAACATAAACTTCCATTGCCTTCCGTAGCACCTCAAATATCGCATAAAGAACAAAATAAAACGAGAACAAGAAAGAAAGATTAAGATGTAAGATCAAATGTATTACTTATTTTTTCAGTTTTTTTATTTACTGCGTCTCACTATCCATTTGGGCTGCATGCAAATGTTCTACCTGTGCTATATTTGTATATAAGCTAGAGGCCATTTAACTGAATTTATGTAGATAAAAAGTGGGAATTTATTCAGGGAATAATTATTCCCAGTTTAACATAATGGGATGCAGATCCACTATATTTACATCTTCTAAAATCCAGTATATTGAGAGTGCATCTTAGGCACCACATAACGGAGTGATTTCAGATTTTAATTTAGTATTATTTGCAATGCAAATGTAATGTACTGTGCAGTATTATGAAACTATTGAAACTATTTAACTATTTTATATTACAAAAATTAAATTACTCTTGATGATATTAACTATTCACCAACTCAACTCAATTGTTATAGCCATTTTTTAAATAATTCAAATATTCGAAAATTACTCATAAGCAAAATAAACTTTATCGAATGGTTACCCTAAACTAAGTAAACAATGTTATTTGTAATAGCAAACAATCCCAAGATATACATTTGAAATCAAATATTTCTTGCCCTTTTTTAAATAGTTATAGTTTTTGAAAAAACAGTCATCCGTAAGCTAACCATAAATTAGTTTTAAGGCCAAAACAAATATACAGTTATAATTGTTATGCCAAAAATTTCCAAGATACCTATTTGAAACCAAATCATTCGTGCAATTTTTGAAATATTTCATGTTTTTTTAAAAATCAGTCATCAGTAAACCAATCAAATATGAGTTATTACCACAAAAACAACTATACAGTCTTAATTCTCATGTAAGACATTCCCAAGATACTCATTTGGAACTAAGTCGTTAGAGCCAATTTTAAAATGAATCAAGTTTTTACAATTCAAACATCAGTAAACTCTTTTCAAAGGAATTTTGGCCGACAACTAATTATATAGTGATATTTTTAATGTTATACATTCTCTAGATATGAAGTTTAAACAAAATCGTTAAAGCCATTTTCAAAAAATTTGTATTTAAAAAATATCTTGCATTAGTAAACTAACCTTAACTTATTTGTTTTGTGGCCTATCCCAATAAAATCTAAATAAAAAGTATGAACAAGATCCTTAAACTGTTTTGGAAATGTGGCCAGGGATGGACAGAGAGACAAAAATACATACATGAGGACAGACCAAGAGAGCAATCAATTTTTTTGGGTTCGCGCTTACATAAAACTTAAAAATTTTTCATAATCTCGAAGTCGGGTTTTTTCACGAACTCAATAATTTCTCTTTATATGAAAAAGTAAAAAAAACATGTTTTAATTACTCAAAAGGCCCTTCTTGTAAAAATTGAAAATATACATGTAAATTTTCTTGATTCAATACTCAGTAGACACAAGTCATATATAAAAATAAGATTCTACCAACCTTAAGTTAACAAATCTGAACAATCATTTACCAAATGGTGAGACTTAGAATTTTTTAAATAATTCAACAACTATTACTTACTGATTCAATGTAATTAAATGATTATTTGTTTTAAGGACTTAATTTCATAAATTGATTTTTATCTTGTATTTATAGTTCTAAAATGTAGTTGCCTAAAAATGATGTTTTTCACGCATAATTTTCCACCCCTATACATTCTACTTCCATAGCCCGAGTGGGCCCTCAGTGCACAGAGATTCTATTTAGTGGTCCTTCCTCACCATAGCTTCGAGAAACACTGATCTAAGGAGTCACTTGTTAAATAGTGATAGTGGATTACCAGGGACCGGGATACAGGGGTTCAATCCTTGGAAATGTGTAATGGTTCTGCATTTTCCTAATTCATTTTTCACCTTCCCTCCACACTTATGAATATATCGTCACAATAAATTATACCGTCCTCGCTCCTAGATAATTAGTGTGAATTTGCGAATAGCCCGGAAATTTAACAAGACTGGGTGCACATAGAAATACTAAAAAAATAAAAGATAATCCAAATGAAAGTGACAAAATATTTAAATTGTTAAGAACCTTAATCTTAAAACCACTTAAAAATACCAGGATCATTACTTCATTTTCTCTAAAAATACGGCAATCAAAAATATCGACTGAAATATTTCTGTGTTAAACTTTAATACACATTAAAATAAATTATAACCCTTTAAACTGGTTAATAGAGACAATTTAAACTGGTTAGTAGAGAATGAGGAAGTCAAATCAAAATAGCTTCTCAAGTTTAGTTTTTCTGGCATTACGATGTGTTAATCTTTGCAAAACCAACGGATGGGTAGCCAGTAAGGAATGTATTCAAATCATCCAAAATCTGACCTTATCAGATGAGCCAAGAATCCAAACCCATATTTACAAAACACAATATTACGTTAAAAACAAATAAAGGAACCTTGATATTAAATTAAATATATATTTTTATGTTCATGTTTTTACTTGACTGTTTAACTTATTATAATAGAGGCTCAAAGCAGAAACACAAGAAAAATTTCCAAACTCCAAAATTAAAGGAATTTTAGACTTCATTTTTCTAAATTATTAAATAAGATATGTAATACTGTATATTTCAATTTAAAGGTTATAATCTCTATCTAACAACGGTAATTGGTTTGAGTATAAAAGGCATTCTCATTTTTGAATACTCAACTATCTTAGATAAATTATAAAATATTCAAAAGTTAAGAATAATATTTTTTATGAAACTACAACAATGAAATATGTTATAAGCACAAGGTTTATAGTTATTGGATCAATAATATATAAACCATAATTGTTATGTATGTAAATATGTCTCTTTATATCCTACCTNTTAAAATCGTCCCTCTCTATCTTGTTATTTATATATATACAGAGGCCGATTTCTAAAATCTTAGGTACCTTAACTCACTACCGATGGGGGGAGGTTCTGGCCCCCTCCCGTATTTTTTTTATCTAAGCTTAAAAATACGTGTTTTTAATCAATTGTTTTCTTCCAAAACACAGACAATATTTTAAATTTATGATAACGTGATTGGGATTGGATGTTTTTCAATTAAATTTAATGCAAATTCACAGAAGGTGGAGATGTAGGATGAATAATAGGAATTCGCACCACCAGACATCAACTTTCATCCCTTCCTTGCACCCCCCATAAAAACTCCCATAAGGTCACTTTTCTGCCACTGATACACCTCATGACGAGAGAAAACAAGACTACTTGTTAGGGAACGTATTTGTCATTGCTGGGCACATAAACTATTGTTCACATAAGTAGCTAATTTTTAAATAAAACATCACGCTTATGTACGTAATTGATTTGCTAATCACGTCTTTCTAAATAGATTTTTTCTGAATTTAGTGTTTTCCTTAATAGAGGTACCGGAACGTCGTTCTGCCTGTTCCGTCAGAAGTTAAGCAATGTTATCATCGAGATGTAAACATATAGATTTATTAACAGTGAGCTTTAATGCCATTAAAAGAAAGGTCAAGCTTTATTACCAGTCGATAATATTTTAGATCATTTGCCAAATGGTAGTACCACAGTAGTTTTTCCATGCTCCCTCCAATTTTACATTGTATTTAACCCCTTCCTCACATTCAATTCATGTATTAATCTGAAATATAAAAAAAAATATTTTAAATACACATTCTAAACATTGCGGTTTAATTAAAGTACAGTTTATGAATGAAATATATTCATAAATTACACTTAAAAATCAAAACCCAATTATATAATCATTTATCTTGGGTTGATTTGAAGAACAATTTGATAAACAATACAATATCGGAATTCAGATTATTCTGCCTATGGTTATTTAAAGAGGTAAGGTAATTTATAGTTTAATCTTTTGAATCATGTTATTTTGTTACTTTATTTTTATATTACATTGAGGAGTTCTCCTGCAAACACTCTGTAACTCATAGCTAATGATAAAATTAATATAAACAGTATTTAATAAAAAAAAAATCTAGGTCAAAAAAAGGAAAATCTTTACTGTAGCATTATTTAGTAAAAAAGTAATTAATATTTTAATTTCCTCTTACATTTTATTTGGAATATTTAACACGCACTTTATAGAAAAACAAATAATATCAATAATAGTGTGAATAAATTAATCTTTGTTTCAAATATAAAGGAAAATTTGTGGTGCCCAGTTATTGTATGTATCAATGGTTGCAAGTTTAATAGCCACTAATTGCATACTGGGGATGGGTGTAGGTTATATAATGATGAGCTACATACCCTAATCACAAGACGTTAGTATAATCATATCTTGCAGATTACGGTGGGCAGGACATGGAGCGCGAATTAAAGAATCTGGAATTGGTGTTCAGTTTATTGACTGGTATACCCAATGGTAAGACACCATTGGTAAGACCTAGATGCAGATTATAGAATAGCATTATACTGGACCTGAAAGAGATATGGTATAAATATGTGTAATGGATAGAACTTACTCAAGATAGGTATAGGTGGCGTACTTCTCTAAGTGTAGCAATTAGCGTACGAGTTCCTAATGCCATCTAATACGTAAGTCTTATATATTCATGAATCAAACAATTTGATCTCCATCAGTAACTTTTGATAGCTAATATCAATCCCAAAGCTTAATATTAATATTATGCTTATTATGTTATCAATATAAATTTCAAAAATTAAAGTTTTTGATTTATTAAAAGTACTTCCTATGAAAATTGGGCCATGTACTAAATCAAAGGTTTCCATGGCAGGATTAAGTAAATAATATCTACCAGCTAATTTGCTACTAAAATTATCTGGTGTTTGTATAAAATTTGACCTAAATTACAGTTGATTACTAAAAATATAGGGTTATATATGTGTATGGTTATCATCTTATAGGTTGTCTATAAGGACAAGCAGAAAATGAAGTTATGGCTCATATCCAGACAGTGTTGGTCCATGTATTGTACGAATTTTAATGAACAATAATCATGAACAGGATATTTAAGATACTAACCCCACATACTCGGTAATTATATGAACCCCACATCTCGTATTTGAGCATGTCGAGTAAAACTATATGATCTAATGGCATGCAGACCACGTTTTAAAGATCGTAAACAAACAATTGTGATGAACTACTCTTCAGCTAACGGGAAATTATCTTTTAAGCACTATCGATAGTAATCTCGTACTTGAAATTTGGATTGAGTGTAAGGAAACCTGAGCGAGCATTCTTGTACCTTGGCTATAAAGCGGAACTATTGTAGACCTCACTGGTGTTCTATCTCAATTACAAATGAAATTTACGATACATTTAAAACGTCAAAAAGATATAAATGTTAATGTATATATATATATATAATCATAAATATATAGTAGATGATAAATAAGTTTACATCGGTACTTCATTAATTGGATCTGAAAAAAAAAGTTGATGTTATTTCTACAGATAAGTAAAATAGTTTTTATTTGTTCATAATTTGCATTAATGGATATTGTTTGTTATTTTTAAAGTCATGTATAAGCACTCAATCAGAATTATATAGACCAAGCGTGTCACAATATTGTATCATAAGACTACATATGGAAATTTTAAATGACCGAGGAAGTCGTATTTTAAAATTTTAATATTGTCACCACTCACCATTTTAAATAAAAATAATTCCAAATTCCTACCTCATTATTTTATAGGAAAATATTAAGCCTCTAATAATGTATTGACACAAAAAGTTACTCAAAATATATATTTAATCACAAAATTGAAACCATAAATTTGCAACAATGGGGTTGGATTTTAAATTTTGTGCTGGATTCGCTTTCATATTATTATTGACAAATGTGTGTCAATCAGCTAAAACCCTTATTGGGTTTTGTTTTAGCTCATGTGAGAAAACAACTGTTGAATTACTTATTCAATGTCCAAATTTTCAAATATTTGAACTATAAATTAAACTAGGTTTGGGAGTTGGTCCCTGCCGAGGAAATATTACAAACCTGACACACCATTCTCACATTCAATAATTATCCAAATTATACTAAATTTCTAAATATCACATATCTGTATGTTGTATTTCTTCGAAGTATCGTTGCATGTTGGTTTATCATAAGTTCCGAGGGACATACAAAGTCATGGACAGGGCCGGATGTTGCCTGGGGCCGTAAGCCTGACATGTCTTGTGTAGACGATTATAGCATCGAACCACTATTCCTTGTTGCAGTCTCTCCAGTGATAATCACTCTCCCTCTTGATGGTGATTCCAGAGAACATTCTGGTCTAGACTTGACTGTTGTCAATAATCCTTTAGTCCGACATAATATAGTTCCCTGTTGATCCAAGATTCACCCTCCTATTAAAGGTTACTTAGGTATATTTTGGCCAAACTATGACAGATATAAACCCCTAACATCTAATCCTGTTTCTTCTTATAGTGCGTTTTTGTTCAGACTTTATTATTGGTAAACATACTAAACCATCCCCCCATACTATATCCCTATGTTTTGGTTCATTGCAAAAAATATTACAAGCACACCCCATCCTTATCTGCTTTTCTTAGATCAGGGATAGGCAAATCTTCTATCGCCAGACAATTTTCAGTCGATCACGTAAGAAAACTATATCGCCATTAAAAATCAAACTTTTGGTCTTTTAAACTCACAAATATACTTTGTACTTGTACTTTCAAGTAATATCTGAGAGTGACCAAAATTACCTTGATCAGCTATCATCGGTATTGCTATAGGCTACACTAAATAACTAAATTAACATTTTATTTATTCTATATGTTTTCTATTAGGGCGAGGAAGTTTTATTTTAAGAAATAAATACAAGCAAAAGTATAATGGAGAAACAATGGGGGATCGTGTGTGACTTTTGGCAAGTTTATAAATTGATTGGAAATCAAAAGTATTTTTGAGCCCCCTCTTATACCAATCTTGACCAGATTTAGTCAGTCTCAATCGAAAATACAACTTCATCTTATGTTGGTTTTTACCAATCCCCTACAAATTTTTCCCCTTGGGATGTTCTTATCCGGACTTCATCCGTCCCAATAGTACTTTCAACTACATCGAAAACGATTGTTTTTTTAAAAAAATAATTAAACACTCTCTGGCTAGCAGTAATCACCCTCCTATTCATTGTCTTATAGGACTTTTTTTTCCTCTGGGCCTGAACTGTTCTAATTCAATACAAATATGTATCATAAATCTTTAGTCATGTATGACTCTGTAGCCTTTGTTTACGAGCAATCACATGCTCTGTTAATAAATACGTAGTTCTTGTCAATACTTGACGTGTGTTGGTCATAATTACGCCTTCATCCAATCCTATAGTTTCTATAGCTCTATAACATCCTTCTGAAAGCAGTCACCCCTCAAATCTTTTTCTAATTGTTTTAACACCCAATTGATAACCAGTGATATTTACAATCATAGTGTAGTAAGTAGCTACTAAGATGGTAACCATTAATAGTGTACCTAATATCCGTTGCACAGTAAGTTTTTATATACACCACTATAGTGTAATCAATATCAACTATGTTTGTAGCAATTGATATACAATATTTTAGTGAAGTTAGTAAATATTTTGTTGTTAGAGATTAATATACATATTTCTTGTGTAGTTATTAGTTCACGGAAGAAATTATTTTCTAAAAAAATTTTGCTTCCAAATAAATAATTCATAATAATCTTGAGACATAACATAGAAATAAACAGTACACCATCAGTTCGACCAGGAATCAAACCGTGGACACATTGCAATGTAGTCTACTCCCCTTAGCAGCTTAGGCCTGTTATCACATAAATATTAATGTATTTTCAATATCATATCTCATAAGTATGTCAATAAATATTATTAATATTTTGAATTTATAATCCAAAACAGGTTCTTTAAAAAATAATTGATAAGTTTAACTCAATAGTTATACAAAATTTACTGAAAGTTACAGTTAAAGAGGTACATAGTTTGATTTTTTTTATTTACTTTCACAGATGTATTTTTTTCTAACACCTTGTCATACTACCCATTTGGGTTATATCCTCTGTACTAATTATGCTAGTGTGTTAGGGATGAGGAAAATTGGTTTTAGAAAGATTGGACCCAGTTTAGCGTGAAGGGAAAAGCCAGTGTGAAACGAGTATTTGTCAGGAGGAACACAAGAGTTAGGTATGTATGTATATGTGTTTATGTATGGAAAGTGGATAACCATCTAGGAAAACCGTTCTCACTACACTAAAATGGGATTTGAACCCCAGTGTCTCGATCATTGGCAATCCAGTATATTGTGAGAGTGACACCTTAGACAGTTCGACCACCAAAGTGGGTTTCGCTGATATTATAGAATAAATATGTTCAATTATGCAAATGCCCCCTTAAATTTGTATTGTATTGACACTTTCACTAAAATACAAATTATATATTTTTATTTTACTACCACTCGTACCCGTGGATACCTATTTTACTGTAGCTGGGGAGGTTGGTTTTTGATTCTATACATCTAGTGATTTTTTTAATAAGTGGTTTACCAGTCTTCTTCAAAATTATTTCAGGTATATTTTCTCGAAATTATTCTTTCATATACCATGATATAGAGGGGAACATTATTCTGCGAGAGCCTAAGAGTACGCAGTTGTTATTTCAGTGTTGGAAACACTGAGAGTAGTTTGGTGGTTCAGTGGTATAACAAGTCAGTTACCAAAGTCTCTAAAGACATGAGTTTCTGTGTATTTTGACGGGATTTGCAGATAAAAACTTATTGTTGATCGTTTTATTGAATTTTTCTGGCGTAATATATGTCTGTGAAATATTATGAATGAATTGAAATAAAATGAAATAAATAAAAAGTGAAATGACTATCGCGTAGGAGCAGTCATCAAGTGATATAGGAACCTACTTTTAACTAGGCTTATGTCAAACCATTTACTAAGCGTGCAAGAATACGTACCAAATTTAAAGATTCACGTTGCCGATTTCTAAAAGGTTTTTTGACATTCAATAGCTTTTTTTTATTTAAACCAATCATCAATTCCTTATTTGAGTAATGACACATCCAATACAATTCCCGAGAACGGACACGAACAGTGTTCATTCTACCAAGGCACAGGAAGGAGCTTCAATGTGTGATTTTTGTAAGAAAGTTTCTTTGAGCATAGCACTGTGTGTATTAATACATTCTTCTTATTAAGCTTACAATACTAACTTTGGTTTGATATAATACCTATCCATCTGTAGATGGGAGTGAACGCAGCCTTTCAGCTGGTTAGTGCTGCCTGCACCATATGGTAGAGTTCCAATGTTCTAGTGGAGTTCAGGAAGTGTCGTGGTTTCCCGTTTCATTCCACCCTGAAATTATATAATCAAGCGTAAAAGGGTGAACCAATATTTTCCATGAAATCTATTTTCACATAGCTTCCAAGGATCTTTTACATGTCAAAGTTGACGTGGGATTGACGGCTTTACTTCCCCTCCGAAGGAAGCTGTGCTACGGATTTTTATTGCTCAGTAAAAAATCCATTGACCTCTGTTGGATTTGAACCCACGAACATCGATTCTAGAGGCGGGCACTTTAGCTCAAGACCACTTGGATGGACATTTTTACATTATATGTGATAAATTGAAAGAACTATTTATTTGTTATGTGCTTTCTTTCTATCATTTACTGAAAGTATATTAACTTAATTTTATTAGCTATTTTATTCCTCTTTACATAATATATTAACTAAAAATGTATGCATGAGTAATCTCGGACAATGTTTGGCCTAATACTCTTTCCTGCATATGGTGTACATGAGTAAACATCTATTATTATTATAAGGCAGTACATGAATTTTCACTTGTTCTAGTCATATATTATAGTTCTTTAATTAGTGTTTGTCCCTAATTCATGTTTTTTTAACAGTTGAATCATAAAATCACTACAGGCAGCAACAATCCTAAGTGAGTTCTCTAACCATTCTCTACCTTTTCTCATTATTCTAAAAATACGAATATCCCAGATTGTCCGTACCATGTGGATTGCATACCTAGTAATATTATTAATTATTATCGTTTATACCCTTGATAGCAGATTAATATTTTAAAATTAGAAAATTATTTATAAATTTTTTAGAAGTTTGAAAGAAAATATTAATGATTTAAAAAATAAAACAAAAAAGTTTATACATTCTAATTTATTTAATATAAGATGTTTGATTTTATATTGTAAGTAATTTCCACATATTTGATTCTATTTTATAATTATCAGGGCGTCGGCTTACTTAATTCAAGCACGTGTTTCTGTAAATCTCAACTTATTCAGGATGTTGGAATTCACTTCAAATCAGTGTTAGGGGCATATCCATAATTTAAATTTTCAAATTATGGTTTAACTCTGGTTCCTACATTCACCAGTATCTATTATTCGTTTTAAAGTGTTTTAAATAGTTGTATTCATTAAAAATTGGTTTAACTTTATACTGTTACACAAAAATGTATTTAACACCATTTTACAAAAAGGATTGATATTTATTTTACTTGATATAAATTATTGATGTAAAATGTAATAAGGGTATCATTAGCACCAAGAATTTGAAGCATAATTTTACCAAATAATAACAAAGTGGAGTGTATATAAGTACTTACCCACTCGTTGGCCGCGTAGTCTAACGCGCTATACTCACAGTAGACTAGATGGCTGATAACGGGGAGATCGAGGTACAAATCTCAGTAGGGTGTACTGGGGATGGTTTCACAAAATGTTTTCCACTCTCCCTCTATGCAAATGTAAGTATACTTCCAATAAATATTTGATCCCTAAAACCATTGGCGTAGTTAGTACATAAATGTATAACCCAAACGGGTGGTAAGATGCGATGCTAGAATTGGATATATATATTAGAATATCAATGAGTATACAAATATATTGTGTACTAATGTGATATAATAATATATTTTTATTAATATTTCTTAAAGATGCGTCAGAAAAAAGGTGTTCTTTAATGCATACACATCACAAGTTATAAAAAGCTTAAGATTAATAAATAAAATGGATTCGAAAGGGTATGTCAGCTTGTGAATAAGGAATAAATTAAAAGTAAAAAGGGTAAGGAAAGTGAAATAATTAAAGATGAAGGACAAATACCCTTTTTAGTGAACTTCTTTGTCGTGTCTTTCCAATGGAGGGAAACTTAAGCGCACCACCTTCCCCCCACTTTCTCAACCTTTCCCTAGTGGCGAGGTGATTAAGTTCCTAGAAAGAGGGGTTGGAAGCAGTTTATATGCTTGATTCTTGCACGTGAAACTGAGGTTAGAACTAGGCTAGATGCTGCCCTTGAATTGTTTTTCTTTCAACACTATCTCTATTAGAATTCTTATACATTTCCTTCGAATCGAACTTCCAATTATTGTTCTCTCCGGTTAGATCTCTTACGTATCTGAAATAAACATAGAACATTTGATAATTGACATCTGTACATGGAAATTTGAACTCGGGACTATTGGCCTAGCACTCAATGCTATACCACCGAGCTATCCTGGAATAGTCCTATGCTCATTGTCATTCTTCACTCTTCTATATCAAACTAAAGTTTCTAATCCAAGAGTCCTCGGTTTGATTCTCATGTCAATGTCTCATTTTAAAAATGTTCTTTTATTGCACTTGATATGGCTACATCTGTAATTAAAAAATCATTTTAATCGTCCTAGCTTCGCTAGTCGTGTACAATTAATTGTAGTTTCATATCTGATATAAGTTAAATCGCACCTACTTTGTGCACCGCCTCTTACAACCTATTCTAGGTATCTACATATACACTTAAGTGATGGGGGTAACTATTATAGAATTTACAGGTTATGCACCAGAATTTTCATTATTAAAGAGTGGGAAAACATGTAATATTAAGATGACCCACATTAGAACCGGCTGGTACTTTAACCTTGACCTCTTCGTCAACGGAAATTCGTTTACATAGCCCTCGTTCCAAACAATGTGGTTAAAACGCACCTTAATTCCTACCAATAAAAGTATATATTATCTAGTTGTGTATTGAGCCCTCTCTTTAAAAAAATCTGATGGTTTAGGAAAGCGTTAGTTACAAGATAAACAAACTGCTTAGTTTTTTACTTTGCCCACCGTACCATTATACACAAACCGACAGTTTTTAATTATTTTCTCCCCCTTCTCTAGCATAATGCTTGTGCTGCTGCTGTCTCGGTGTCTCAAGTTTTAATTACAACCAATGTCTCGGGATTCACGAGAGTGACGCAATTTTAATGGCTTCGTCGTTAAAACAAGTCATCATTCGTTATCACCTTCAAGGGGGTTGGTTTGTTTTTGATAATTAACGAAAAACGACGAGAGTAAAAATGTAACGGGAGTAGAAAAACAAATTGCATTGTCAAAGTCTGTAGAAGTTTTTTGAGCAGAATACTTATAAATAAATAAATATTGTTACTATTTATGATATATAAGATATTGCTTATAATTATTAATTATGAAATATTTCTGATCAAATAATTTTTTTAATGAAAACAAATTTATTATGATTGAAAATGTTTTATGCTTTTTATATATTATAATATATATTAATATAATTTAAAAACACAATTATATTAGTATTGCTACAATTCAATTACTCTGTCAATATTAGCTATTAGACAACATTATACATAGTCAACTAATCAATATATAGAATTAAAGTTAAAAAGGTGCATGTTCTTAGGGATTAAGTAAAGTATAGTTCCAACACAGTAGGAAGGAAAGTAGCTGAAAGTTACAACAGCACTAAATTTTTTTTTTTATAAAAGTTCATTACACAAGTACAGTTTTTAATAAATGTTTATTTACAATATGTTTACTATTAATTTGTATATAAAATACTGCATTATACAGAAATGTTAATTATAATGGTCAATTGGTGTAATAGTAATAAGAAAATATGATATATTTAAAGATTTTTAAGTCAATTCTTATAAAATTAGGTAATGGTATGGTGAACTTAAGGTGAAGTTATAATCATCAGAGTGGGAAATGATTTCAAACAAGATTAAATACTAACCCCTAATTGAACCGAAATAAAGTTTATTAAAAATGATAGATTTTCCTCTTAAAATTGATTCATCAGAATCTGCAACATCTAGACAATGCACCACTTTTAATTCAGTCAAAGATTACTCGAATTATCTACAGATATTGGAAAGTATTTATTAATATATACGTCTTATCCAACGACTACATCTGAAATAAAATTACTAGAATTAATATATTTAATGCATCTATAAACCTTTTCATATTTCTAATAAGTGCTAATATTTAGAAACCTAAAATTAAGATAGAACCATTACCATTGCTAAGTTACTCCATTTCAATGAAAAAATATGAATGTATTTAATAAAATATGCCTCTACGATGCAAAAACCGTTTAAATCATCAATATTACCAGCCACATTATGTAAAGGATCAAACAAAATTAGAAACCGATTGATTTAGTTCCATTCCAGGAATATAATTCGTGCAGTTTGATTAAGTATACAATATGTGCTGGCGTTTTGGACAAACATGTTATCCTACATTTTAAAAGCGTTGACAAACTTTATTTCAAGAAATCTTGGGGCATCAATTAAAATTTGTTTAATAGATGTTGATAAACATTTAGATTTACCATCTTCTTAAAGGTGAATGTTTGTGTACTAATTTAAAAATAACCAGTTTTCTTTGGCCCTAAGACGAGGGGGTTTAATTATATGCCTAATATCTGAAGAAAAAATTATTATTTCCATGGTTATTCCAGCCTTTATAGTAGGGAATTAAAACCGTTCTTTGTAAACAATAACAGTAATACTTGAACAATATCCGATAAATTTTTATTCGTAAAAAAATTCTGGTAAAATTTTAGGATCGTTAAATCGAAGGAGAAAGGCTGGAAGAAACGGTTTGGTGGAATATTTTATGATATCGAAGTTTTTATTTTTTAGCATATGGCAACTTTGACCGAGGGAGATATTTAATTAAATTCGGTTGCCTGTGTATGTGGAATTATAGCGGTTCTGGTGGCACAGAACGTTGCCCAGGGTACACCTATGGAGGTTGTATGAACGTTATACCCACAATGAGATGATTTGATGATAGCTATTNTAAGAATAATTAACCAAGTTCTTGTGACGGTTGGCATGTTCCCCTTTCAGTAAAAATACCTATGGTATCAACTGGGAATTGAACATATGCCCCCTAGCATCGTTGCCAGGTGCACTGACCATAAGACTGGTTATTGAAGTATTAAAATATAAATATATATTGTGTCTGCAACAAAATTGGGAAACCAATAAAAGTCTGCGGTTTAATATTGTAGTAAGTCTTTACAACAATGATTTCCGGAATTTTATCCGTCACCTTAGCTCAGTTCGTAGCGTGTCTCTCTACTGAGCTCAGGGTTATGGGCTTGATTCCCGGCATTGCTGAAAAATTATCATTGGTGAAATGTGGGTTTACTCTTTCACAGTGATAATTTAATGGCTGGGGACTGGATGTTTTACCTGTCCTAGTCTTAAGTTAGTTTATAAGGTATATGAAGCTACGGCAGGCCTAACAAGCCGGTAGTGGAGAATATAGGCCTATAGCTTTAATAAAATCTGACCCAGACTATAGTTTGTAAACAGTTATGGATGTAAAATAAGATACAATTTTTTAACAAATAGATTTTCGTAAATTTAAATTAAATTAAAATAACAAGTACAGTATCTGCACAAATTTCAAAAATATTCAAAAGGGAAGCAGCGATTTAAAAAGAAAACCGTGAAAATCTTTTTATTTTAATTATATGGAGGATTGTCTTACCAAAGTTTACACAATTTTAATAGTGAATTTGTAATCTGTATACAACTTAAGTTAGTCAGTGTATGTGTGAGCGCTATTAAAATAGTATTCCAAATTTCATTAAAAAAACTGATGCCTTTAATGAAAGATCTTCACACATAAATTCGTAAAAGAAATTAAAAATGTCTGAAATTAAGTAGGGCATATCTCCAAACTCTTTAATTTGTAAAAGCGAAGATATTGACTTGTCAATTTATTGCATGTATATGACTTGTTAATAACAATAATAATATTATTATTACGTTCTTAAAATCAGTATTATTAAAGACCTATTATTTTAATGTTATGTAAAAAAAATCAATAGCACTTAAAAGTAAATTTTTAATGAAATCTCGAAACCAATTTTTTTGGTTTCGTGAACAATAAATGTGACCAGACACAAATATTCAAGTTCAACCCATTCATATGTTCCGAAACATAATATTTTGGATTGTCTTCTCAATATATCTTTGGTTTAATAATTAAATCCACTACTTTTAATTTTTATTTTTAGCACCTCCTCGTAATACCCGTTCAAGGTTTTATGCTTATGTAGTTATAATATAACGCTAATGGGTTGGGGATGAGAAAGGTTAAATTTAAAGAAAGTGGACCCACAATTTCATGAAGGGAGAAAGTGGGAAACTATTTAAATAAAAACCACCCTTAGTATTTTCTAGTGACAAGAAAGTCAATATTAGAATACATACTGGATGTACTATAACAAGTAAAATCTACCTAAATGGTTTCCTAATCTCTTGTCGAGAAAATGCGAATATAGGTCCTCTCTATTCCAACTTCTTTATCGCTACCACTATAGCTAAATTAATGTACACTTATTTAAATACATATAATATGTATATTATATAACATAATATACATATTATGTTATATTATGTATATATGTATTATATATACATATTATGTATGCACATATATTATTTCTTACTCTATGACATTAGGACGAAAGTTTATTGCCGCACAATCAAAAGTACGCCGCATATGTCTATTTTGAGCTAGTTCTATCCAGTCAACCTCATTACATCTCTCTCTTTCAGGTCCATTCTAGTTTTTTCTTCCCATCTGTGGTTTAGGTCTTTCCAATGGTCTCTTCCCATTGGGTTTGACAGTCAATACCCTGAACAAGCTACTATATTCTCCCATTAGCGCTACATGTCCTGCTCACAGTAATCTACGAGACTTGACTATCCTAACAATGTCTTGTGATGATTACAGGTTATGTAACTCATCATTAGGTAGCCTCCTCAATTCACCAGTAGCCTCCTTAACTCACCAGTAGCCTCCTTAACTCATCAGTAGCCTCCTCAAATCACCAGTAGCCTCCTCAACTCTCCAGTAGCCTCATCCCTATTTGGATATAATATCTTTCTAGGCGCCTTGTTTTGGAACATCATAATTTTATTCTAGTCATGTTAGGTAAGAGACCAGGTTTTACGCCCATAGATAGCAACCGGTAAAATTATTGTTTTTTTGTATTCTGAGTTTTACATTCCTTGACAGCAGGTGAGAAGTCAACAAATTACTGATCTAACGTATAATTTTCCTATTTTCCAACTTATATCGTTTATGTTAATTAAAATTGTTCCTAAATATTTAAACTCATTGAACTTGTCAAATAATATATTTTTCGCAGTAATATATAGAATATCGATCCCAATTTATGTTATCTCTGTGATCGTATACTTAGTCTTTTCAGCGTTTACTTATAATTACATTTCCTTACGAGCCTCTTGTAAAGTTATTCGTTTCTTGCAAAAGCTTTCCTACTATTGCCCAATAAAGTAAAATAATCTGCATATCCTAATAGCTCCATTGTACCATTTAATGTCAACCCTTCCCTACGCTCTTGTATTACCCTAATAGCATATACTCTTATGGCCAGATTAAAAAGTAATAGTGAAAGCGCATCTCCTTGTTTAAACTCATTATATATTTAAAAAGTATCTGACAAGTAACATCTTACCCATATCCTGCCACACATATCAGTCAAACATAGCTCAAATATATTGACAAGTTTTTTGGGGTAACCTAAGTTCAACTAAAACTTCATATAGTACATTTCTACTTATTGAATCGTAGAGTTTCTTAAAATTCATGTCTAATGTATGTACTGTCATGTTGAATTGCAATTTTTTTTCTAATATTTGACTAAAAGTTAAAACTTGATGCGTTTTAGAATTATTTCTTTGAAGTTCACAATGATGATCGTAAATTATTTCTTCCGCATATGGCGTCAATCTCATTAAAATTATGTTGGATAAAATTTCATAGAATGTTGGTAGAAGTAAGATACCTCTTTAGCCATAGCACTCTGTTTTATCTTATTTTTTTGAAATGGGTATTATTATACTTTTCTTTCATTCTTGTGGTAATACCTAATTATTCAATATTGAACATAATATATGAATTTATATTACTAGATTTTCACTACCTCCCTTTATTATCTCTGCTGATATATATATGTTATATTATATATTATTTTATAAAGTATATTATATTATATAGCATATTATATAGGCTATTACACTATACATTGTTTAATACATATGCCTGTTATAAATTATATAAATAATAAATACATCTATGCATATAGCCCTAATGGGCATTGACACTCGTGGATAAAATAGATAAAATTAATTTAAATTTTAATATATATTTATATATTATAAACATTTATTCCTTAATATTACGTATTGATTTTTTTAACATTGTAAATACATTATAACAATTTTTTGAGAATATTATTACTATTATACTTGTATTGATTTATAAATATTAATTATTTTGTAATTAGTATGGAATTATTATTATTATTATTATAAAAAGTATTTTTATGAGAATATTATCCTTGGTAAATCTAAAATAGATATGATTATTCCTATATAGTTTGAAACAAACTAGCCCGTTTGTGACTGACAGATAATACTGGAGTTTAAATCTAATGAATCGTTTTTTATATTATTTGAATTCATTCGGTATAGATATCAGTTATCTTAAAAACACCAGTGTTTATATACTTTTTTTTAAGCATTTGACTATAATTTAGATAATAATTTACAATAGTTTGGTAGTATAAATGAAATAAATAAACATCTTGGTCATGTGGTATATAATGGACAGCATTATTTTATTTTCACTTGAACTTTTTATTTTTTAAATTATATTCCTTGTTATATCTACAGATTTTATTTCCTTCGAAGTCAAATATATTTTTGAGGTGCAACTGTAATAATTATTAACTTTTTTAATCAGTGATTCCGTAACTAGGAATTTATTTGTCACAATGGGGGATGGGGAGTGGGGTTTTGGTTCGCAATTAAAATGTTATTCTAAAGGAATTTTTGTCTTTGCCATTTCATTTGAATATTTATCCTACTAAACAGACACCTTATTTCAGTTGGTAGAGTGTCTACCTACTGATATAGGAGTCCCAGACTCAATTCTTAGCACGGCCAAATAATGTAGACTATTATTAGTGAAATGTGTGATTGACCTCTCACAATTATGAATTAACTCAGGAGAACCGATGTTGTGTATGCTCTAGATTTAAGTTAATTTTATAGGTCGTGTGCTGATATTATAATCAATCGGTTTAGAAAGTGCACGCTCAAAACCTCAATAATATTAATTTATTATGCTAGGAATATCGTTAAATAATCTTTTTTTCCCTTAAGTATTTCGGTTCAAAATTCATATACTAATATACAATTCTTATAACTTTTCATCTCTAACTGTATTTTACACACAACCTAAGATATTCTTCCTTATTTAAGCCAACTCCTTCCATCCGTGGTCTTTCTTTATCCCTTATAAATAATAGTTCACATTTTAGATCCCTTATTTTCCCTCGCAGCTCAGGGGATAAGGGGCACAGGATTTCCGGACGCCTAATCACGATTTTCCTCCAAGTACTATAACTCTTCTTGTCCAGATTAAGATTGATGCTCCTCTCTTCCTTAAGTCAGGATGTTCCGTACGAATTGGTAGGATGGAAACTGAACTCTAATATGAACACGAATCGCTCTATTTTAATATATAACAACATGCAGGCCTGCCACATGGCTAGTATGCCTCACATAGGACCGAGAGACCGTGGTTCAATCTCGGCACCTACTGTATATGTTTTAAATCTTCTCTCCAGGCATATAACTAGGTGCACTCATTACTTAATTCATGTTTAATACTATAGTGACATGCTTCTGTGTACGAATGGTTTAAGGTGTCACTCTAGAAATAGAGTGGACTTCCAATTAAGGGTAAAATAACGGTTTGAATGTCGTTCGAGTGTACCGAATGGTTGATCTGAATGGTTTTTCTCTCTCTTTCTCTCTCTACATAAAATTGTGGGTTTAATATATCTGAATTTAACCTGCATCATCGCTAACTTATTTATGTAATTAGCTCATGTGTGTGTAACCTGAAAGGTGACAACAGAACTATTGTGCAACATAAATTGCCTATCAGGATAATATAGAACTAGACCTATGCATCAGAATATAATTTTTATACATTATTTTATATATTTCCACTTCTGTCATGAACACCAAATTTATAACTAAAGAAATTCTGGTTTTCCCTTTCACACTGCCAAATTAAAGGTTTTGGGACTCAGTATTTTATCTGCCCTAAAATAAGGTTGGTTTGTAAGCTATGCGCTAATATAATCAAGTCAGTTCAAAAATTGCACGTTAAGAATTCCAAAGTGAAATTTTTAAAATACTATTCTATATTTGTTTAACCTTTTTTTTTCACGATTAAAACAAAACATTCATCAACCCATTCTGTCTCCTTAATATCAATATTTACATCTATTTATCCATGATTTTATTGATTTTGCCTAATACTTTTGAATTGATGGATGTATCCCACTTTATAAACACAGACACACACACACTAAAATTAAAGTTGATAATTTTATTATTTCTTAAGTCCACCATTTATTATTCATTGAAAGGGTGGAGTCTACACATAAATAAATATTGATCTCAAGCATATTTGGTGATGAAATATAGCTGAATCTGTTAGTACAGTACATTCTAATCAATTTAGTTATGCCTTAAATAGTTTTATTAGTATAAAAACTAGCTTTCTTAAACATTCCACCAAGTCAAAAGGGTCTAGTCAAAAAATACTTCAAAATATTTTAATAATATTTGATTTCATGCAAGTAATCAATATATTTCCTCAATTTTTTAACTAGTATTTCATTATCATGAATTATGTAATCTTTCAATATTTTAAATGTATTGTAAGGTTAATAAGGTAAAGTCATACTTTTTCAATAAATTTGGTTCAATGTGGTGTGTAACTATATAAACTATCAAAATTCGTTTAATCTGTAGAACTGTTCCCATATTTAACATAAACTAATAGCTACATCGTATTTAATTTAACTCATTCACTGGCACATAGACCAATTGGTATTTAATTTTAATGAAACACAAAAAGGAATCTAAAAATTAAAATTTATTTTGACTTTTTGGCTGGTATGAACAAACTTAGCAATACATTTATTATTTGGGTTGTTATAAATCGTCTTGTGGAACATATTAACCCTAAACAAGCTGAAAGTCCTTGACCTTGTACTTTTAATTTTATTTACTACCTACAATTTTGTATATTATAAATATACACCCCTAAACGGAATATTACACGCAAAATTTGGGCTTTCATTTATTAGTTAACAAAAAAATATTTCGAGTTTGTGCATTATTTTTTGGCTTCCCAGTTTTAAAATTAACTAGGTCAGTGTTTTTTTGTTAAATTAATATTATATCATGATTAACAAAAATTGAAAAATATAAATCTGTAAATATTATGATCGATGATGAACTATCTTTAACAGATTTTTACTTTATAGTTATCTTAGAGGTAGAGAAAGTATTGTGATCGTCAAAAAAAAGAGATTTTGATGTTTCTAGAGGTTTCATGACCCCCCTAAAACCGAAAAAGTTGTTTTTGAATTTCCGTCTGTTTGTCTGTACCTCGGACTAGAGCCAAAACTGTTTTATCGATCGGGCTAAAAATTGGTATCTAGGGTTTTCATAGCGTTTCTCAGAGGGGCTTTATAAATAGGATATCTAACCCTAAATTTAAGGTTAGTTTACTGATGGGTAAAAAGAGGTAAACTTGATTTTCTCAAAATCGGCTCAAACGATTTTGATTAAATTTCATTTCGAAACATTTATAAATATTCCAAACAAAATGTCTACCCTCAATATTTCCGCAAAATGATTTTAAGGGCTCTTGTTTTATCCGTACATTCTGATTTATTATCATATCTTTGAAACTATTTGAGATAGGAAATTACTTAACTTAAAAATATGTAGATCTATTTATATTACAAATATCTTATTCGAATCATATTTTTATAAGACCAATATCTTTCAATCTATACGCAAATATATTTATTTTTTAACTTCTCGAAAACTAAAGGTAAAGCATTGCAACCGCATAAAAAATATAACCTGAAATGTTGTTGGATGTCAATGTCTCATGACCCCCCGAACCTTAAATAGTGTCATTTGCAATGCCGTCTCTCTGTGTGTCTGCTTAAACTTAAAATTAAGAATAGTTTAATAAATGGGGAAAAGAGAAAAAAATACATCTTCTCAAAATCAGATCTAACGATTTTGATTAAAATTCGTATCTAGCGTTGATTAAGACTATAAATAAACTGGCTACTGTCATTTTCCCATGAAAATGAATTTTATGGTACTTTACAGAAGCGGGAATTTCCTTATCTCCACAAATATTTGAGATACTAAATAAATTGTATTACTATTTAAGTAAAAATTTTTTATTAAATATATGTTTATATAATAAACAGTTTCTGAGATATTGGCAAATGTATTAATACAATTTTGTGAGATTTATTTTTACATATATATTACTTAAGTTTTAAATTAATAATTCTCTTATTGCATAGAGTAAGTAGATAACTAAGTCTCTCAATTGTTCATGTTATTTTTTTTATTAAAACTCTTAGGAGAAATATTTGTACAGCAATGACCTATCTCCATTTTAGTCTCAAAAGTCAATATTTACATTTTTTATTGGTCAAAATTTATAAATGAGGACGTAAGTTTGTTTGTTTGAATATTCTTATATTCTTTTTTCTATGTTGTGAGTTATTTTCCATATTTCAATCAATCTTACTGTTATATTATCCAATATTCTTTACAAGTTTTTAATTTTAATCTTACAGTTCCATGAATATAATACGTTAAATCGAGTATCGAAACATGCCGGATAACCAATGCTCCAGTATTCTCCATCATACACTGGAACACCTAAAGGAGTAACGGGAACAAAAATCTCAGATAAAACTTGGATAGTCTTTTATAAAAAAATTGGGTTAAAATATTTTAAGAAAGTTATTTGAATACTGCAAATCTTACAATCCAAGCAATCACCAACTTTTGAATAGATATGTTTTAACTAATTGTTTTAACATGTTTTATTTTCACTTTCGTTAAAAACTTGTTGTAAATTAATTATGTATAATGTAATGTTTGTTAGCTTGACCAATTTGAATCATACTCTATTTATATTGTCAAGATAAATATTTTGATTATCAATATGTGTTAAAGCAAAAACTGATAAAATTGAGTACAAACAACCTGTAAAAGTATTAATCATAATGATATTTATCCTAAATATTCAATTTATTAATTAAATTGATTTGAACTCATACCTTTGTAAATTATTAACGACAACATCTAAGTCTTATCTTATTATTATTAGCACCGCGTCTTACTAACCGTTCGGGTTATACGCAGAAGTCTTAGCTATTATTATATTTTAAGATAGGGTTCTGGTGTAATCCGTCAAATGTTACATTTCAAGGTAAGGGAAGATTAAATTTTTATCTAGTTTTTATAAAGAGAGGGACATAAGTTTTGGAGAAAATATGGATTATTTTATGGAATAAATATAAGATGTATAGAAGAAAAGAAAAGTAAAGTTGAGAGGTTATCGCGGGAGCTTTCATAAATTTAAAAATCGATCGGGGCCTAAAAAGATTCCTGAACCCTGCTCTAGATATTAATTGAAATCTGATACAAGACCAACTTAAACTCTATATTATTTAGATTTATCAGTAGGTCTGTCCTTCACTATGGTACCGTAAATGTGTGTGCCTCCGAAAAAGTCGGTTGTCATTTTTTCATAATGTAAAATGAGTGCTTCAATAAACACAATCAATGGAAAGTCTCTAGCTGAATACATGCATACGATCATGAATATAGTCTTAATGTAAAATGTTAGTAAATGTTATATTTATTTTTATTAATTTTTCATACTACCCGTCTGAACTACCTGCATTTATTTATACATTAATGGAGTATTAATGAAGAAGGTAACATTTATGGTAGATTTACTTTCACTTGCGTGAAAATAAATGGAGAGCCAATGAGGGGAAAAAAAAATTTGAATTATAGAATCACCATAGATAAAAACTGAATAGCGTTTTACTAATTAACAATGCACAAACGCTGATTGTGCAGTATTGGGCGTAATACCAAAAGTTTATATAAATGTGGAAGTCATGTATTTTTAATAGATTTAGGGCAGTACATATATATATATATATATATATATA